>CAMRHE010000773.1:0-493177 GCA_947044405.1 Leptodactylus fallax
AGCAGAACAGTGAGCGCAGCTCTGGAGTATAATACAGGATAAGTAATGTAATGTATGTACACAGTGACTGTACCAGCAGAATAGTGAGCGCAGCTCTGGAGTATAATACAGGATAAGTAATGTAATGTATGTACACAGTGACTGTACCAGCAGAATAGTGAGCGCAGCTCTGGAGTATAATACAGGATAAGTAATGTAATGTATGTACACAGTGACTGTACCAGCAGAATAGTGAGCGCAGCTCTGGAGTATAATACAGGATAAGTAATGTAATGTATGTACACAGTGACTGCACCAACAGAATAGTGAGCGCAGCTCTGGAGTATAATACAGGATGTAACTCAGGATCAGTACAGGATAAGTAATGTAATGTATGTACACAGTGACTGTACCAGCAGAATAGTGAGCGCAGCTCTGGAGTATAATACAGGATGTAACTCAGGATCAGTACAGGATAAGTAATGTAATGTATGTACACAGTGACTGTACCAGCAGAATAGTGAGCGCAGCTCTGGAGTATAATACAGGATAAGTAATGTAATGTATGTACACAGTGACTGTACCAGCAGAATAGTGAGCGCAGCTCTGGAGTATAATACAGGATGTAACTCAGGATCAGTACAGGATAAGTAATGTAATGTATGTACACAGTGACTGTACCAGCAGAATAGTGAGCGCAGCTCTGGAGTATAATACAGGATGTAACTCAGGATCAGTACAGGATAAGTAATGTAATGTATGTACACAGTGACTGTACCAGCAGAACAGTGAGCGCAGCTCTGGAGTATAATACAGGATGTAACTCAGGATCAGTACAGGATAAGTAATGTGATGTATGTACACAGTGACTGTACCAGCAGAATAGTGAGTGCAGCTCTGGAGTATAATACAGGATAAGTAATGTAATGTATGTACACAGTGACTGTACCAGCAGAATAGTAAGCGCAGCTCTGGAGTATAATACAGGATGTAACTCAGGATCAGTACAGGATAAGTAATGTAATGTATGTACACAGTGACTGTACCAGCAGAACAGTGAGCGCAGCTCTGGAGTATAATACAGGATGTAACTCAGGATCAGTACAGGATAAGTAATGTGATGTATGTACACAGTGACTGTACCAGCAGAATAGTGAGTGCAGCTCTGGAGTATAATACAGGATAAGTAATGTAATGTATGTACACAGTGACTGTACCAGCAGAATAGTGAGCGCAGCTCTGGAGTATAATACAGGATGTAACTCAGGATCAGTACAGGATAAGTAATGTGATGTATGTACACAGTGACTGTACCAGCAGAATAGTGAGCGCAGCTCTGGAGTATAATACAGGATGTAACTCAGGATCAGTACAGGATAAGTAATGTAATATATGTACACAGTGACTGCACCTGCAGAATAGCGAGTGCAGCTCTGGAGTATAATACAGGATAAGTAATGTAATGTATGTACACAGTGACTGTACCAGCAGAATAGTGAGTGCAGCTCTGGAGTATAATACAGGATGTAACTCAGGATCAGTACAGGATAAGTAATGTAATGTATGTACACAGTGACTGTACCAGCAGAACAGTGAGCGCAGCTCTGGAGTATAATACAGGATAAGTAATGTAATGTATGTACACAGTGACTGTACCAGCAGAATAGT
Source organism: Leptodactylus fallax (assembly GCA_947044405.1). Classification (NCBI taxonomy): domain Eukaryota; kingdom Metazoa; phylum Chordata; class Amphibia; order Anura; family Leptodactylidae; genus Leptodactylus; species Leptodactylus fallax. Next base: position 1,648 of record CAMRHE010000773.1, read on the forward strand.
GAGCGCAGCTCTGGAGTATAATACAGGATAAGTAATGTAATGTATGTACACAGTGACTGTACCAGCAGAATAGTGAGCGCAGCTCTGGAGTATAATACAGGATAAGTAATGTAATGTATGTACACAGTGACTGTACCAGCAGAATAGTGAGTGCAGCTCTGGAGTATAATACAGGATGTAACTCAGGATCAGTACAGGATAAGTAATGTAATGTATGTACACAGTGACTGTACCAGCAGAATAGTGAGCGCAGCTCTGGAGTATAATACAGGATAAGTAATGTAATGTATGTACACAGTGACTGTACCAGCAGAATAGTGAGCGCAGCTCTGGAGTATAATACAGGATATAACTCAGGATCAGTACAGGATAAGTAATGTAATGTATGTACACAGTGACTGTACCAGCAGAATAGTGAGCGCAGCTCTGGAGTATAATACAGGATGTAACTCAGGATCAGTACAGGATAAGTAATGTAATGTATGTACACAGTGACTGTACCAGCAGAACAGTGAGCGCAGCTCTGGAGTATAATACAGGATGTAACTCAGGATCAGTACAGGATAAGTAATGTGATGTATGTACACAGTGACTGTACCAGCAGAATAGTGAGTGCAGCTCTGGAGTATAATACAGGATAAGTAATGTAATGTATGTACACAGTGACTGTACCAGCAGAATAGTGAGCGCAGCTCTGGAGTATAATACAGGATGTAACTCAGGATCAGTACAGGATAAGTAATGTGATGTATGTACACAGTGACTGTACCAGCAGAATAGTGAGCGCAGCTCTGGAGTATAATACAGGATGTAACTCAGGATCAGTACAGGATAAGTAATGTAATATATGTACACAGTGACTGCACCTGCAGAATAGCGAGTGCAGCTCTGGAGTATAATACAGGATAAGTAATGTAATGTATGTACACAGTGACTGTACCAGCAGAATAGTGAGTGCAGCTCTGGAGTATAATACAGGATGTAACTCAGGATCAGTACAGGATAAGTAATGTAATGTATGTACACAGTGACTGTACCAGCAGAATAGTGAGCGCAGCTCTGGAGTATAATACAGGATAAGTAATGTAATGTAATGTATGTACACAGTGACTGCACCAGCAGAATAGTGAGCGCAGCTCTGGAGTATAATACAGGATGTAACTCAGGATCAGTACAGGATAAGTAATGTAATGTATGTACACAGTGACTGTACCAGCAGAATAGTGAGCGCAGCTCTGGAGTATAATACAGGATAAGTAATGTAATGTATGTACACAGTGACTGCACCAGCAGAATAGTGAGCGCAGCTCTGGAGTATAATACAGGATAAGTAATGTAATGTATGTACACAGTGACTGTACCAGCAGAATAGTGAGCGCAGCTCTGGAGTATAATACAGGATGTAACTCAGGATCAGTACAGGATAAGTAATGTAATGTATGTACACAGTGACTTTACCAGCAGAATAGTGAGCGCAGCTCTGGAGTATAATACAGGATAAGTAATGTAATGTATGTACACAGTGACTGTACCAGCAGAATAGTGAGCGCAGCTCTGGAGTATAATACAGGATAAGTAATGTAATGTATGTACACAGTGACTGCACCAGCAGAATAGTGAGCGCAGCTCTGGAGTATAATACAGGATAAGTAATGTAATGTATGTACACAGTGACTGTACCAGCAGAATAGTGAGCGCAGCTCTGGAGTATAATACAGGATAAGTAATGTAATGTATGTACACAGTGACTGCACCAGCAGAATAGTGAGCGCAGCTCTGGAGTATAATACAGGATAAGTAATGTAATGTATGTACACAGTGACTGTACCAGCAGAATAGTGAGCGCAGCTCTGGAGTATAATACAGGATGTAACTCAGGATCAGTACAGGATAAGTAATGTAATGTATGTACACAGTGACTGTACCAGCAGAATAGTGAGCGCAGCTCTGGAGTATAATACAGGATAAGTAATGTAATGTATGTACACAGTGACTGTACCAGCAGAATAGTGAGCGCAGCTCTGGAGTATAATACAGGATGTAACTCAGTATCAGTATAGGATAAGTAATGTAATGTATGTACACAGTGACTGTGCCAGCAGAATAGTGAGTGCAGCTCTGGAGTATAATACAGGATAAGTAATGTAATGTATGTACACAGTGACTGTACCAGCAGAATAGTGAGTGCAGCTCTGCAGTAGATTGACATCTGCTGGAACCCCTGTTCTAGACAAGTACAACATAGTCAGTAAATTCGTCAGGATGTTCTTCTTATTTCCTAGTAGCCACCTGTTTTCCTGTCTGGGTGACCACCATATGTGCATATGTGTGTAGATAACATCACACTTACCTTTGACCATATTACTACAGCACTAGTCCCAGTTCTTGTGTCCCTCCCCTCTGCTACACAGTAGACTGTCCCTCCAGCTGTAGAGGAAAGAGAAGTCTACATTAGAAATGAGGCAGCTCCTGGATGTGAAGAAAACAAGACATGAGGGGATGATGCAGAAAGAAGACAGTAAAGTGTATATTCAGCTTCCTGCAGTGCTCGGGGCCTGGACATCTAGTTGGGGGAGCATCATAGTTTGGGTGGCTTTGTCCCCTCAGATTTCACTGCAAGGCATTCAGGTCCTAAAATGTACCCCCTTCTACATGTTAGAGAAGAATGTAAGGGCAGGTGTCCAGACCCTAAACTGAGGAGATGGGGAATGCAACAAGATATTTATCCAAAGCACACAAGGAAATTAACTGAATGGCTGAAAGAGATTAGAATTTGTGTCCTGGAATGGCCTAGTCCTTACTTTAAAGGGATTTTCTGGCCCAGAAGTATTGATGACCTGTCATTAGGACCCCCACAGATAAGCTGATTGAGGAGATCATAGTGTTTGGGTAAGCAATGCCACCTCTCCTCCAAATACCTAGAACAGCACTGTGCAGTGGCTGTGCTTGGTATTGCAGCTCAGCCCCATTCACTTTCATGAAACTTTGCTGCAGCTGTACCACGTGATGTCATCAGCAGGTGTCATCAGTATGTGTCCTGTATAGCAGACCTCACCAATCTGCTATGGATGACTTGGCCTTAGGATTGGGTCATCAATATTTTAGTCCGAGACACCCCTTTAACCCTATAAAAATGTTGTGGCCTGATCTGAAGTGGGAGCTACATGAAAGGGATCCCCAAAATACTGACTTACACATTATGCTCCAAAACTCTTTGTCAACTTGGTGTAAATATTATCTGCAGCAGTGGGAAACGTTTGGTGGAGATCTGGAGAGGATTACTGCTAAAGGGGGTTCACTTACTTCTCCCTGTACTGTAGATGTTACTCCACGTGCTCAGTAATAGACATGAACAGTACAACCGCTTGTGTGCTATTAGTTTAGATACATTGTGCTTGTCTATAATTGTGACTTAGATACACTCAGATCACATTGTATTAGTCAGCGCAGGGTTCACTTACTTCTTCTTGCACCTACACTGTTATATGGTTATATTACTACTCCAGTCTAGGTAGCAGAGTACAGGAGTCATCCTCAGCACTCTGCCCCCACCCGCTGCGCTTTCGTACCATGGACGGGTGAATTTCGCACACATTTTGGGGACGATTGTGGGAATTAATAAGAGAGAAATCCCTGGGATGACATAACCGCGGCTTCTGTTGATGGTGGATAATGAAGCGTCACAGTGAGAGGTCATCGAGCGGCCGCACTTATAAAGAGGAATACGCTACACGTCCCCAGAGCCGCGGCCATCGCTCCACCAGCACAACCCGCTCCACAAATGTCTCATGGATTAGATTACAATTTACTGAGGAGGAGGAGGAGGGGAATTCATCACCGAAACAGATTCAGCTCAGGTGGTGCAATCCCCGAGATATAGAGAAGTGGTACTGTGCAGGGTCAATGCTACCAGAGCAAGTGAAATAGTACTGTGCACTGTCCATATATACAGGACAAGAGAAGTGGTACTGTGCACTGTCCATATATACAGGCCAAGAGAAGTGGTACTGTGCACTGTCCATATATACAGGACAAGAGAAGTGGTACTGTGCACTGTCCATATATACAGGACAAGAGAAGTGGTACTGTGCACTGTCCATATATACAGGAGGAGAGAAGTGGTACTGTGCACTGTCCATATATACAGGATAAGAGAAGTGGTACTGTGCACTGTCCATATATACAGGGTAGGAGAAGTGGTACTGTGCACTGTCCATATATACAGGACAGGAGAAGTGGTACTGTGCACTGTCCATATATACAGGCCAAGAGAAGTGGTACTGTGCACTGTCCATATATACAGGATAAGAGAAGTGGTACTGTGCACTGTCCATATATACAGGACAAGAGAAGTGGTACTGTGCACTGTCCATATATACAGGAGGAGAGAAGTGGTACTGTGCACTGTCCATATATACAGGACTAGAGAAGTGGTACTGTGCACTGTCCATATATACAGGACAAGAGAAGTGGTACTGTGCACTGTCCATATATACAGGAGGAGAGAAGTGGTACTGTGCACTGTCCATATATACAGGATAAGAGAAGTGGTACTGTGCACTGTCCATATATACAGGGTAGGAGAAGTGGTACTGTGCACTGTCCATATATACAGGACAGGAGAAGTGGTACTGTGCACTGTCCATATATACAGGCCAAGAGAAGTGGTACTGTGCACTGTCCATATATACAGGCCAAGAGAAGTGGTACTGTGCACTGTCCATATATACAGGAGGAGAGAAGTGGTACTGTGCACTATCCATATATACAGGACTAGAGAAGTGGTACTGTGCACTGTCCATATATACAGGAGGAGAGAAGTGGTACTGTGCACTGTCCATATATACAGGAGGAGAGAAGTGGTACTGTGCACTGTCCATATATACAGAATAAGAGAAGTAGTACTGTGCACTGTCCATATATACAGGAGGAGAGAAGTGGTACTGTGCGCTGTCCATATATACAGGAGGAGAGAAGTGGTACTGTGCACTGTCCATATATACAGGAGGAGAGAAGTGGTACTGTGCACTGTCCATAGATACAGGACTAGAGAAGTGGTACTGTACACTGTCCATATATACAGGATAAGAGAAGTGGTACTGTGCACTGTCCATATATACAGGGTAGGAGAAGTAGTACTGTGCACTGTCCATATATACAGGACAGGAGAAGTGGTACTGTGCACTGTCCATATATACAGGCCAAGAGAAGTGGTACTGTGCACTGTCCATATATACAGGATAAGAGAAGTGGTACTGTGCACTGTCCATATATACAGGACAAGAGAAGTGGTACTGTGCACTGTCCATATATACAGGAGGAGAGAAGTGGTACTGTGCACTGTCCATATATACAGGACTAGAGAAGTGGTACTGTGCAGTGTCCATATATACAGGACAAGAGAAGTGGTACTGTGCACTGTCCATATATACAGGAGGAGAGAAGTGGTACTGTGCACTGTCCATATATACAGGATAAGAGAAGTGGTACTGTGCACTGTCCATATATACAGGGTAGGAGAAGTGGTACTGTGCACTGTCCATATATACAGGACAGGAGAAGTGGTACTGTGCACTGTCCATATATACAGGCCAAGAGAAGTGGTACTGTGCACTGTCCATATATACAGGAGGAGAGAAGTGGTACTGTGCACTGTCCATATATACAGGAGGAGAGAAGTGGTACTGTGCACTGTCCATAGATACAGGACTAGAGAAGTGGTACTGTACACTGTCCATATATACAGGATAAGAGAAGTGGTACTGTGCACTGTCCATATATACAGGGTAGGAGAAGTGGTACTGTGCACTGTCCATATATACAGGACAGGAGAAGTGGTACTGTGCACTGTCCATATATACAGGCCAAGAGAAGTGGTACTGTGCACTGTCCATATATACAGGACTAGAGAAGTGGTACTATGCACTGTCCATATATACAGGAGGAGAGAAGTGGTACTGTGCACTGTCCATATATACAGGAGGAGAGAAGTGGTACTGTGCACTGTCCATATATACAGAATAAGAGAAGTAGTACTGTGCACTGTCCATATATACAGGAGGAGAGAAGTGGTACTGTGCACTGTCCATATATACAGGAGGAGAGAAGTGGTACTGTGCACTGTCCATAGAGACAGGACTAGAGAAGTGGTACTGTACACTGTCCATATATACAGGATAAGAGAAGTGGTACTGTGCACTGTCCATATATACAAGACTAGAGAAGTGGTACTGTGCACTGTCCATATATACAGAATAAGAGAAGTGGTACTGTGCACTGTCTATATATACAGAATAAGAGAAGTGGTACTGTGCACTGTCCATATATACAGGATAAGAGAAGTGGTACTGTGCACTGTCCATATATACAGGACTAGAGAAGTGGTACTGTGCACTGTCCATATATACAGGAGGAGAGAAGTGGTACTGTGCACTGTCTATATATACAGAATAAGAGAAGTGGTACTGTGCACTGTCCATATATACAGGATAAGAGAAGTGGTACTGTGCACTGTCCATATATACAGGATAAGAGAAGTGGTACTGTGCACTGTCCATATATACAGGAGGAGAGAAGTGGTACTGTGCACTGTCCATATATACAGGAGGAGAGAAGTGGTATTGTGCACTGTCCATATATACAGGAGGAGAGAAGTGGTACTGTGCACTGTCCATATATACAGGAGAGAAGTGGTACTGTGCACTGTCCATATATACAGGACAAGAGAAGTGGTACTGTGCACTGTCCATATATACAGGAGGAGAGAAGTGGTACTGTGCACTGTCCATATATACAGGAGAGAAGTGGTACTGTGCACTGTCCATATATACAGGACAAGAGAAGTGGTACTGTGCACTGTCCATATATACAGGGTAGGAGAAGTGGTACTGTGCACTGTCCATATATACAGGATAAGAGATGTAGTACTGTGCAGGGTCTATAGACATAGGAGTAGTAGTACTGTGCAGGGTCTATAGACATAGGAGTAGTAGCACTGTGCAGGGTCTATAGACATAGGAGTAGTAGCACTGTGCAGGGTCTATAGACATAGGAGTAGTAGTACTGTGCAGGGTCTATAGACATAGGAGTAGTAGCACTGTGCAGGGTCTATAGACATAGGAGTAGTAGCACTGTGCAGGGTCTATAGACATAGGAGTAGTACTGTGCAGGGTCTATAGACATAGGAGTAGTACTGTGCAGGGTCTATAGACATAGGAGTAGTAGTACTGTGCAGGGTCTATAGACATAGGGGTAGTAGTACTGTGCAGGGTCTATAGACATAGGAGTAGTAGCACTGTGCAGGGTCTATAGACATAGGAGTAGTAGTTCTGTGCAGGGTCTATAGACATAGGAGTAGTACTGTGCAGGGTCTATAGACATAGGAGTAGTAGTACTGTGCAGGGTCTATAGACATAGGGGTAGTAGTACTGTGCAGGGTCTATAGACATAGGGGTAGTAGTACTGTGCAGGGTCTATAGACATAGGAGTAGTAGCACTGTGCAGGGTCTATAGACATAGGAGTAGTACTGTGCAGGGTCTATAGACATAGGAGTAGTACTGTGCAGGGTCTATAGACATAGGAGTAGTAGCACTGTGCAGGGTCTATAGACATAGGAGTAGTAGTACTGTGCAGGGTCTATAGACATAGGAGTAGTAGCACTGTGCAGGGTCTATAGACATAGGAGTAGTAGCACTGTGCAGGGTCTATAGACATAGGAGTAGTACTGTGCAGGGTCTATAGACATAGGAGTAGTACTGTGCAGGGTCTATAGACATAGGAGTAGTAGTACTGTGCAGGGTCTATAGACATAGGGGTAGTAGTACTGTGCAGGGTCTATAGACATAGGAGTAGTAGCACTGTGCAGGGTCTATAGACATAGGAGTAGTACTGTGCAGGGTCTATAGACATAGGGGTAGTACTGTGCAGGGTCTATAGACATAGGAGTAGTACTGTGCAGGGTCTATAGACATAGGAGTAGTACGTGCAGGGTCTATAGACATAGGGGTAGTACTGTGCAGGGTCTATAGACATAGGAGTAGTAGTACTGTGCAGGGTCTATAGACATAGGAGTAGTAGTACTGTGCAGGGTCTATAGACATAGGAGTAGTACTGTGCAGGGTCTATAGACATAGGGGTAGACTGTGCAGGGTCTATAGACATAGGGTAGTAGTACTGTGCAGGGTCTATAGACATAGGAGTAGTACTGTGCAGGGTCTATAGACATAGGAGTAGTACTGTGCAGGGTCTATAGACATAGGAGTAGTACTGTGCAGGGTCTATAGACATAGGGGTAGTAGTACTGTGCAGGGTCTATAGACATAGGGGTAGTACTGTGCAGGGTCTATAGACATAGGAGTAGTACTGTGCAGGGTCTATAGACATAGGAGTAGTAGCACTGTGCAGGGTCTATAGACATAGGAGTAGTAGTACTGTTCAGGGTCTATAGACATAGGAGTAGTAGTTCTGTGCAGGGTCTATAGACATAGGGGTAGTACTGTGCAGGGTCTATAGACATAGGAGTAGTAGTACTGTGCAGGGTCTATAGACATAGGAGTAGTACTGTGCAGGGTCTATAGACATAGGAGTAGTACTGTGCAGGGTCTATAGACATAGGGGTAGTAGTACTGTGCAGGGTCTATAGACATAGGAGTAGTAGTACTGTGCAGGGTCTATAGACATAGGGGTAGTACTGTGCAGGGTCTATAGACATAGGAGTAGTAGTACTGTGCAGGGTCTATAGACATAGGAGTAGTACTGTGCAGGGTCTATAGACATAGGGGTAGTACTGTGCAGGGTCTATAGACATAGGAGTAGTACTGTGCAGGGTCTATAGACATAGGAGTAGTACTGTGCAGGGTCTATAGACATAGGGGTAGTAGCACTGTGCAGGGTCTATAGACATAGGAGTAGTAGCACTGTGCAGGGTCTATAGACATAGGGGTAGTACTGTGCAGGGTCTATAGACATAGGAGTAGTACTGTGCAGGGTCTATAGACATAGGAGTAGTACTGTGCAGGGTCTATAGACATAGGGGTAGTACTGTGCAGGGTCTATAGACATAGGAGTAGTACTGTGCAGGGTCTATAGACATAGGGGTAGTAGTACTGTGCAGGGTCTATAGACATAGGAGTAGTACTGTGCAGGGTCTATAGACATAGGAGTAGTACTGTGCAGGGTCTATAGACATAGGAGTAGTACTGTGCAGGGTCTATAGACATAGGAGTAGTACTGTGCAGGGTCTATAGACATAGGGGTAGTACTGTGCAGGGTCTATAGACATAGGAGTAGTACTGTGCAGGGTCTATAGACATAGGAGTAGTACTGTGCAGGGTCTATAGACATAGGGGTAGTAGTACTGTGCAGGGTCTATAGACATAGGGGTAGTACTGTGCAGGGTCTATAGACATAGGAGTAGTACTGTGCAGGGTCTATAGACATAGGGGTAGTACTGTGCAGGGTCTATAGACATAGGGGTAGTACTGTGCAGGGTCTATAGACATAGGAGTAGTACTGTGCAGGGTCTATAGACATAGGGGTAGTACTGTGCAGGGTCTATAGACATAGGAGTAGTACTGTGCAGGCTGTATATATGCAGTATGCAATGATATACGCCTTGTGCTGAGGTCTCAGGTGTTTCCATATATCAGGACATCAGGTGAAGCTCTCATTTCCATTTCATTCTGTGAATATAATATTCTATATCAGGGCGGCCGTGTTATTACAATATCACATCATGTGCAGCGGGGATGTATCGGGCAGGTAATGTGGTCCCAGCTGTCCTGGTGGACACAGCACAATTCAATTCAGACTCCTGAAATTACAGAATGTGATGTGATTTTTGCGTTAGGGGGACTCGGGGTCTGGGGCCCCACAGCAGAGACATCAGAACAAAGGAGCAAGTTCATATATTCTCCAACCACTGAGATGTGTCAGGAATGATTGGATATTTTAGTACTTTTGCTTTTTGCACAGACCCCCCTTTTCCATATGTCTGTTTATTGTGTGTTGATGTAATGGGGTCCCCTCCTCTGTCAGACTCAATGAAGGGCCACAGTAAAGAAGCCTGGGTGAACATATACTCCTTGGTCAGTTCCCGCAGTGCTCAGACGTGTAGCTATAGGATCCTGCTATGTGAAGGTCCCACCAACCTACCTCCACATCGTGCTGACATCCATGGGGGCCCCAGGTGCTTAGAAGTTTTAGGGTGTGTTCACACAGAGTTTTTTGCAAGATGAAAAATCTGCCTCAGGAATTAGGAAACAGTTTTTTGACACGATGGGGTTTTTGTTACTTTTTTTTTTTTTTGCTTCGGTTTTTGTCGCAGTTTTGTATGGACCTGGAAACTTCCCTTTAAAAGACGCTTGCAGTTTTTTATTTTTTTTTTATTTTTGCAACAAACACATCAAAAACCGTGACAAAAAAAGTGTCACGTTTTTTCCACCTCCCATTGATTTTAATAGGATTTTTAAAGTGGAATCAGCCTGAAGATCGGGCATGTTGTGTTTTCTTTCCTCTAGCTGAAAAAAATAATCTACAGGAAAAAAACTACTACTGACTCCCATTGAAATGAATGGGAAGCGTTTTTTTTAAAGTGGATTCCGCTTCAAAATCAGCCTGCGAAAAACTCAGTGTGAACATACCCTTAATGCTGATCACAGGGGAAGGTGTCTGCTTCTCCTGGCCCCAGTCTACTAACCGGAGTGGGAGGACCCCTTAATGTCCGCCATTAACTGCAGTGCGTATGGAGGCGGCACATGCCCCCAGACCACCACTATGATGCAGTGATGGAACGGCACAAGCCATCTTGTATTGGACATGTGCAGCGCGTTCCAACCCTGGACTGTGGGCTGTCCATAAGATACGATAGGGGAGCAAAGAAATCCAAAGCTTGAAAACTAATTCTTATTTTTTAATTAAAATATCTTTAAAACTAGACACTGAACCATCTGGAACATGTATCTGTGCCCAATGCTATCCAGTCCTTGTACCTGGAGTATGTATGAAGTATATCTGGATCCTGCATGTGAACCCGGTAACCAGAACCCGCAGCTAGACCTTCTATTATGTGGGCCCTGTATTATTTGGATATCTGTTATATATGGATAGTGAATCCTGCTTGTTGCCCCTATATCCTGGCCCCACTCTTAGACCTTCCATTATCTGGAGAGTCTACCAGGATTTTGTATCTGGACTATATTATATCTGAATAGTGTACCCTGCTTGTTGGGCCTGTGTCATGACCCCATCTTCTGTCCCTCGTGTCGTGACCCCATCTTCTGTCCCTCGTGTCGTGACCCCATCTTCTGTCCCCCAAGTCGTGACCCCATCTTCTGTCCCTCGTGTTGTGACCCCATCTTCTGTCCCGTGTCGTGACCCCATCTTCTGTCCCCCAAGTCGTGACCCCATCTTCTGTCCCTCGTGTTGTGACCCCATCTTCTGTCCCCCATGTCGTGACCCCATCTTCTGTCCCTCGTGTCGTGACCCCATTTTCTGTCCCTCGTGTCGTAACCACATTTTCTGTCCCCTGTGTCGTGACCCCATCTTCTGGCCCCCGTGTCGTGACCCCATCTTCTGTCCCCCGAGTCGTAACCCCATCTTCTGTCCCCCAAGTCGTGACCCCATCTTCTGTCCCCTGTATCCTGTCCCCATCTTCTGTCCCTCGTGTCGTGACCCCCATCTTCTGTCCCCTGTGTCGTGACCCCATCTTCTGTCCCCTGTGTCGTGACCCCATCTTCTGTCCCCCGAGTCGTGACCCCATCTTCTGTCCCCTGTGTCGTGACCCCATCTTCTGTCCCGTGTCGTGACCCCATCTTCTGTCCCCTGTGTCGTGACCCCATCTTCTGTCCCCCGTGTCGTAACCACATTTTCTGTCCCTCGTGTCGTGACCCCATCTTCTGTCCCTCGTGTCGTGACCCCATCTTCTGTCCCCTGTATCCTGTCCCCATCTTCTGTCCCCTGTGTCGTGACCCCATCTTCTGTCCCCTGTGTCGTGACCCCATCTTCTGTCCCCTGTGTCGTGACCCCATCTTCTGTCCCCCGAGTCGTGACCCCATCTTCTGTCCCTCGTGTCGTGACCCCATCTTCTGTCCCCTGTGTCGTGACCCCATCTTCTGTCCCCTGTGTCGTGACCCCATCTTCTGTCCCCTGTGTCGTGACCCCATCTTCTGTCCCCTGTGTCGTGACCCCATCTTCTGTCCCCTGTGTCGTGACCCCATCTTCTGTCCCCTGTGTCGTGACCCCATCTTCTGGCCTCCGTGCGGTGACCCCATCTTCTGTGCCCTGTGTCGTGACCCCATCTTCTGGCCCCCGTGTTGTGACTGTTGTTGTTGCAGCAGATTTGCGGGAGCGGCACTTGCTGACTTTCGCACGTTCGGAGGAGCTGAGCTGCTAATTCATAATTTCTTCTTCTTTTGGAGATGACACGGAGAAGGTGTTTGAATCAATTATCTGCTGCTTGTTTACTAATTTCCTCTTTTTTGGTAAAATGTTCTTTTTTTTTATTTTTGTGGTATTATTTAACCCTCTAACCCACAGGTAGCAGGACATGAAGTATATGGCATTACTACCTGACATTACTACACCCCTGTCATCAGACCCTGACATTCAGTATGAAGGCAGAGCTGTGAGGGTCTCTGAGGCAGTATCACACATGAGAGACTTAGATACTTCAGCCTGTAATGTATGGGGCGGTCTTGTCCTCTCCTGCTGTAATCAGATTGAGGACAGGCAGTTCCTTCACTGGCGCTGCTGACCTTGAACATCGTAATTCAGAGTTTCTGGCTGCGATTAGCGGCGGCTGCTGTGAAATTTGGGGCATTTAGGTTTGTGGCCAAAGACTTTACTGAAAGTGACAAGATTCTCCTTGAGCGGCAGAGAATTATGGCTCCTCACCGGACGGCCGTAGCTTTACTGTAAGAGGGAGCATAAATTGTCCACGATTAATCCTGACACATTGTAACGATGGAGGCTTCAGGAAAAACAAAGACACGACTGGCGAGGTTACATCCAAATACACTGCAGAGAGGGGGCAGGGGCCAGGTGAACCCCGAGTGACCCCTCACTTAAGCATCCTCAGCCCCTTGTAGCACACATCCTAATATTGGTGTGGGGAGAGGGGGGTCAGTAGAATGGACGTGCCTGCAGCGGTCACTGATTGGCTGCACTGGTCACATGCTGTCCACAGGATCTCCATGTTGACAGTTTCCACCAGGTAGGGTTGAACCACAGTGGCTGCAGTCTGCCATACTGTACCACTGGGGTATTGAGGGGATTCCCTGCAACTCTTCTTGACAAATTAAAAGTGACCATTCTACACCTCCAGGTTGTAATAGCCGCTACCTTACATGGCCCTGGTGTAGTGACTCCATCTCCTGGACTCCTATAACCAAAAACATGCAAAGTGCTCAACCCATGCTCTAAACTACAATCAGGAGAATGATCTGAGGCCGAACTCTGTACTGTAAGAGCGGTCACACTATATACTGTATACTGTAAGAGCGGTCACACTATATACTGTATACTGTAAGAGCGGTCACACTATATCCTGTATACTGTAAGAGCGGTCACACTATATACTGTATACTGTAAGAGCGGTCACACTATATACTGTAAGAGCGGTCACACTATATACTGTATACTGTAAGAGCGGTCACACTATATACTGTATACTGTAAGAGCGGTCACACTAAATACTGTATACTGTAAGAGCGGTCACACTATATACTGTATACTGTAAGAGCGGTCACACTATATCCTGTATACTGTAAGAGCGGTCACACTATATACTGTATACTGTAAGAGCGGTCACACTATATACTGTATATACTGTAAGAGCGGTCACACTATATACTGTATATACTGTAAGAGCGGTCCCACACTATATACTGTATACTGTAAGAGCGGTCACACTATATACTGTATACTGTAAGAGCGGTCACACTATATCCTGTATACTGTAAGAGCGGTCACACTATATACTGTATACTGTAAGAGCGGTCACACTATATACTGTATACTGTAAGAGCGGTCACACTATATACTGTATACTGTAAGAGCGGCCCCGCACACTATATACTGTATACTGTAAGAGCGGTCACACTATATACTGTATACTGTAAGAGCGGTCACACTATATACTGTATACTGTAAGAGCGGTCACACTATATACTATATACTGTAAGAGCGGTCACACTATATACTGTATAGTGTAAGAGCGGTCACACTATATACTGTATACTGTAAGAGCGGTCACACTATATACTGTATACTGTAGAGCGGCACACTATATACTGTAAGAGCGGTCACACTATATACTGTATACTGTAAGAGCGGTCACACTATATACTGTATACTGTAAGAGCGGTCACACTATATACTGTATACTGTAAGAGCGGTCACACTATATACTGTATACTGTAAGAGCGGTCACACTATATACTGTATACTGTAAGAGCGGTCACACTATATACTGTATACTGTAAGAGCGGTCACACTATATACTGTATACTGTAAGAGCGGTCACACTATATACTGTATACTGTAAGAGCGGTCACACTATATACTGTATACTGTAAGAGCGGTCACACTATATACTGTATACTGTAAGAGCGGTCACACTATATACTGTATACTGTAAGAGCGGTCACACTATATACTGTATACTGTAAGAGCGGTCACACTATATACTGTATACTGTAAGAGCGGTCACACTATATACTGTATACTGTAAGAGCGGTCACACTATATACTGTATACTGTAAGAGCGGTGACACTATATACTGTATACTGTAAGAGCGGTCACACTATATACTGTATACTGTAGGCGGTCACACTATATACTGTATACTGTAAGAGCGGCCACCACTATATACTGTAAGAGCGGTCACACTATATACTATATACTGTAAGAGCGGTCACACTATATACTGTATACTGTAAGAGCGGTCACACTATATACTGTATACTGTAACAGCGGTCACACTATATACTGTATACTGTAAGAGCGGTCACACTATATACTGTATACTGTAAGAGCGGTCACACTATATACTGTATACTGTAAGAGCGATCACACTATATACTGTATACTGTAAGAGCGGTGACACTATATACTATATACTGTAAGAGCGGTCACACTATATACTGTATACTGTAAGAACGGTCACATTATATAATGTATAATAAGAGCGGTCACACTATACTGTATACTGTAAGAGCAGTCACACTATATACTGTAAGAGCGGTCACACTATATACTGTATACTGTAAGAGCGGTTACACTATATACAGTCATGGCCAAAAGTTTTGAGAATGATACAAATATAAATTTTTACAAAGTCTACTGCTTCAGTTTTTCTAATGGCAATTTGCATATACTCCAGAATGTTATAAAGAGTGATCAGCTTAACAGCAATTACTTGCAAAGTCAATATTTGCCTAGAAAATGAACTTTATCCCCCAAAACACATTTCAACATCATTGCAGCCCTGCCTTAAAAGGACCACCTAACATCGTTTCAGTGATTGCTCCATTAACACAGGTGTGGGTGTTGATGAGGACAGGGCTGGAGATCAATCTGTCATGATTAAGTAAGAATGACACCACTGGACACTTTAAAAGGAGGCTGGTGCTTGCCATCATTGTTTCTCTTCTGTTAACCATGGTTATCTCTAAAGAAACACGTGCAGTCATCATTGCACTGCACAAAAATGGCCTAACTGGGAAGAGTATTGCAGCTAGAAAGATTGCACCTCAGTCAACAATCTATCGCATCATCAAGAACTTCAAGGAGAGAGGTTCCATTGGTGCCAAAAAGGCTCCAGGGCGCCCAAGAAAGACCAGCAAGCGGCAGGACCGTCTCTTAAAAGTGTTTCAGCTGCGGGATGGGGCTACCAGCAGTGCAGAGCTTGCTGAGGAATGGCAGCAGGCAGGTGTGAGTGCATCTGCACGCACTGTGAGGCGGAGACTCTTGGAGCAAGGCCTGGTCTCAAGGAGGGCAGCAAAGAAGCCACTTCTCTCCAGAAAAAACATCAGGGACAGACTGATATTCTGCAAAAGGTACAGGGAGTGGACTGCTGAGGACTGGGGGAAAGTCATTTTCTCTGATGAATCCCCTTTTCCATTGTTTGGAACATCTGGAAAACAGCTTATTCGGAGAAGAAGAGGTGAGCGCTACCACCAGTCTTGTCTCATGCCAACTGTAAAGCATCCTGAAACCATTCATGTGTGGGGTTGCTTCTCAGCCAAGGGAATCGGCTCTCTCACAGTCTTGTAAACCAGCCATGAATAAAGAATGGTACCAGAATGTCCTCCAAGAGCAACTTCTCCCAACCGTCCAAGAGCAGTTTGGCGCTGCAACAATGCCTTTTCCAGCATGATGGAGCACCTTGCCATAAAGCAAAGGTGATAACTAAATGGCTCAGGGAACAAAACATAGACATTTTGGGTCCATGGCCTGGAAACTCCCCCAGATCTTAATCCCATTGAGAACTTGTGGTCAATCATCAAGAGACGGGTGGACAAACAAAAACCAACAAATTCAGACAAAATGAAAGCATTGATTCTGCAAGAATGGACTGCTATCAGTCAGGATTTGGTCCAGAAGTTGATTGAGAGCATGCCAGGGAGAATATGCAGAGGTCCTGAAGAAGAAGGGTCAACACTGCAAATATTGACTTGCTGCATGAACTCATTCTAGCTCTCAATATAAGCTTCTGTTACTCATAATATGAATGCAATTCTATTTCTGTATGTGATAAAAACATCTGACAAACACACATAAAAACCAGAGGGCAGCAGATCATGTGACAATAGAATATTTGTGTCGGTCACACTATATACTGTAACTGGCCATGAGCGGTCACTACTATATACTATATACTGTAAGAGCGGTCACACTATATACTGTATACTGTAAGAGCGGTCACACTATATACTGTATACTGTAAGAGCGGTCACACTATATACTGTAAGAGCGGTCACACTATATACTGTATACTGTAAGAGCGGTCACACTATATACTGTATACTGTAAGAGCGGTCACACTATATACTGTAAGAGCGGTCACACTATATACTGTATACTGTAAGAGCGGTCACACTATATAATGTATACATAAGGGCGGTCACACTATATACTGTAAGAGCGGTCACACTATATACTGTATACTGTAAGAGCGGTCACACTATATACTGTATACTGTAAGAGCGGTCACACTATAGAGCTGTATACTGTAAGAGCGGTCACACTATATACTGTATACTGTAAGAGCGGTCACACTATATACTGTATACTGTAAGAGCGGTCACACTATATACTGTAAGAGCGGTCACAGTATATACTGTATACTGTAAGAGCGGTCACACTATATACTGTATACTGTAAGAGCGGTCACACTATATACTGTATACTGTAAGAGCGGTCACACTATATACTGTAAGAGCGGTCACAGTATATACTGTATACTGTAAGAGCGGTCACACTATATACTGTAAGAGCAGCCACACTATATCCTGTATACTGTAAGAGCGGTCACACTATATACGGTATACTGTAAGAGCGGTCACACTATATACTGTATACTGTAAGAGCGGTCACACTATATACTGTATACTGTAAGAGCGGTCACACTATATACTGTATACTGTAAGAGCGGTCACACTATATCCTGTATACTGTAAGAGCGGTCACACTATATACTGTAAGAGCGGTCACACTATATACTGTATACTGTAAGAGCGGTCACACTATATACTGTATACTGTAAGAGAGGTCACACTATATACTGTATACTGTAAGAGCGGTCACACTATATACTATATACTGTAAGAGCGGTCACACTATATACTGTATACTGTAAGAGCGGTCACACTATATACTGTATACTGTAAGAGCGGTCACACTATATACTGTATACTGTAAGAGCGGTCACACTATATACTGTATACTGTAAGAGCGGTCACACTATATACTGTATACTGTAAGAGAGGTCACACTATATACTGTATACTGTAAGAGCGGTCACACTATATACTGTATACTGTAAGAGCGGTCACACTATATACTGTATACTGTAAGAGCGGTCACACTATACACTGTATACTGTAAGAGCGGTCACACTATATACTGTATACTGTAAGAGCGGTCACACTATATACTGTAAGAGCGGTCACACTATATACTGTATACTATAAGAGCGGTCACACTATACTGTAAGAGCGGTCACACTATATACTGTATACTGTAAGAGCGGTCACACTATATACTGTATACTGTAAGAGCGGTCACACTATATACTGTATACTGTAAGAGCGGTCACACTATATACTGTATACTGTAAGAGCGGTCACACTATATACTGTATACTGTAAGAGAGGTCACACTATATACTGTATACTGTAAGAGCGGTCACACTATATACTGTATACTGTAAGAGCGGTCACACTATATACTGTATACTGTAAGAGCGGTCACACTATATACTGTATACTGTAAGAGCGGTCACACTATATACTGTAAGTAAAGCGGTCACACTATATACTGTATACTGTAAGAGCGGTCACACTATATACTGTATACTGTAAGAGCGGTCACACTATATACTGTATACTGTAAGAGCGGTCACACTATATACTGTATACTGTAAGAGCGGTCACACTATATACTGTAAGAGCGGTCACAGTATATACTGTATACTGTAAGAGCGGTCACACTATATACTGTATACTGTAAGAGCGGTCACACTATATACTGTATACTGTAAGAGCGGTCACACTATATACTATATACTGTAAGAGCGGTCACAGTATATACTGTATACTGTAAGAGCGGTCACACTATATACTGTAAGAGCGGTCACACTATATACTGTATACTGTAAGAGCGGTCACACTATATACGGTATACTGTAAGAGCGGTCACACTATATACTGTATACTGTAAGAGCGGTCACACTATATACTGTATACTGTAAGAGCGGTCACACTATATACTGTATACTGTAAGAGCGGTCACACTATATACTGTATACTGTAAGAGCGGTCACACTATATACTGTATACTGTAAGAGCGGTCACACTATATACTGTATACTGTAAGAGCGGTCACACTATATACTGTATACTGTAAGAGCGGTCACACTATTATACTGTAAGAGCGGTCACACTATATACTGTATACTGTAAGAGCGGTCACGCTATACAGTGTATACGGTAACAGCGGTCACACTATATACTGTATACTGTAAGAGCGGTCACACTATATACTGTATACTGTAAGAGCGGTCACACTATATACGTATACTGTAAGAGCGGTCACACTATATACTGTATACTGTAAGAGCGGTCACACTATATACTGTATACTGTAAGAGCGGTCACACTATATACTGTATACTGTAAGAGCGGTCACACTATATACTTGCCCTATACTGTAAGAGCGGTCACACTATATACTGTATACTGTAAGAGCGGTCACACTATATACTGTATACTGTAAGAGCGGTCACACTATATACTGTATACTGTAAGAGCGGTCACACTATATACTGTATACTGTAAGAGCGGTCACACTATATACTGTAAGAGAGGTCACACTATATACTGTAAGAGCGGTCACACTATATACTGTAAGAGCGGTCACACTATATACGGTATACTGTAAGAGCGGTCACACTATATACTGTATACTGTAAGAGCGGTCACACTATATACTATATACTGTAAGAGCGGTCACACTATATACTATATACTGTAAGAGCGGTCACACTATATACTGTATACTGTAAGAGCGGTCACACTAATACTGTATACTGTAAGAGCGGTCACACTATATACTGTATACTGTAAGAGCGGTCACACTATATACTGTATACTGTAAGAGCGGTCACACTTAACTGTATACTGTAAGAGTGGTCACACTATATACTGTATACTGTAAGAGCGGTCACACTATATACTGTATATGTAAGCGGTCACACTATATACTGTATACTGTAAGAGCGGTCACACTATATACTGTATACTGTAAGAGCGGTCACACTATATACTAGGTACACTATATACTGTAAGAGCGGTCACACTATATACTGTATACTGTAAGAGCGGTCACACTATATACTGTATACTGTAAGAGCGGTCACACTATATACTGTATACTGTAAGAGCGGTCACACTATATACTGTAAGAGTGGTCACACTATATACTATACTGTAAGACTTGTCACACTGTATACTGTAAGAGCGGTCACACTATATACTGTATACTGTAAGAGCGGTCACACTATATACTTATATACTGTATACTGTAAGAGCGGTCACACTATATACTGTATACTGTAAGAGCGGTCACACTATATACTGTATACTGTAAGAGCGGTCACACTATATACTGTATACTGTAAGAGCGGTCACACTATATACAGTATACTGTAAGAGCGGTCACACTATATACTGTAAGAGCGGTCACACTATATACTGTATACTGTAAGAGCGGTCACACTATATACTGTAAGAGCGGCCACACTATATACTGTAAGAGCGGTCACAACTGTATACTGTAAGAGCGGTCACACTATATACTGTATACTGTAAGAGCGGTCACACAATACTATACTGTAAGAGCGGTCACACTATATACTGTATACTGTAAGAGCGGTCACACTATATACTGTATACTGTAAGAGCGGTCACACTATATACTGTATACTGTAAGAGCGGTCACACTATATACTGTATACTGTAAGAGCGGTCACACTATATACTGTATACTGTAAGAGCGGTCACTACTATATACTGTATACTGTAAGAGCGGTCACACTATATACTGTATACTGTAAGAGCGGTCACACTATATACTGTATACTGTAAGAGCGGTCACACTATATACTGTATACTGTAAGAGCGGTCACACTATATACTGTATACTGTAAGAGAGGTCACACTATATACTGTATACTGTAAGAGAGGTCACACTATATACTGTATACTGTAAGAGCGGTCACACTATATACTGTATACTGTAAGAGCGGTCACACTATATACTGTATACTGTAAGAGCGGTCACACTATATACTGTATACTGTAAGAGCGGTCACACTATATACTGTATACTGTAAGAGCGGTCACACTATATACTGTATACTGTAAGAGCGGTCACACTATATACTGTATACTGTAAGAGCGGTCACACTATATACTGTATACTGTAAGAGCGGTCACACTATATACTGTATACTGTAAGAGCGGTCACACTATATACTGTATACTGTTAGAGCGGTCACACTATATACTGTATACTGTAAGAGCGGTCACACTATATACTGTATACTGTAAGAGCGGTCACACTATATACTGTATACTGTAAGAGCAGTCACACTATATACTGTAAGAACGGTCACATATACTGTAAAATCGGTCACACTATATACTGTATACTGTAAGAGCGGTCACATTACATAATGTATAATAAGGGCGGTCACACTATATACTGTATACTGTAAGAGCGGTCACACTATATACTGTATACTGTAAGAGCGGTCACACTATATACTGTATACTGTAAGAGCGGTCACACTATATACTGTATACTGTAAGAGCGGTCACACTATATACTATATACTGTAAGAGCGGTCACACTATATACTGTATACTGTAAGAGCGGTCACACTATATACTGTATACTGTAAGAACGGTCACACAATATATACTATAAGAGCGGTCACACTATATACTGTATACTGTAAGAGCGGTCACACTATATACTGTATACTGTAAGAGCGGTCACACTATATACTGTATACTGTAAGAGCGGTCACACTATATACTGTATACTGTAAGAGCTGTCACACTATATACTGTATACTGTAAGAGAGGTCACACTATATACTGTATACTGTAAGAGAGGTCACACTATATACTGTATACTGTAAGAGAGGTCACACTATATACTGTATACTGTAAGAGCGGTCACACTATATACTGTATACTGTAAGAGCGGTCACACTATATACTGTATACTGTAAGAGCGGTCACACTATATACTGTATACTGTAAGAGCTGTCACACTATATACTGTATACTGTAAGAGAGGTCACACTATATACTGTATACTGTAAGAGAGGTCACACTATATACTGTATACTGTAAGAGCGGTCACACTATATACTGTATACTGTAAGAGCGGTCACACTATATACTGTATACTGTAAGAGCGGTCACACTATATACTGTATACTGTAAGAGCGGTCACACTATATACTGTATACTGTAAGAGCGGTCACACTATATACTGTATACTGTAAGAGCGGTCACACTATATACTGTATACTGTAAGAGCGGTCACACTATATACTGTATACTGTAAGAGCGGTCACACTATATACTGTATACTGTAAGAGCGGTCACACTATATACTGTATACTGTAAGAGCGGTCACACTATATACTGTATACTGTAAGAGCGGTCACACTATATACTGTATACTGTAAGAGCGGTCACACTATATACTGTATACTGTAAGAGCGGTCACACTATATACTGTATACTGTAAGAGCGGTCACACTATATACTGTATACTGTAAGAGCGGTCACACTATATACTGTATACTGTAAGAGCGGTCACACTATATA
This sequence comes from Leptodactylus fallax, assembly GCA_947044405.1. Taxonomy (NCBI): domain Eukaryota; kingdom Metazoa; phylum Chordata; class Amphibia; order Anura; family Leptodactylidae; genus Leptodactylus; species Leptodactylus fallax. Next base: position 24,275 of record CAMRHE010000773.1, read on the forward strand.
CTGTATACTGTAAGAGCGGTCACACTATATACTGTATACTGTAAGAGCGGTCACACTATATAACTGTATACTGTAAGAGCGGTCACACTATATACTGTATACTGTAAGAGCGGTCACACTATATACTGTATACTGTAAGAGCGGTCACACTATATACTGTATACTGTAAGAGCGGTCACACTATATACTGTATACTGTAAGAGCGGTCACACTATATACTGTATACTGTAAGAGCGGTCACACTATATACTGTATACTGTAAGAGCGGTCACACTATATACTGTATACTGTCAAATAGCGGTCACACTATATACTGTATACTGTAAGAGCGGTCACACTATATACTGTATACTGTAAGAGCGGTCACACTATATACTATATACTGTAAGAGCGGTCACACTATATACTATATACTGTAAGAGCGGTCACACTATATACTGTATACTGTAAGAACGGTCACACTATATACTATAAGAGCGGTCACACTATATACTGTATACTGTAAGAACGGTCACACTATATACTGTAAGAGCGGTCACACTATATACTGTATACTGTAAGAGCGGTCACACTATATACTGTATACTGTAAGAGCGGTCACACTATATACTGTAAGAGCGGTCACACTATATACTGTATACTGTAAGAGCGGTCACACTATATACTATATACTGTAAGAGTGGTCACACTATATACTGTAAGAGCGGTCACACTATATACTGTATACTGTAAGAGCGGTCACGCTATACTGTAAGAGCGGTCACACTATATACTGTATACTGTAAGAGCGGTCACACTATATACTGTAAGAGCGGCCACACTAAACTATACTGTAAGAGCGGTCACACTATATACTGTATACTGTAAGAGTGGTCACACTATATACTGTATACTGTAAGAGCGGTCACACTATATACTGTATACTGTAAGAGCGGTCACACTATATACTGTAAGAGCGGTCACACTATATACTGTAAGAGCGGTCACACTATATACTGCCCCTATACTGTAAGAGCGGTCACACTATATACTGTATACTGTAAGAGCGGTCACACTATATACTGTATACTGTAAGAGCGGTCACACTATATACTGTAAGAGAGGTCACACTATATACTGTAAGAGCGGTCACACTATATACATGTAAGAGCGGTCACACTATATACGGTATACTGTAAGAGCGGTCACACTATATACTGTATACTGTAAGAGCGGTCACACTATATACTATATACTGTAAGAGCGGTCACACTATATACTATATACTGTAAGAGTGGTCACACTATTATACTGTAAGAGCGGTCACACTATATACTGTATACTGTAAGAGCGGTCACACTATATACTGTATACTGTAAGAGCGGTCACACTATATACTGTATACTGTAAGCAAGCGGTCACACTATATACTGTATACTGTAAGAGCGGTCACACTATATACTGTATACTGTAAGAGCGGTCACACTATATACTGTATACTGTAAGAGCGGTCACACTATATACTGTATACTGTAAGAGCGGTCACACTATATACTGTCAGAGCGGTCACACTATATACTATATACTGTAAGAGTGGTCACACTATATACTGTAAGAGCGGTCACACTATATACTGTATACTGTAAGAGCGGTCACACTATATACTGTAAGAGCGGTCACACTATATACTGTATACTGTAAGAGCGGTCACACTATATACTGTATACTGTAAGAGCGGTCACACTATATACTGTAAGAGCGGTCACACTATATACTGTAAGAGCCGTCACACTATATACTATATACTGTATACTGTAAGAGCGGTCACACTATATACTATATACTGTATACTGTAAGAGCGGTCACACTATATACTGTATACTGTAAGAGCGGTACACTATATACTGTATACTGTAAGAGCGGTCACACTATATACTGTATACTGTAAGAGCGGTCACACTATATACTGTATACTGTAAGAGCGGTCACACTATATACTATATACTGTATACTGTAAGAGCGGTCACACTATATACTGTAAGAGCGGTCACACTATATACTGTATACTGTAAGAGCGGTCACACTATATACTGTATACTGTAAGAGCGGTCACACTATATACTGTATACTGTAAGAGCGGTCACACTATATACTGTAAGAGCGGTCACACTATATACTGTATACTGTAAGAGCGGTCACACTATATACTGTATACTGTAAGAGCGGTCACACTATATACTGTATACTGTAAGAGCGGTCACACTATATACTGTATACTGTAAGAGCGGTCACACTATATACTGTATACTGTAAGAGCGGTCACACTGTATACTGTAAGTGCGGTCACACTATATACTGTATACTGTAAGAGCGGTCACACTATATACTGTATACTGTAAGAGCGGTCACACTATATATTGTATACTGTAAGAGCGGCCACACTATATACTGTAAGAGCGGTCACACTATATACTGTAAGAGTGGTCACACTATATACTGTATACTGTAAGAGGTCACACTATATACTGTATACTGTAAGAGCGGTCACACTATATACTGTATACTGTAAGAGCGGCCACACTATATACTGTATACTGTAAGAGGGGTCACACTATATACTGTATGAGCGGTCACACTATATGAGCGGTCACACTATATACTGTATACTGTAAGAGCGGTCACACTATATACTGTATACTGTAAGAGCGGTCACACTATATACTGTATACTGTAAGAGCGGTCACACTATATACTGTATACTGTAAGAGCGGTCACACTATATACTGTATACTGTAAGAGCGGTCACACTATATCCTGTATACTGTAAGAGCGGTCACATATATACTATATACTGTAAGAGCGGTCACACTATATACTATATACTGTAAGAGTGGTCACACTATATACTGTATACTGTAAGAGCGGTCACACTATATACTGTAAGAGCGGTCACACTATATACTATATACTGTAAGAGCGGTCACACTATATACTATATACTGTAAGAGCGGTCACACTATATACTGTATACTGTAAGAGCGGTCACACTATATACTGTATACTGTAAGAGCGGTCACACTATATACTGTATACTGTAAGAGCGGTCACACTATATACTGTATACTGTAAGAGCGGTCACACTATATACTGTAAGAGCGGTCACACTATATACTGTATACTGTAAGAGCGGTCACACTATATACTGTATACTGTAAGAGCGGTCACACTATATACTGTATACTGTAAGAGCGGTCACACTATATACTGTATACTGTAAGAGCGGTCACACTATATACTGTATACTGTAAGTGCGGTCACACTATATACTGTATACTGTAAGAGCGGTCACACTATATACTGTATACTGTAAGAGCGGTCACACTATATACTGTATACTGTAAGAGCGGTCACACTATATACTGTATACTGTAAGAGCGGTCACACTATATACTGTATACTGTAAGAGCGGTCACACTATATACTGTATACTGTAAGAGCGGTCACACTATATACTGTATACTGTAAGAGCGGTCACACTATATACTTATACTGTAAGAGCGGTCACACTATATACTGTAAGAGCGGTCACACTATATACTGTATACTGTAAGAGCGGTCACACTATATACTGTATACTGTAAGAGCGGTCACACTATATACTGTATACTGTAAGAGCGGTCACACTATATACTGTAAGAGAGGTCACACTATATACTGTATACTGTAAGAGCGGTCACACTATATACTGTATACTGTAAGAGCGGTCACACTATATACTGTATACTGTAAGAGCGGTCACACTATATACTGTATACTGTAAGAGGGGTCACACTATATACTGTATACTGTAAGAGCGGTCACACTATATACTGTATACTGTAAGAGCGGTCACACTATATACTGTATACTGTAAGAGCGGTCACGCTATACTGTAAAGCGGTCACACTATATACTGTATACTGTAAGAGCGGTCCTCAGTCCCACTGTGTGAATCCTACAAATTGTACAGCGCTGTGGAATATGGTGGTGCTATAGAAATAAAATTTACTATTATTATTACACTTCATGGGACAACCATTTAATATGCAAAACTGTGCACTAAAACAAATGCACCAAAATATTTTGTCAGAAACTAAGCTATTGAAAAAGTGGTGCAATGTTGTTCTACAGTACAAAGTGCACCAGATTCAGACAGCGCAGTATAAGACCGGTTAGTCCAAGCTTGCACTGTCTATTAAGACTCAACAAAAGCCCCGACTGGCGTCTGAATTACCAGGAGGCTCCGGCCTGTGCCCTGACTGGCGTCTGAATTACCAGGAGGCTCCGGCCTGTGCCCTGACTGGCGTCTGAATTACCAGGAGGCTCCGGCCTGTGCCCTGACTGGCGTCTGAATTACCAGGAGGCTCCGGCCTGTGCCCTGACTGGCGTCTGAATTACCAGGAGGCTCCGGCCTGTGCCCTGACTGGTGTCTGAATTAGCAGGAGGCTCCGGCCTGTGCCCTGACTGGTGTCTGAATTAGCAGGAGGCTCCGGCCTGTGCCCTGACTGGTGTCTGAATTACCAGGAGGCTCCGGCCTGTGCCCTGACTGGTGTCTGAATTAGCAGGAGGCTCCGGCCTGTGCCCTGACTGGTGTCTGAATTACCAGGAGGCTCCGGCCTGTGCCCTGACTGACGTCTGAATTACCAGGAGGCTCCGGCCTGTGCCCTGACTGGTGTCTGAATTACCAGGAGGCTCCGGCCTGTGCCCTGACTGGTGTCTGAATTACCAGGAGGCTCCGGCCTGTGCCCTGACTGGTGTCTGAATTACCAGGAGGCTCCGGCCTGTGCCCTGACTGGTGTCTGAATTAGCAGGAGGCTCCGGCCTGTGCCCTGACTGGTGTCTGAATTAGCAGGAGGCTCCGGCCTGTGCCCTGACTGGTGTCTGAATTAGCAGGAGGCTCCGGCCTGTGCCCTGACTGGTGTCTGAATTAGCAGGAGGCTCCGGCCTGTGCCCTGACTGGTGTCTGAATTATCAGGAGGCTCCGGCCTGTGCCTAGTATGGAAATGTTCTCTGGTGTGGGTTATAATAAATCTGCCGGCCTTGGTCTCGGACTCCCCTTTTCTCCGCCTCGCTCCACTGGCATTCACAGAAAGTGGTGAGAGAGGAGCAGAATGGCGTACGAGATGCAAGAAAGGGCCCTGTACCAAATCACTGCCCCTCTGTGCCAGAAAACTGCCATAAATGGGTTGATAAATTACCCCAAAAAGGTGTAAAACACGTACTCCAGCTTTTTTGGTATAAATTTCCCCAAAATTCGAAAAATGGTTCATTTGTATTAGTTTATCTGCCCCAATGTAATAAAGTAATGCAGAACTTCATACACCTCATACCCCTGTGGACTTTACCCCTCATATCTCACATCCCACTCCTCCTCTATTACCTCACATCTCCCTCCTCCTCTATTACCTCACATCTCCCTCCTCCTCCATTACCTCACATCTCCCTCCTCCTCCATTACCTCACATCTCTCTCCTCCTCCATTACCTCACATCTCCCTCCTCCTCCTCTATTACCTCACATCTCCCTCCTCCTCTATTACCTCACATCTCCCTCCTCCTCCATTACCTCACATCTCCCTCCTCCTCCATTACCTCACATCTCCCTCCTCCTCCTCTATTACCTCACATCTCCCTCCTCCTCCTCCATTACCTCACATCTCCCTCCTCCTCCATTACCTCACATCTCCCTCCTCCTCCATTACCTCACATCTCCCTCCTCCTCCTCTATTACCTCACATCTCCCTCCTCCTCCTCTATTACCTCACATCTCCCTCCTCCTCCTCTATTACCTCACATCTCCCTCCTCCTCCTCCATTACCTCACATCTCCCTCCTCCTCCATTACCTCACATCTCCCTCCTCCTCCATTACCTCGCATCTCCCTCCTCCTCCTCCATTACCTCACATCTCTCTCCTCCTCCTCCTCCATTACCTCACATCTCTCTCCTCCTCCATTACCTCACATCTCCCTCCTCCTCCTTCATTACCTCACATCTCCCTCCTCCTCCATTACCTCGCATCTCCCTCCTCCTCCTCCATTACCTCACATCTCTCTCCTCCTCCTCCTCCATTACCTCACATCTCTCTCCTCCTCCATTACCTCACATCTCTCTCCTCCTCCTCCTCCATTACCTCACATCTCCCTCCTCCTCCTCTATTACCTCACATCTCTCTCCTCCTCCATTACCTCACATCTCCCTCCTCCTCCATTACCTCACATCTCCCTCCTCCTCCATTACCTCACATCTCCCTCCTCCTCCATTACCTCACATCTCCCTCCTCCTCCTCTATTACCTCACATCTCCCTCCTCCTCCATTATCTCACATCTCCCTCCTCCTCCATTACCTCACATCTCCCTCCTCCTCCTCTATTACCTCACATCTCCCTCCTCCTCCATTATCTCACATCTCCCTCCTCCTCCATTACCTCACATCTCCCTCCTCCTCCTCTATTACCTCACATCTCCCTCCTCCTCCATTACCTCACATCTCTCTCCTCCTCCTTCATTACCTCACATCTCCCTCCTCCTCCATTACCTCGCATCTCCCTCCTCCTCCATTACCTCACATCTCTCTCCTCCTCCTCCTCCATTACCTCACATCTCCCTCCTCCTCCATTACCTCGCATCTCCCTCCTCCTCCTCCATTACCTCGCATCTCCCCTCCTCCTCCTCCATTACCTCACATCTCTCTCCTCCTCCTCCTCCATTACCTCACATCTCTCTCCTCCTCCTCCTCCATTACCTCACATCTCTCTCCTCCTCCATTACCTCACATCTCTCTCTTCCTCCTCCATTACCTCGCATCTCCCTCCTCCTCCTCCATTACCTCACATCTCTCTCCTCCTCCTCCTCCATTACCTCACATCTCTCTCCTCCTCCTCCTCCATTACCTCACATCTCTCTCCTCCTCCTCCTCCATTACCTCACATCTCTCTCCTCCTCCATTACCTCACATCTCTCTCTTCCTCCTCCATTACCTCACATCTCCCTCCTCCTCCATTACCTCACATCTCTCTCCTCCTCCTCCATTACCTCACATCTCCCTCCTCCTCCATTACCTCACATCTCTCTCCTCCTCCTCCATTACCTCACATCTCCCTCCTCCTCCATTACCTCACATCTCTCCTCCTCCTCCATTACCTCACATCTCCCTCCTCCTCCTCCATTACCTCACATCTCCCTCCTCCTCCTCTATTACCTCACATCTCCCTCCTCCTCCTCTATTACCTCACATCTCCCTCCTCCTCCTCTATTACCTCACATCTCTCTCCTCCTCCATTACCTCACATCTCCCTCCTCCTCCTCCATTACCTCACATCTCCCTCCTCCTCCATTACCTCACATCTCTCTCCTCCTCCATTACCTCACATCTCTCTCCTCCTCCTCCATTACCTCACATCTCTCTCCTCCTCCTCCATTACCTCACATCTCCCTCCTCCTCCTCTATTACCTCACATCTCCCTCCTCCTCCTCCATTATCTCACATCTCCTCCTCCTCCTCCATTACCTCACATCTCCCTCCTCCTCCTCTATTACCTCACATCTCTCTCCTCCTCCATTACCTCACATCTCCCTCCTCCTCCTCCATTACCTCACATCTCCCTCCTCCTCCTCCATTACCTCACATCTCTCTCCTCCTCCATTACCTCACATCTCTCTCCTCCTCCATTACCTCACATCTCCCTCCTCCTCCATTACCTCACATCTCCCTCCTCCTCCTCCATTACCTCACATCTCCCTCCTCCTCCTCTATTACCTCACATCTCCCGCCTCCTCCTCCATTACCTCACATCTCTCTCCTCCTCCTCCATTACCTCACATCTCCCTCCTCCTCCATTACCTCACATCTCCCTCCTCCTCCATTACCTCACATCTCTCTCCTCCTCCATTACCTCACATCTCTCTCCTCCTCCTCTATTACCTCACATCTCCCTCCTCCTCCTCTATTACCTCACATCTCCCTCCTCCTCCTCTATTACCTCACATCTCTCTCCTCCTCCATTACCTCACATCTCCCTCCTCCTCCTCTATTACCTCACATCTCTCTCCTCCTCCATTACCTCACATCTCCCTCCTCCTCCTCTATTACCTCACATCTCTCTCCTCCTCTATTACCTCACATCTCCCTCCTCCTCCTCTATTACCTCACATCTCCCTCCTCCTCCTCTATTACCTCACATCTCCCTCCTCCTCCATTACCTCACATCTCCCGCCTCCTCCTCCATTACCTCACATCTCTCTCCTCCTCCTCCATTACCTCACATCTCCCTCCTCCTCCTCCATTACCTCACATCTCCCTCCTCCTCCTCTATTACCTCACATCTCCCTCCTCCTCCATTACCTCACATCTCCCTCCTCCTCCATTACCTCACATCTCCCTCCTCCTCCTCTATTACCTCACATCTCCCTCCTCCTCCTCTATTACCTCACATCTCCCTCCTCCTCCTCCATTACCTCACATCTCCCTCCTCCTCCATTACCTCACATCTCCCTCCTCCTCCTCCATTAGCTCACATCTCCCTCCTCCTCCTCTATTACCTCCCATCTCTCTCCTCCTCCATTACCTCACATCTCCCTCCTCCTCTATTACCTCACATCTCCCTCCTCCTCCATTACCTCACATCTCCCTCCTCCTCCTCTATTACCTCACATCTCCCTCCTCCTCCTCCATTACCTCACATCTCTCTCCTCCTCCATTACCTCACATCTCCCTCCTCCTCCTCTATTACCTCACATCTCCCTCCTCCTCCATTACCTCACATCTCCCTCCTCCTCCTCTATTACCTCACATCTCCCTCCTCCTCCATTACCTCACATCTCCCTCCTCCTCCTCTATTACCTCACATCTCCCGCCTCCTCCTCTATTACCTCACATCTCCCGCCTCCTCCTCTATTACCTCACATCTCCCTCCTCCTCCATTACCTCACATCTCCCTCCTCCTCTATTACCTCACATCTCTCTCCTCCTCCATTACCTCACATCTCCCTCCTCCTCTATTACCTCACATCTCTCTCCTCCTCCATTACCTCACATCTCCCGCCTCCTCCTCTATTACCTCACATCTCCCTCCTCCTCCATTACCTCACATCTCCCTCCTCCTCTATTACCTCACATCTCTCTCCTCCTCTATTACCACACATCTCTCTCCTCCTCTATTACCTCACATCTCCCTCCTCCTCCTCTATTACCTCACATCTCTCTCCTCCTCTATTACCTCACATCTCCCTCCTCCTCCTCTATTACCTCACATCTTCCTCCTCCTCCTCCATTACCTCACATCTCTCTCCTCCTCCATTACCTCACATCTCTCTCCTCTTACCTCCATCCTCCCGCCGGGCTCCTCACACAGGTGACTGCCGATCACACTGCACTGTATCATGGGATTGTGTAGCTCCAGAGGATGGAGACCTCACAGACTGGATGAAGAGGACTACATGTCCCCGTGTTCTTTTCAGTGCTTCTCGCTTGTACAGGACGTGGAGATTTCGCGCTTCTCCCGTCAGCCAATCACAGCACAGCATTCATGTGTGGCTGCCCTGGAGAAATGTAAGCCGCCTTCTGATTGGTCGCTTTCCCTTCTCAGGTATTCCTCCTCATAGGTGAGGGCCCCGTGTGAATGATGCTCACATACAGTGCGGCAGTGTAATAACTATATATAGTAATATAATGTCAGGTCTATAGATACAGGAGGAGGACGTACCGCCCAGGAGGGACATGTACCGGCCGGGAGGTGTAATACGGGACAAGATGGCGGCCGTAGTTCTGACAGGTGTCTGTCAGTGACAGCTCGTCCTCCTCACGCAGCCTCCTTCTTACTATGTGAGGTGCCTGTCAGTGCGCCACGGCCTGTCAGTGACAGCTCGTCCTCCTCACGCAGCCTCCTTCTTACTATGTCAGGTGCCTGTCAGTGACAGCTCGTCCTCCTCACGCAGCCTCCTTCTTACTATGTCAGGTGCCTGTCAGTGACAGCTCGTCCTCCTCACGCAGCCTCCTTCTTACTATGTGAGGTGCCTGTCAGTGACAGCTCGTCCTCCTCACGCAGCCTCCTTCTTACTATGTCAGGTGCCTGTCAGTGACACTCTCCCCCACGCAGCCCCCCGCAGGTGCCGCGCACTCCCCCCCCACCCCCCAGGGCCTGTCAGTGACAGCTCGTCCTCCTCACGCAGCCTCCTTCTTACTATGTCAGGTGCCTGTCAGTGACAGCTCGTCCTCCTCACGCAGCCTCCTTCTTACTATGTCAGGTGCCTGTCAGTGACAGCTCGTCCTCCTCACGCAGCCTCCTTCTTACTATGTCAGGTGCCTGTCAGTGACAGCTCGTCCTCCTCACGCAGCCTCCTTCTTACTATGTGAGGTGCCTGTCAGTGACAGCTCGTCCTCCTCACGCAGCCTCCTTCTTACTATGTCAGGTGCCTGTCAGTGACAGCTCGTCCTCCTCACGCAGCCTCCTTCTTACTATGTCAGGTGCCTGTCAGTGACAGCCGCCCCCCACGCAGCCCCCACAGCAGGGCCGCAGGACAGGCCGCCCCGCAGCCCCCGCGTGCCTGCCAGTGACAGCCGCCCTCCTCACGCAGCCTCCTTCTTACTATGTCAGGTGCCTGCAGTGACAGCTCGTCCTCCTCACGCGCCCCTCTCGCAGGGGCGGACAGCTCGTCCTCCTCACGCAGCCTCCTTCTTACTATGTCAGGTGCCTGCCAGTGACAGCTCGTCCTCCTCACGCAGCCTCCTTCTTACTATGTCAGGTGCCTGCCAGTGACAGCTCGTCCTCCTCACGCAGCCTCCTTCTTACTATGTCAGGTGCCTGCCAGTGACAGCTCGTCCTCCTCACGCAGCCTCCTTCTTACTATGTCAGGTGCCTGTCAGTGACAGCTCGTCCTCCTCACGCAGCCTCCTTCTTACTATGTGAGGTGCCTGTCAGTGACAGCTCGTCCTCCTCACGCAGCCTCCTTCTTACTATGTCAGGTGCCTGTCAGTGACAGCTCGTCCTCCTCACGCAGCCTCCTTCTTACTATGTCAGGTGCCTGTCAGTGACAGCTCGTCCTCCTCACGCAGCCTCCTTCTTACTATGTGAGGTGCCTGTCAGTGACAGCTCGTCCTCCTCACGCAGCCTCCTTCTTACTATGTCAGGTGCCTGCCAGTGACTGCTCGTCCTCCTCACGCAGCCTCCTTCTTACTATGTCAGGTGCCTGCCAGTGACTGCTCGTCCTCCTCACGCAGCCTCCTTCTTACTATGTCAGGTGCCTGCGCAGTGACTGCCGCAGTGACAGCTCGCCCCCCCCCCCCTCCTCCTCACGCAGCCTCCTTCTTACTATGTCAGGTGCCTGTCAGTGACAGCTCGTCCCCCACCACCCCCCAGCGCGTGACAGCTCGTCCTCCTCACGCAGCCTCCTTCTTACTATGTGAGGTGCCTGTCAGTGACAGCTCGTCCTCCTCACGCAGCCTCCTTCTTACTATGTGAGGTGCCTGTCAGTGACAGCTCGTCCTCCTCACGCAGCCACGCGGGGCGGCGCCCCCCCCCCAGCCTCCTTCTTACTATGTGAGGTGCCTGTCAGTGACAGCTCGTCCTCCTCACGCAGCCTCCTTCTTACTATGTGAGGGCCGCGGGGCCTACTATGTCAGGTGCCTGCCAGTGACAGCTCGTCCTCCTCACGCAGCCTCCTTCTTACTATGTCAGGTGCCTGTCAGTGACAGCTCGTCCTCCTCACGCAGCCTCCTTCTTACTATGTGAGGTGCCTGTCAGTGACAGCTCGTCCTCCTCACGCAGCCTCCTTCTTACTATGTGAGGTGCCTGTCAGTGACAGCTCGTCCTCCTCACGCAGCCTCCTTCTTACTATGTCAGGTGCCTGTCAGTGACAGCTCGTCCTCCTCACGCAGCCTCCTTCTTACTATGTGAGGTGCCTGTCAGTGACAGCTCGTCCTCCTCACGCAGCCTCCTTCTTACTATGTGAGGTGCCTGTCAGTGACAGCTCGTCCTCCTCACGCAGCCTCCTTCTTACTATGTGAGGTGCCTGTCAGTGACAGCTCGTCCTCCTCACGCAGCCTCCTTCTTACTATGTCAGGTGCCTGCCAGTGACAGCTCGTCCTCCTCACGCAGCCTCCTTCTTACTATGTCAGGTGCCTGTCAGTGACAGCTCGTCCTCCTCACGCAGCCTCCTTCTTACTATGTGAGGTGCCTGTCAGTGACAGCTCGTCCTCCTCACGCAGCCTCCTTCTTACTATGTGAGGTGCCTGTCAGTGACAGCTCGTCCTCCTCACGCAGCCTCCTTCTTACTATGTGAGGTGCCTGTCAGTGACAGCTCGTCCTCCTCACGCAGCCTCCTTCTTACTATGTCAGGTGCCTGTCAGTGACAGCTCGTCCTCCTCACGCAGCCTACTTCTTACTATGTCAGGTGCCTGCCAGTGACAGCTCGTCCTCCTCACGCAGCCTCCTTCTTACTATGTGAGGTGCCTGCCAGTGACAGCTCGTCCTCCTCACGCAGCCTCCTTCTTACTATGTGAGGTGCCTGTCAGTGACAGCTCGTCCTCCTCACGCAGCCTCCTTCTTACTATGTCAGGTGCCTGTCAGTGACAGCTCGTCCTCCTCACGCAGCCTCCTTCTTACTATGTGAGGTGCCTGTCAGTGACAGCTCGTCCTCCTCACGCAGCCTCCTTCTTACTATGTCAGGTGCCTGTCAGTGACAGCTCGTCCTCCTCACGCAGCCTCCTTCTTACTATGTCAGGTGCCTGCCAGTGACAGCTCGTCCTCCTCACGCAGCCTCCTTCTTACTATGTCAGGTGCCTGTCAGTGACAGCTCGTCCTCCTCACGCAGCCTCCTTCTTACTATGTGAGGTGCCTGTCAGTGACAGCTCGTCCTCCTCACGCAGCCTCCTTCTTACTATGTGAGGTGCCTGTCAGTGACAGCTCGTCCTCCTCACGCAGCCTCCTTCTTACTATGTGAGGTGCCTGTCAGTGACAGCTCGTCCTCCTCACGCAGCCTCCTTCTTACTATGTGAGGTGCCTGTCAGTGACAGCTCGTCCTCCTCACGCAGCCTCCTTCTTAGTATGTGAGGTGCCTGTCAGTGACAGCTCGTCCTCCTCACGCAGCCTCCTTCTTACTATGTGAGGTGCCTGTCAGTGACAGCTCGTCCTCCTCACGCAGCCTCCTTCTTACTATGTCAGGTGCCTGTCAGTGACAGCTCGTCCTCCTCACGCAGCCTCCTTCTTACTATGTGAGGTGCCTGTCAGTGACAGCTCGTCCTCCTCACGCAGCCTCCTTCTTACTATGTGAGGTGCCTGTCAGTGACAGCTCGTCCTCCTCACGCAGCCTCCTTCTTACTATGTCAGGTGCCTGCCAGTGACAGCTCGTCCTCCTCACGCAGCCTCCTATTTACTATGTGAGGTGCCTGTCAGTGACAGCTCGTCCTCCTCACGCAGCCTCCTTCTTACTATGTGAGGTGCCTGTCAGTGACAGCTCGTCCTCCTCACGCAGCCTCCTTCTTACTATGTGAGGTGCCTGTCAGTGACAGCTCGTCCTCCTCACGCAGCCTCCTTCTTACTATGTGAGGTGCCTGTCAGTGACAGCTCGTCCTCCTCACGCAGCCTCCTTCTTACTATGTGAGGTACCTGTCAGTGACAGCTCGTCCTCCTCACGCAGCCTCCTTCTTACTATGTGAGGTGCCTGTCAGTGACAGCTCGTCCTCCTCACGCAGCCTCCTTCTTACTATGTGAGGTGCCTGCCAGTGACAGCTCGTCCTCCTCACGCAGCCTCCTTCTTACTATGTCAGGTGCCTGTCAGTGACAGCTCGTCCTCCTCACGCAGCCTCCTTCTTACTATGTGAGGTGCCTGTCAGTGACAGCTCGTCCTCCTCACACAGCCTCCTTCTTACTATGTGAGGTGGCTGTCAGTGACAGCTCGTCCTCCTCACGCAGCCTCCTTCTTACTATGTCAGGTGCCTGTCAGTGACAGCTCGTCCTCCTCACGCAGCCTCCTTCTTACTATGTGAGGTGCCTGTCAGTGACAGCTCGTCCTCCTCACACAGCCTCCTTCTTACTATGTGAGGTGCCTGTCAGTGACAGCTCGTCCTCCTCACGCAGCCTCCTTCTTATTCTCGTCCTCCTCACGCAGCCTCCTTCTTACTATGTCAGGTGCCTGCCAGTGACAGCTCGTCCTCCTCACGCAGCCTCCTTCTTGCTATGTCAGGTGCCTGTCAGTGACAGCTCGTCCTCCTCACGCAGCCTCCTTCTTACTATGTGAGGTGCCTGTCAGTGACAGCTCGTCCTCCTCACGCAGCCTCCTTCTTACTATGTGAGGTGCCTGTCAGTGACAGCTCGTCCTCCTCACGCAGCCTCCTTCTTACTATGTCAGGTGCCTGCCAGTGACAGCTCGTCCTCCTCACACAGCCTCCTTCTTACTATGTCAGGTGCCTGTCAGTGACAGCTCGTCCTCCTCACGCAGCCTCCTTCTTACTATGTGAGGTGCCTGCCAGTGACAGCTCGTCCTCCTCACACAGCCTCCTTCTTACTATGTCAGGTGCCTGTCAGTGACAGCTCGTCCTCCTCACACAGCCTCCTTCTTACTATGTGAGGTGCCTGTCAGTGACAGCTCGTCCTCCTCACACAGCCTCCTTACTATGTGAGGTGCCTGCCAGTGACAGCTCGTCCTCCTCACACAGCCTCCTTCTCACACAGCCTCCTTCTTACTATGTCAGGTGCCTGTCAGTGACAGCTCGTCCTCTTCACGCAGCCTCCTTCTTACTATGTCAGGTGCCTGTCAGTGACAGCTCGTCCTCCTCACGCAGCCTCCTTCTTACTATGTGAGGTGCCTGTCAGTGACAGCTCGTCCTCTTCACGCAGCCTCCTTCTTACTATGTCAGGTGCCTGTCAGTGACAGCTCGTCCTCCTCACGCAGCCTCCTTCTTACTATGTCAGGTGCCTGCCAGTGACAGCTCGTCCTCCTCACGCAGCCTCCTTCTTACTATGTCAGGTGCCTGTCAGTGACAGCTCGTCCTCCTCACGCAGCCTCCTTCTTACTATGTGAGGTGCCTGTCAGTGACAGCTCGTCCTCCTCACGCAGCCTCCTTCTTACTATGTGAGGTGCCTGTCAGTGACAGCTCGTCCTCCTCACGCAGCCTCCTTCTTACTATGTGAGGTGCCTGTCAGTGACAGCTCGTCCTCCTCACGCAGCCTCCTTCTTACTATGTGAGGTGCCTGTCAGTGACAGCTCGTCCTCCTCACGCAGCCTCCTTCTTACTATGTCAGGTGCCTGCCAGTGACAGCTCGTCCTCCTCACGCAGCCTCCTTCTTACTATGTGAGGTGCCTGTCAGTGACAGCTCGTCCTCCTCACGCAGCCTCCTTCTTACTATGTGAGGTGCCTGTCAGTGACAGCTCGTCCTCCTCACGCAGCCTCCTTCTTACTATGTGAGGTGCCTGTCAGTGACAGCTCGTCCTCCTCACGCAGCCTCCTTCTTACTATGTGAGGTGCCTGTCAGTGACAGCTCGTCCTCCTCACGCAGCCTCCTTCTTACTATGTGAGGTGCCTGTCAGTGACAGCTCGTCCTCCTCACGCAGCCTCCTTCTTACTATGTGAGGTGCCTGTCAGTGACAGCTCGTCCTCCTCACGCAGCCTCCTTCTTACTATGTGAGGTGCCTGTCAGTGACAGCTCGTCCTCCTCACGCAGCCTCCTTCTTACTATGTCAGGTGCCTGCCAGTGACAGCTCGTCCTCCTCACGCAGCCTCCTTCTTACTATGTGAGGTGCCTGTCAGTGACAGCTCGTCCTCCTCACGCAGCCTCCTTCTTACTATGTGAGATGCCTGTCAGTGACAGCTCGTCCTCCTCACGCAGCCTCCTTCTTACTATGTGAGATGCCTGTCAGTGACAGCTCGTCCTCCTCACGCAGCCTCCTTCTTACTATGTGAGGTGCCTGTCAGTGACAGCTCGTCCTCCTCACGCAGCCTCCTTCTTACTATGTCAGGTGCCTGTCAGTGACAGCTCGTCCTCCTCACACAGCCTCCTTCTTACTATGTGAGGTGCCTGTCAGTGACAGCTCGTCCTCCTCACACAGCCTCCTTCTTACTATGTGAGGTGCCTGTCAGTGACAGCTCGTCCTCCTCACGCAGCCTCCTTCTTATTCTCGTCCTCCTCACGCAGCCTCCTTCTTGCTATGTCAGGTGCCTGCCAGTGACAGCTCGTCCTCCTCACGCAGCCTCCTTCTTGCTATGTCAGGTGCCTGTCAGTGACAGCTCGTCCTCCTCACGCAGCCTCCTTCTTACTATGTGAGGTGCCTGTCAGTGACAGCTCGTCCTCCTCACGCAGCCTCCTTCTTACTATGTGAGGTGCCTGTCAGTGACAGCTCGTCCTCCTCACGCAGCCTCCTTCTTACTATGTCAGGTGCCTGCCAGTGACAGCTCGTCCTCCTCACACAGCCTCCTTCTTACTATGTCAGGTGCCTGTCAGTGACAGCTCGTCCTCCTCACGCAGCCTCCTTCTTACTATGTCAGGTGCCTGCCAGTGACAGCTCGTCCTCCTCACACAGCCTCCTTCTTACTATGTGAGGTGCCTGTCAGTGACAGCTTGTCCTCCTCACACAGCCTCCTTCTTACTATGTGAGGTGCCTGCCAGTGACAGCTCGTCCTCCTCACACAGCCTCCTTCTCACACAGCCTCCTTCTTACTATGTCAGGTGCCTGTCAGTGACAGCTCGTCCTCCTCACACAGCCTCCTTCTTACTATGTCAGGTGCCTGTCAGTGACAGCTCGTCCTCCTCACACAGCCTCCTTACTATGTGAGGTGCCTGCCAGTGACAGCTCGTCCTCCTCACGCAGCCTCCTTCTTACTATGTGAGGTGCCTGTCAGTGACAGCTCGTCCTCCTCACGCAGCCTCCTTCTTAATATGTCAGGTGCCTGCCAGTGACAGCTCGTCCTCCTCACGCAGCCTCCTTCTTACTATGTGAGGTGCCTGTCAGTGACAGCTCGTCCTCCTCACACAGCCTCCTTCTTACTATGTGAGGTGTCTGTCAGTGACAGCTCGTCCTCCTCACACAGCCTCCTTCTTACTATGTGAGGTGCCTGTCAGTGACAGCTCGTCCTCCTCACACAGCCTCCTTCTTACTATGTCAGGTGCCTGTCAGTGACAGCTCGTCCTCCTCACGCAGCCTCCTTCTTACTATGTCAGGTGCCTGTCAGTGACAGCTCGTCCTCCTCACACAGCCTCCTTCTTACTATGTGAGGTGCCTGTCAGTGACAGCTCGTCCTCCTCACGCAGCCTCCTTCTTACTATGTGAGGTGCCTGTCAGTGACAGCTCGTCCTCCTCACGCAGCCTCCTTCTTACTATGTGAGGTGCCTGCCAGTGACAGCTCGTCCTCCTCACACAGCCTCCTTCTTACTGTCAGGTGCCTGTCAGTGACAGCTCGTCCTCCTCACGCAGCCTCCTTCTTACTATGTGAGGTGCCTGTCAGTGACAGCTCGTCCTCCTCACACAGCCTCCTTACTATGTCAGGTGCCTGCCAGTGACAGCTCGTCCTCCTCACACAGCCTCCTTCTTACTATGTCAGGTGCCTGTCAGTGACAGCTCGTCCTCCTCACGCAGCCTCCTTCTTACTATGTCAGGTGCCTGTCAGTGACAGCTCGTCCTCCTCACGCAGCCTCCTTCTTACTATGTCAGGTGCCTGTCAGTGACAGCTCGTCCTCCTCACGCAGCCTCCTTCTTACTATGTCAGGTGCCTGTCAGTGACAGCTCGTCCTCCTCACACAGCCTCCTTACTATGTCAGGTGCCTGCCAGTGTCAGCTCGTCCTCCTCACACAGCCTCCTTCTTACTATGTCAGGTGCCTGTCAGTGACAGCTCGTCCTCCTCACGCAGCCTCCTTCTTACTATGTGAGGTGCCTGTCAGTGACAGCTCGTCCTCCTCACACAGCCTCCTTCTTACTGTCATGTGCCTGTCAGTGACAGCTCGTCCTCCTCACGCAGCCTCCTTCTTACTATGTGAGGTGCCTGCCAGTGACTGCTCATCCTCCTCACACAGCCTCCTTCTTACTATGTCAGGTGCCTGTCAGTGACAGCTCGTCCTCACACAGCCTCCTTACTATGTCAGGTGCCTGGCAGTGACAGCTCGTCCTCACACAGCCTCCTTCTTACTATGTATACACAGCCATATTCATACACACTATATATCCCTGTAAGGGTGTATTCACATGGTGCAGTTTTGTTGCTGTTTTTGGTACGGTTTCTCAGTTCTATCTATTTATCATGTTTGACCTGTAAAATCGAGCACAGAATTAAGCGCCTGCGGTTTTACCTGCAGTGTGTGAATGCGCGCTAAGGGCCTGGCCCTATAGTAATGCCCTCAGTGGTCTGATGTGTCCTGGACGAGGCCTCGGCTCTCTGGACATAATAGAGGACATTTTCATTCCTCGGGTTCTGACACCAGACGTTGCCGCTTCCTCCGCCCGGATATTGAGGGTGTTTTAAGAGCTCTGAATAGTTCCTGAAATTTTTTTGATTCTGACATTTTAACGATTCTCCTCCGCCTGGGAAATCATCGGCGGTCGGTCGGCGGCGATCACAAGGCGCTTCATCTTCTACATACTTCACTCCCAAACCCTCTGGATTTCACCGCAGTGTAAACTTCTGTTCCATTGTTTACATCTCCTGCCCATCAGAGGAACACAAACAACGCACCCCAAATGTCACAGACGCCCCGATGGGCGCTGATAGAGGGCTGGGAACCGGGCGATAATGGATGACCCCACTGACAGCTATAACAGCATCTATAGAGAGAAGCATCACATAGTGCTGGAAGATCATCACCAAGATATAATAATAATAATAATAGTCCTTTAATAGTCCCACAATATCTGAGTCTGGGAAAGCAGAGTGCTCAGAAATAATGCCGCCATTACAGCGCTGATAACGGGGAGTCAACAAGTCTGTTAAATATAAGAAGCTGTGCCCCCGTATACAGTAGCGGTAGCTGTGCCCCCGTATACAGTAGCGGTAGCTGTGCCCCCGTATACAGTAGTGGTAGCTGTGTCCCCGTATACAGTAGTGGTAGCTGTGCCTCGTATACAGTAGTGGTAGCTGTGCCCCCGTATACAGTAGTGGTAGCTGTGCCCCCGTATACAGTAGCGGTAGCTGTGTCCCCGTATACAGTAGCGGTAGCTGTGTCCCCGTATACAGTAGGGGTAGCTGTGTCCCCGTATACAGTAGTGGTAGCTGTGTCCCCGTATACAGTAGTGGTAGCTGTGTCCCCGTATACAGTAGTGGTAGCTGTGCCCCCGTATACAGTAGCGGTAGCTGTGCCTCCGTATACAGTAGTGGTAGCTGTGTCCCCGTATACAGTAGCGGTAGCTGTGTCCCCGTATACAGTAGGGGTAGCTGTGTCCCCGTATACAGTAGTGGTAGCTGTGTCCCCGTATACAGTAGTGGTAGCTGTGTCCCCGTATACAGTAGTGGTAGCTGTGCCCCCGTATACAGTAGCGGTAGCTGTGCCTCCGTATACAGTAGTGGTAGCTGTGTCCCCGTATACAGTAGCGGTAGCTGTGCCCCCGTATACAGTAGGGGTAGCTGTGCCCCCGTATACAGTAGCGGTAGCTGTGTCCCCGTATACAGTAGTGGTAGCTGTGTCCCCGTATACAGTAGCGGTAGCTGTGCCCCCGTATACAGTAGCGGTAGCTGTGCCTCGTATACAGTAGTGGTAGCTGTGCCCCCGTATACAGTAGTGGTAGCTGTGCCTCCGTATACAGTAGCGGTAGCTGTGCCCCCGTATACAGTAGCGGTAGCTGTGTCCCCGTATACAGTAGCGGTAGCTGTGTCCCCGTATACAGTAGCGGTAGCTGTGCCGCCGTATACAGTAGCGGTAGCTGTGCCTCGTATACAGTAGTGGTAGCTGTGCCTCCGTATACAGTAGTGGTAGCTGTGTCCCCGTATACAGTAGCGGTAGCTGTGTCCCCGTATACAGTAGCGGTAGCTGTGCCCCCGTATACAGTAGCGGTAGCTGTGCACCCGTATACAGTAGTGGTAGCTGTGCCCCCGTATACAGTAGCGGTAGCTGTGCCGCCGTATACAGTAGCGGTAGCTGTGCCCCCGTATACAGTAGAGGTAGCTGTGCCCCCGTATACAGTAGCGGTAGCTGTGCCCCCGTATACAGTAGCGGTAGCTGTGTCCCCGTATACAGTAGCGGTAGCTGTGTCCCCGTATACAGTAGCGGTAGCTGTGCCCCCGTATACAGTAGCGGTAGCTGTGTCCCCGTATACAGTAGGGGTAGCTGTGCCCCCGTATACAGTAGGGGTACCTGTGCCCCCGTATACAGTAGTGGTAGCTGTGCCCCCGTATACAGTAGGGGTAGCTGTGTCCCCGTATACAGTAGGGGTAGCTGTGTCCCCGTATACAGTAGGGGTAGCTGTGCCCCCGTATACAGTAGGGGTAGCTGTGCCCCCGTATACAGTAGTGGTAGCTGTGCCCCCGTATACAGTAGGGGTAGCTGTGTCCCCGTATACAGTAGGGGTAGCTGTGCCCCCGTATACAGTAGGGGTAGCTGTGCCTCCGTATACAGTAGGGGTAGCTGTGCCCCCGTATACAGTAGCGGTAGCTGTGCCCCCGTATACAGTAGCGGTAGCTGTGCCCCCGTATACAGTAGCGTTAGCTGTGCCCCCGTATACAGTAGCGGTAGCTGTGCCCCCGTATACAGTAGCGGTAGCTGTGCCCCCGTATACAGTAGTGGTAGCTGTGCCCCCGTATACAGTAGGGGTAGCTGTGCCCCCGTATACAGTAGTGGTAGCTGTGTCCCCGTATACAGTAGCGGTAGCTGTGCCCCCGTATACAGTAGCGGTAGCTGTGCCTCCGTATACAGTAGTGGTAGCTGTGCCCCCGTATGCAGTAGGGGTAGCTGTGTCCCCGTATACAGTAGTGGTAGCTGTGTCCCCGTATACAGTAGCGGTAGCTGTGCCCCCGTATACAGTAGCGGTAGCTGTGTCCCCGTATACAGTAGCGGTAGCTGTGCCTCCGTATACAGTAGTGGTAGCTGTGCCCCCGTATACAGTAGCGGTAGCTGTGTCCCCGTATACAGTAGTGGTAGCTGTGTCCCCGTATACAGTAGTGGTAGCTGTGTCCCCGTATACAGTAGCGGTAGCTGTGTCCCCGTATACAGTAGTGGTAGCTGTGTCCCCGTATACAGTAGCGGTAGCTGTGCCTCCGTATACAGTAGTGGTAGCTGTGTCCCCATATACAGTAGTGGTAGCTGTGCCCCCGTATACAGTAGGGGTAGCTGTGCCCCCGTATACAGTAGCGTTAGCTGTGCCCCCGTATACAGTAGTGGTAGCTGTGTCCCCGTATACAGTAGTGGTAGCTGTGCCCCCGTATACAGTAGGGGTAGCTGTGCCCCCGTATACAGTAGCGTTAGCTGTGTCCCCGTATACAGTAGCGGTAGCTGTGCCTCGTATACAGTAGCGGTAGCTGTGCCCCCGTATACAGTAGTGGTAGCTGTGTCCCCGTATACAGTAGTGGTAGCTGTGCCCCCGTACACAGTAGTGGTAGCTGTGTCCCCGTATACAGTAGCGGTAGCTGTGCCCCCGTATACAGTAGCGTTAGCTGTGCCCCCGTATACAGTAGAGGTAGCTGTGCCCCCGTAGACAGTAGCGGTAGCTGTGTCCCCGTATACAGTAGCGGTAGCTGTGCCCCCGTACACAGTAGCGTTAGCTGTGCCCCCGTATACAGTAGTGGTAGCTGTGTAAGAGACAGCCAATGTTGTCTTAAGCTTCATTTGTCTGTATAAACTGTTAATGTTGAATGTATTTCTGTGATTCTGTTCCTTTAAGACAGCAGCCATTGTAATTGTGACATGATGCTGGAGTGAGACCCCCCTTCCCCTTTTATGTCAGCTTGCCTGTTCTGCAGACAGAGTGTGAGCAGAGAAGCAGGAAGTGACGAGACAGAGAGCAGCAGCCATCTTGGCAAGTGTTGTATTGAACTGGTGTGGAGATTTTTCTGTACAGCTAAGCTGTATCTTGGTCCAGAGACAAACAGAGTGTAAAGAGACAACAGGACTAGTGAGTCCACGTGAAAGGAACTGTGCTCAGTGGCTGATCAGTGAGACTGACATTGTGACTGTGTATATGGATACCACAGATAGAGACTCGCAGTGCTGTTGATGTACTGGACGGCACCTGCTAAATCCCGGCTTACATCCCAGCTCAGTGTATGGATTCGGCAGGACTGTCAGTGTGCTGAGTGGAATCTGCTGTTGGATTACATTGCATTCAGTTGGTTTCCCTGTCTGTTAAAGAGGACTTCATTTCTCCCAAGATCCTGATAACCGTGAGGAGAGGACGCTTCACTATAAAAGAAAGGACCGACTTTGGGCCCCACCGCGCGCTTCTACGGACTGTAAGCGGTCCACCTGGACCACTGGGGAAAAGGGGGTGCACCCAAATGTGAAGTCAGGGTCAGTTAGGGATAGTTTTGAGTATATTGTTCATTCAGTGTCCATACTGCAGAAGTGGACAGAGTAAAAGTAGAAACCATTGCAGAATTTGCCTTGAAATTGTTCATGCTATATTGTATATTTTGCTTGTCTTTAGCCCTGTCATTTTACCTTTAACTAGCCTTTATTAACTTATAGTAAATATATATTTTTTTTCTTGAACTACCGCGTGTGCGTTCATTTCTGGTTGCGGAGTCCAAACCACCTGCCTTGCTCTCGGTTCACAAATTGGCGTAGTCGGCAGGATCCGCTTACCAGAATGGACGGTGACGCACCCGTTCGGGAGAATGGTGCTGGAGGAAGAATGCCAGCAGGGGCTATAATGAGTCAGTTAGCTAAATTTGATGGCAATAATATGTCAGTGAGTATGTGGGTGGAACAGATACGAATGATACAGCGAATGTACCAGACCGCACCAGAAGTACTAGTAGAGCTAGCAATATTGACATTACAAGGGGATGCTAAGACCACGGTGATACTGAGGCCATTTGAACAAAGGCAGACATTTGAGCAAGTAGTCCAGATTCTAGAAACCATCTATGGAGAAACTGCATTGCTGGGGTCTCTGCAGGCTCGGTTCTTCCAGAGGGTACAACAGGAGAATGAAAGCCTTCCCCAATATGCAAATGCCCTACAAGAACTGCTCCGAGATATTCAAAGGAAGGAAAGAGGGGGCTCGCCAGCCTTCTGTAACCCTGATCGGACTCTCCGTGACCAGTTTGTCCTGGGGATACGTGACGGCAGTTTAACTGTGACTATGCAGGATTTTATACGACGAGAGACTGATGCTAAATTCCATGATGTACAGGTAGAGGCCATCTCCCGTGCCAATAGTATGGTCCCGAGGCCGCAGACCGCAGTTGGAGTTACTTTGTCACAGGGGGCTAGTTCTGGCTCAGAGACAGTAGAAAAAGGGACGGTTAAAGAAATTCTCACAGTAATGCAGAAACTGCAAGAACAAATGGAACACTTGCACACTCGTTGTGATGAGCAGTCTATGAAAATTGCAGACTTCCAGAAGACTGGAGATGAAAGGGTGAGCCATCCACACCCAGCAAGTCAGAATCACCCACCACCCCGCTGGAGGGGTGAGGATAGGACCTACCGAAGGGGTCCAAATCATTTAGTGCAGTGCTCAGGAGAAATCGAAGGGGCTTACCGAAGGGGCCCAAACAGATGGCCAGAACGACGGGGGATACGCTGCTGGGAGTGTGGACGGATGGGCCACGTTGCTGCTAGATGTCCAGAGCAGCGACAAACTTATGAGAGACCGCCGTTAAACTGAAGTCCCCTGCTGCTGAAGGGCGTGTAGTAGGGGAGACTGACAAGGAGACTATGTGGGGAGAATGCCCTGATGATGACCTGATCGCTGCAAGTCCTGTCATACAGGTGGAAATGGAGGGTATTTCGGTTACCGGGATGATTGACACGGGTTCCCAAGTAACGACCTTGAGTAGAGACTGTTATGAACGGTACTTCCGGCAACATGTGAAATATGATCCCCATACATTCGTACGAGTGGTCGCAGCTAACCAGTTACCAGTTCCGGTCGTGGGAGTGGCCTGGATGAATGTCCGGGTATGTGGCCAAGATCTAGGTAGGAAAGGCATTGTGGTGGTACAGGAGTCACATGAAGTAAAGGTCCCTGTCATTTTGGGGATGAATGTGTTAAAAGAATTAGATCAGATCCTCTTTGAAAAGAAAGGTCACGGTTATTGGAAAGAAACCACCACCCATCGGCCTACTCAAACAGCTTTCCAGCGGCTGATCCGGACATGTGGCTTACAGAAAAGTTCAGATGCACAGCGTCCTCTGGCTCGAATTTCAGTTCCTTTGCATACAAAAGTTACACTGCCACCCAGTCGGGAGACAATAGTGTCCATGCCCGTAGGCACCTGTCGGAAACTAGAGGGCATAGCTGTGTTGGTAGAACCACTGCAGGCAGCCGAAGGAGGTGTTGATCCGCTAGTGGCCCGTTCCTTGGCAATAGTTCGCAATGGAAGAGTACCACTTCGATGTGTAAACACTCAGGACCAGAGTGTGGACCTGACCCCAGGGAGGCAGCTGGCTAACATCTATGTGACTCCGGAGGAAGTAAGGAAAGTAACTCCAATGCAGCTGAAGCCGACTGAAAGGGATGAGTGGACCGTAACTGTGTCCATGGGAGAAGATGAGGAACCCACCTCTGAATGGAATGGCTGTGCAATTCGAGAACAGATGAAGATGGATGTAAGTTCATGTTCTCTGGAATGGGTGCAGAAGGTAGATGAGCTGTTGTGGGAGAACCAAGCCACCTTTGCACGGTATGCTGAAGATTTTGGATGTACCACAGGGATCTACCATGAGATTCCCACAGGAGACACCCCTCCAATTAGAGAGCGCTACCGACAAATTCCTCCACAGTTGTATCAGGAAGTGAAAGAACTGTTAGCTAAGATGCTACAGGGTGGGATCATCCAAGAAAGCCAGAGTCCCTGGGCGGCTCCTGTGGTGTTAGTAAGAAAAAAAGATGGGTCCATCCGATTTTGCGTAGACTATCGGAAGTTAAACGCTTGCACCGTACGAGATTCCTACCCCTTGCCACGGATTGAGGAGTCCCTCTCAGCGCTAGGGAGAGCCCGGTACTTCTCCTCACTAGATCTGGCTAGTGGGTATTGGCAGGTGCCGATGGCCACAAAAGACAAGGAGAAGACGGCATTCATCTTGCCCATGGGACTATACGAATTTAACCGGATGCCCTTCGGGTTGACAAATGCACCCGGAACGTTTCAGCGGTTGATGGAGAAATGTCTCGGTGACTTCAACTTTGAGTTCACTCTCATCTACTTGGATGACATTATAGTGTATTCTGCGACCTTTGAAGACCATCTCCACCAGTTGGGGCAAGTATTTCGAAGATTGCGGGAACATGGGCTCAAATTGAAACCCAGTAAATGTCGGTTGTTCCAATCTGAAATTGATTACTTGGGTCACCGCGTATCAGGAGAAGGGGTGAGACCATCAAGAGACAAGATAGCGGCTGTTCAAGATTGGCCGATACCGACTACCCTGCGAGAAGTGAGGGCGTTCCTTGGAGTAGCCGGTTACTATCGACGGTTTATTAAGGATTTCGCCAAGGTAGCAGCACCACTTAATGCTCTCCTACGAGGCACATCCGGTGGTCCAAAGAACCGGTCCGTGAAGTGGGGACCTGAACAGGAACAAGCCTTCCAGGCATTGAAGGATGCACTGACAACAGCCCCAATCTTGGCATATGCTGATTACCACTTGCCGTTCCAGCTATATACAGATGCAAGCCTGTATGGTCTTGGAGCAGTGCTTTCCCAGCTTCAGGATGGCCAGGAGAGGGTCATAGCGTACGGCAGCCGGTCTTTGAGAGATTCTGAAAGAAACCCCGAGAATTATAGTTCATTTAAATTGGAGCTGTTGGCACTGGTATGGGCCATGACCGAGAAATTCTCTGAATATTTGACCGGTGCTGAAGTTTTAGTACTGACTGACAACAACCCACTAGCTCACCTGGAAAATGCCAAGCTCGGGGCGTTAGAGCAGAGGTGGATAGCCCGAATGTCTACATTCAATTACCGCATTAAGTATCGGTCCAAGACAGAGAACCAGAATGCTGACGGACTTTCTAGGGTAACTGCCCAGACCCCCACAGAAGACGTGGATCATGAGTTGGAGCATGTGGAGGTGCCCGATTTCAGCAGATTTTCACAGGCCTTGACCGCCACTAATCAGTTTGAGATGGAGGGGACTGAAATGGCTCCTTTCTTTGGTCCCTCACGACAGGAATGGGCACAGATACAACAGACCCATGAGGGGCTGGCGCAGATGATCAAGTGTGTTGAGAAAGGCCAGAAGCCCTGTAGAGAGGAAAGAGAACGACTGACACGTGAGATATTATCTGTTTTGAGTCAGTGGGAAAAGTTGGAGATGAAAAATGGAGTGCTATGCCGAAAGGTCTATTTACCTTCTGAGATCGACATTCGATACCAAATTGTGGTGCCTAGTGAACTGGCTCGCTCCTTGGCAGTTGAGGCTCATAATAAGAATGGACATTTTGGTCATGAGAAGACCTTTCGTTGGTTACAGCGACTGATTTACTGCCCTGGTCTTCGTCAAATGGTCGAAGAAGTATGCCGCAGCTGTCGAACTTGTGAGATCCATAAGGCAATAGAACAGAGAGCTCCCCTGCAAACCATCGTGACCCAGGAACCTTTAGAAATCGTCATGATAGACTATCTAATGGTGGGCCCATCCAATAGCGGACACCAGTATTGCCTCGTAATGGTGGATCACTTCACCAAATTTGCGGTGGTAACCGCCACCAAGGACCAGACAGCTGAGTCAGCAGCTCGTGCTCTGTGCCAAGATTTCATTCGAGTATATGGGTGCCCCCAACGCATCCACTCCGACCAGGGCGCCTGCTTTGAGGGACATGTAATGAAAGAAGTTCAACGTATCTACGGGATAAAGAAGTCGCACACGACTCCATACCACCCTCAGGGAAATGGGGCCTGTGAAAGATTCAACAGAACTCTGCTACAGATGCTGCGGACTCTGGAGGAAGACAAGAAGTTACAGTGGCCTCAGTTCTTGTCTGAAATGGTGTGGGCCTATAACAATCAGGTCCATTCTACAACGGGGTACTCTCCTTATACACTTCTCTTTGGGCGGTCTGGGCGAAGTATAGGAGAATTACAGTTGAATGATGTGGATGGGTTCCCTCCGAGGGATCCAACCTCTTGGGTGCGGGCGCATCGGCAGAGACTTGAGACGATCCATCGATTGGTGCGGCAGCGCCTGCAAGAACATCCCCATCCTGATAAGACCCCAGTGCAAGAAGCACCATTGCAACCAGGCGACCTGGTGCTAGTTCGTGTCAAGAAACCCCAAGGGAAATTGGAAAGCAGATGGGAGGCTTTGCCGTATCGTGTTGTTGGCCGCAAGTATGCGAATGGGCCAGTGTACCAGGTCCAGAAAGAAGGAACTGATTGTGTTCGAGTACTTCACCGAAATATGTTGCGCCTGTGTCATTCTGAAGGGACAAATCACGATGGGCCTGCCAATGTGAATGAGCTCCCACAGTCAGAGAATGGAGGTGCGGAATGGGCCTCCGACGAGGAGGATGATTGTTGGCCGATCCCTGCTCCTGGGGATGTTCCACCTGTGACTACTGTATCTCCGGCCTGTGCCCCCTCTGGTGCGGAATCCGCTGGTCCTTCTCAGCCCATAGCTGCAGCACCCCATAATATACCACCGGTCCTCAGACGGACCACTAGGCCAAATGCTGGTATTCCCCCTGTTCGGTATGCGCAGGATGAGTTTGTTTGGCCTGCCATACATCGGTATACTACCACCCTGTGCATAAAAGTACAACCCTCTGGATATACAGTCATAGGCAGGGACTGCCAATCTTAAAGTGGGGGGGAATATGTAAGAGACAGCCAATGTTGTCTTAAGCTTCATTTGTCTGTATAAACTGTTAATGTTGAATGTATTTCTGTGATTCTGTTCCTTTAAGACAGCAGCCATTGTAATTGTGACATGATGCTGGAGTGAGACCCCCCCCCCCTTTTATGTCAGCCTGCCTGTTCTGCAGACAGAGTGTGAGCAGAGAAGCAGGAAGTGACGAGACAGAGAGCAGCAGCCATCTTGGCAAGTGTTGTATTGACCTGGTGTGGAGATTTTTTCTGTACAGCTAAGCTGTATCTTGGTCCAGAGACAAACAGAGTGTAAAGAGACAACAGGACTAGTGAGTCCACGTGAAAGGAACTGTGCTCAGTGGCTGATCAGTGAGACTGACATTGTGACTGTGTATATGGATACCACAGATAGAGACTCGCAGTGCTGTTGATGTACTGGACGGCACCTGCTAAATCCCGGCTTACATCCCAGCTCAGTGTATGGATTCGGCAGGACTGTCAGTGTGCTGAGTGGAATCTGCTGTTGGATTACATTGCATTCAGTTGGTTTCCCTGTCTGTTAAAGAGGACTTCATTTCTCCCAAGATCCTGATAACCGTGAGGAGAGGACGCTTCACTATAAAAGAAAGGACCGACTTTGGGCCCCACCGCGCGCTTCTACGGACTGTAAGCGGTCCACCTGGACCACTGGGGAAAAGGGGGTGCACCCAAATGTGAAGTCAGGGTCAGTTAGGGATAGTTTTGAGTATATTGTTCATTCAGTGTCCATACTGCAGAAGTGGACAGAGTAAAAGTAGAAACCATTGCAGAATTTGCCTTGAAATTGTTCATGCTATATTGTATATTTTGCTTGTCTTTAGCCCTGTCATTTTACCTTTAACTAGCCTTTATTAACTTATAGTAAATATATATTTTTTTCTTGAACTACCGCGTGTGCGTTCATTTCTGGTTGCGGAGTCCAAACCACCTGCCTTGCTCTCGGTTCACAGCTGTGCCCCCGTATACAGTAGTGGTAGCTGTGCCCCCGTATACAGTAGCGGTAGCTGTGCCCCCGTATACAGTAGCGGTAGCTGTGTCCCCGTATACAGTAGCGGTAGCTGTGTCCCCGTATACAGTAGCGGTAGCTGTGTCCCTGTATACAGTAGTGGTAGCTGTGTCCCCGTATACAGTAGTGGTAGCTGTGCCCCCGTATACAGTAGCGGTAGCTGTGCCCCCGTATACAGTAGCGGTAGCTGTGTCCCCGTATACAGTAGCGGTAGCTGTGCCTCGTATACAGTAGCGGTAGCTGTGCCCCCGTATACAGTAGGGGTAGCTGTGCCTCCGTATACAGTAGCGGTAGCTGTGTCCCCGTATACAGTAGCGGTAGCTGTGTCCCCGTATACAGTAGCGGTAGCTGTGCCTCCGTATACAGTAGTGGTAGCTGTGTCCCCGTATACAGTAGTGGTAGCTGTGTCCCCGTATACAGTAGCGGTAGCTGTGTCCCCGTATACAGTAGGGGTAGCTGTGCCCCCGTATACAGTAGTGGTAGCTGTGTCCCCGTATACAGTAGCGGTAGCTGTGTCCCCATATACAGTAGTGGTAGCTGTGCCCCCGTATACAGTAGTGGTAGCTGTGTCCCCGTATACAGTAGCGTTAGCTGTGCCGCCGTATACAGTAGTGGTAGCTGTGCCTCGTATACAGTAGAGGTAGCTGTGCCCCCGTATACAGTAGCGGTAGCTGAGCCCCCGTATACAGTAGCGGTAGCTGTGTCCCCGTATACAGTAGCGGTAGCTGTGCCTCGTATACAGTAGCGGTAGCTGTGCCTCGTATACAGTAGCGG
Source organism: Leptodactylus fallax (assembly GCA_947044405.1). Lineage (NCBI taxonomy): Eukaryota > Metazoa > Chordata > Amphibia > Anura > Leptodactylidae > Leptodactylus > Leptodactylus fallax. The sequence continues at coordinate 53,996 of CAMRHE010000773.1, forward strand.
TAGCTGTGCCCCCGTATACAGTAGCGATAGCTGTGCCCCCGTATACAGTAGCGGTAGCTGTGCCCCCGTATACAGTAGCGGTAGCTGTGCCCCTATACAGTAGCGGTAGCTGTGCCCCCGTATACAGTAGGGGTAGCTGTGCCTCCGTATACAGTAGCGGTAGCTGTGTCCCCGTATACAGTAGCGGTAGCTGTGTCCCCGTATACAGTAGCGGTAGCTGTGCCTCCGTATACAGTAGTGGTAGCTGTGTCCCCGTATACAGTAGCGGTAGCTGTGTCCCCGTATACAGTAGGGGTAGCTGTGCCCCCGTATACAGTAGTGGTACCTGTGCCCCCGTACACAGTAGCGGTAGCTGTGCCTCCGTATACAGTAGCGGTAGCTGTGCCTCGTATACAGTAGCGGTAGCTGTGCCCCCGTATACAGTAGCGGTAGCTGTGCCTCGTATACAGTAGTGGTAGCTGTGCCCCCGTATACAGTAGGGGTAGCTGTGTCCCCGTATACAGTAGTGGTAGCTGTGTCCCCGTATACAGTAGCGGTAGCTGTGCCCCCGTATACAGTAGCGGTAGCTGTGTCCCCGTATACAGTAGGGGTAGCTGTGCCCCCGTATACAGTAGTGGTACCTGTGCCCCCGTACACAGTAGCGGTAGCTGTGCCTCCGTATACAGTAGCGGTAGCTGTGCCTCGTATACAGTAGTGGTAGCTGTGCCCCCGTATACAGTAGCGGTAGCTGTGCCTCATATACAGTAGTGGTAGCTGTGCCCCCGTATACAGTAGGGGTAGCTGTGTCCCCGTATACAGTAGTGGTAGCTGTGTCCCCGTATACAGTAGCGGTAGCTGTGCCTCGTATACAGTAGTGGTAGCTGTGCCCCCGTATACAGTAGGGGTAGCTGTGTCCCCGTATACAGTAGTGGTAGCTGTGTCCCCGTATACAGTAGCGGTAGCTGTGTCCCCGTATACAGTAGTGGTAGCTGTGTCCCCGTATACAGTAGCGGTAGCTGTGCCTCCGTATACAGTAGTGGTAGCTGTGTCCCCGTATACAGTAGTGGTAGCTGTGCCCCCGTATACAGTAGGGGTAGCTGTGCCCCCGTATACAGTAGCGTTAGCTGTGCCCCCGTATACAGTAGCGTTAGCTGTGCCCCCGTATACAGTAGTGGTAGCTGTGTCCCCGTATACAGTAGTGGTAGCTGTGCCCCCGTATACAGTAGGGGTAGCTGTGCCCCCGTATACAGTAGCGTTAGCTGTGTCCCCGTATACAGTAGCGGTAGCTGTGCCTCGTATACAGTAGCGGTAGCTGTGCCCCCGTATACAGTAGTGGTAGCTGTGTCCCCGTATACAGTAGTGGTAGCTGTGCCCCCGTACACAGTAGTGGTAGCTGTGTCCCCGTATACAGTAGCGGTAGCTGTGCCCCCGTATACAGTAGCGTTAGCTGTGCCCCCGTATACAGTAGTGGTAGCTGTGCCCCCGTATACAGTAGCGGTAGCTGTGTCCCCGTATACAGTAGCGGTAGCTGTGCCCCCGTACACAGTAGCGTTAGCTGTGCCCCCGTATACAGTAGTGGTAGCTGTGCCCCCGTATACAGTAGTGGTAGCTGTGCCCCCGTATACAGTAGCGGTAGCTGTGCCCCCGTATACAGTAGCGGTAGCTGTGTCCCCGTATACAGTAGCGGTAGCTGTGTCCCCGTATACAGTAGCGGTAGCTGTGTCCCCGTATACAGTAGTGGTAGCTGTGTCCCCGTATACAGTAGTGGTAGCTGTGCCCCCGTATACAGTAGCGGTAGCTGTGCCCCCGTATACAGTAGCGGTAGCTGTGTCCCCGTATACAGTAGCGGTAGCTGTGCCTCGTATACAGTAGCGGTAGCTGTGCCCCCGTATACAGTAGGGGTAGCTGTGCCTCCGTATACAGTAGCGGTAGCTGTGTCCCCGTATACAGTAGCGGTAGCTGTGCCTCCGTATACAGTAGTGGTAGCTGTGTCCCCGTATACAGTAGTGGTAGCTGTGTCCCCGTATACAGTAGCGGTAGCTGTGTCCCCGTATACAGTAGGGGTAGCTGTGCCCCCGTATACAGTAGTGGTAGCTGTGCCCCCGTATACAGTAGCGGTAGCTGTGTCCCCATATACAGTAGTGGTAGCTGTGCCCCCGTATACAGTAGCGGTAGCTGTGTCCCCGTATACAGTAGCGGTAGCTGTGTCCCCGTATACAGTAGCGGTAGCTGTGTCCCCGTATACAGTAGCGGTAGCTGTGTCCCCGTATACAGTAGCGGTAGCTGTGCCCCCGTATACAGTAGCGGTAGCTGTGCCCCCGTATACAGTAGTGGTAGCTGTGTCCCCGTACACAGTAGCGGTAGCTGTGTCCCCGTATACAGTAGTGGTAGCTGTGTCCCCGTATACAGTAGCGGTAGCTGTGTCCCCGTATACAGTAGTGGTAGCTGTGCCCCCGTACACAGTAGTGGTAGCTGTGTCCCCGTATACAGTAGTGGTAGCTGTGTCCCCGTATACAGTAGTGGTAGCTGTGCCTCGTATACAGTAGTGGTAGCTGTGCCCCCGTATACAGTAGTGGTAGCTGTGCCCCCGTATACAGTAGTGGTAGCTGTGCCGCCGTATACAGTAGTGGTAGCTGTGCCCCTGTATACAGTAGAGGTAGCTGTGCCCCCGTATACAGTAGCGGTAGCTGTGCCCCCGTATACAGTAGCGGTAGCTGTGTCCCCGTATACAGTAGCGGTAGCTGTGCCTCGTATACAGTAGCGGTAGCTGTGCCCCCGTATACAGTAGTGGTAGCTGTGTCCCCGTATACAGTAGTGGTAGCTGTGTCCCCGTATACAGTAGTGGTAGCTGTGCCCCCGTACACAGTAGTGGTAGCTGTGCCCCCGTATACAGTAGTGGTAGCTGTGTCCCCGTATACAGTAGCGGTAGCTGTGTCCCCGTATACAGTAGCGGTAGCTGTGCCCCCGTACACAGTAGATACAGTAGTGGTAGCTGTGTCCCCGTATACAGTAGTGGTAGCTGTGTCCCCGTATACAGTAGAGGTAGCTGTGCCCCCTTATACAGTAGCGGTAGCTGTGCCCCCGTATACAGTAGCGGTAGCTGTGTCCCCGTATACAGTAGCGGTAGCTGTGTCCCCGTATACAGTAGCGGTAGCTGTGCCCCCGTATACAGTAGTGGTAGCTGTGTCCCCGTATACAGTAGCGGTAGCTGTGTCCCCGTATACAGTAGTGGTAGCTGTGCCCCCGTACACAGTAGATACAGTAGTGGTAGCTGTGTCCCCGTATACAGTAGTGGTAGCTGTGTCCCCGTATACAGTAGCGGTAGCTGTGTCCCCGTATACAGTAGCGGTAGCTGTGTCCCCGTATACAGTAGCGGTAGCTGTGTCCCCGTATACAGTAGCGGTAGCTGTGTCCCCGTATACAGTAGCGGTAGCTGTGTCCCCGTATACAGTAGCGGTAGCTGTGTCCCCGTATACAGTAGCGGTAGCTGTGTCCCCGTATACAGTAGTATTAGCTGTGTCCCCGTATACAGTAGTGGTAGCTGTGCCTCGTATACAGTAGTGGTAGCTGTGCCCCCGTATACAGTAGTGGTAGCTGTGCCCCCGTATACAGTAGTGGTAGCTGTGCCGCCGTATACAGTAGTGGTAGCTGTGCCCCTGTATACAGTAGAGGTAGCTGTGCCCCCGTATACAGTAGCGGTAGCTGTGCTCCCGTATACAGTAGCGGTAGCTGTGCCCCCGTATACAGTAGCGGTAGCTGTGTCCCCGTATACAGTAGCGGTAGCTGTGCCTCGTATACAGTAGCGGTAGCTGTGCCCCCGTATACAGTAGCGGTAGCTGTGTCCCCGTATACAGTAGCGGTAGCTGTGTCCCCGTATACAGTAGCGGTAGCTGTGTCCCCGTATACAGTAGTGGTAGCTGTGCCCCCGTATACAGTAGTGGTAGCTGTGCCCCCGTATACAGTAGCGGTAGCTGTGTCCCCGTATACAGTAGCGGTAGCTGTGCCTCGTATACAGTAGCGGTAGCTGTGCCCCCGTATACAGTAGTGGTAGCTGTGTCCCCGTATACAGTAGTGGTAGCTGTGTCCCCGTATACAGTAGTGGTAGCTGTGCCCCCGTACACAGTAGTGGTAGCTGTGCCCCCGTATACAGTAGTGGTAGCTGTGTCCCCGTATACAGTAGCGGTAGCTGTGTCCCCGTATACAGTAGCGGTAGCTGTGCCCCCGTACACAGTAGATACAGTAGTGGTAGCTGTGTCCCCGTATACAGTAGTGGTAGCTGTGTCCCCGTATACAGTAGAGGTAGCTGTGCCCCCGTATACAGTAGCGGTAGCTGTGTCCCCGTATACAGTAGCGGTAGCTGTGTCCCCGTATACAGTAGCGGTAGCTGTGTCCCCGTATACAGTAGCGGTAGCTGTGCCCCCGTATACAGTAGTGGTAGCTGTGTCCCCGTATACAGTAGCGGTAGCTGTGTCCCCGTATACAGTAGTGGTAGCTGTGCCCCCGTACACAGTAGATACAGTAGTGGTAGCTGTGTCCCCGTATACAGTAGTGGTAGCTGTGTCCCCGTATACAGTAGAGGTAGCTGTGCCCCCGTATACAGTAGCGGTAGCTGTGCCCCCGTATACAGTAGCGGTAGCTGTGTCCCCGTATACAGTAGCGGTAGCTGTGTCCCCGTATACAGTAGCGGTAGCTGTGTCCCCGTATACAGTAGCGGTAGCTGTGTCCCCGTATACAGTAGCGGTAGCTGTGTCCCCGTATACAGTAGCGGTAGCTGTGTCCCCGTATACAGTAGCGGTAGCTGTGTCCCCGTATACAGTAGTGGTAGCTGTGCCTCGTATACAGTAGTGGTAGCTGTGCCCCCGTATACAGTAGTGGTAGCTGTGCCCCCGTATACAGTAGTGGTAGCTGTGCCGCCGTATACAGTAGTGGTAGCTGTGCCCCTGTATACAGTAGAGGTAGCTGTGCCCCCGTATACAGTAGCGGTAGCTGTGCTCCCGTATACAGTAGCGGTAGCTGTGCCCCCGTATACAGTAGCGGTAGCTGTGTCCCCGTATACAGTAGCGGCAGCTGTGCCCCCGTATACAGTAGCGGTAGCTGTGTCCCCCGTATACAGTAGCGGTAGCTGTGTTCCCGTATACAGTAGCGGTAGCTGTGTCCCCGTATACAGTAGCGGTAGCTGTGCCACCGTATACAGTAGCGGTAGCTGTGCCCCCGTATACAGTAGCGGTAGCTGTGCCCCCGTATACAGTAGCGGTAGCTGTGTCCCCGTATACAGTAGCGGTAGCTGTGTCCCCGTATACAGTAGCGGTAGCTGTGTCCCCGTATACAGTAGCGGTAGCTGTGTCCCCGTATACAGTAGCGGTAGCTGTGCCCCCGTATACAGTAGGGGTAGCTGTGTCCCCGTATACAGTAGCGGTAGCTGTGTCCCCGTATACAGTAGCGGTAGCTGTGTCCCCGTATACAGTAGCGGTAGCTGTGTCTCCGTATACAGTAGTGGTAGCTGTGTCCCCGTATACAGTAGTATTAGCTGTGTCCCCGTATACAGTAGTATTAGCTGTGTCCCCGTATACAGTAGCGGTAGCTGTGTCCCCGTATACAGTAGCGGTAGCTGTGCCTCCGTATACAGTAGTGGTAGCTGTGTCCCCGTATACAGTAGTGGTAGCTGTGTCCCCGTATACAGTAGTGGTAGCTGTGTCCCCGTATACAGTAGTGGTAGCTGTGTCCCCGTATACAGTAGTGGTAGCTGTGCCCCCGTATACAGTAGTGGTAGCTGTGCCCCCGTATACAGTAGTGGTAGCTGTGCCCCCGTATACAGTAGTGGTAGCTGTGCCCCCGTATACAGTAGTGGTAGCTGTGTCCCCGTATACAGTAGTGGTAGCTGTTTCCCCGTATACAGTAGTGGTAGCTGTGCCCCCGTATACAGTAGCGGTATCTGTGTCCCCGTATACAGTAGCGGTAGCTGTGTCCCCGTATACAGTAGCGGTAGCTGTGCCCCCGTATACAGTAGCGGTAGCTGTGTCCCCGTATACAGTAGTGGTAGCTGTGTCCCCGTATACAGTAGCTGTGCCTCGTATACAGTAGCGGTAGCTGTGCCCCCGTATACAGTAGCGGTAGCTGTGCCCCCGTATACAGTAGCGGTAGCTGTGTCCCCGTATACAGTAGCGGTAGCTGTGCCCCCGTATACAGTAGTGGTAGCTGTGTCCCCGTATACAGTAGCGGTAGCTGTGCCCCCGTATACAGTAGCGGTAGCTGTGTCCCCGTATACAGTAGCGTTAGCTGTGCCCCCGTATACAGTAGCGTTAGCTGTGTCCCCGTATACAGTAGCGGTAGCTGTGCCCCCGTATACAGTAGCGGTAGCTGTGCCCCCGTATACAGTAGCGGTAGCTGTGCCCCCGTATACAGTAGCGATAGCTGTGCCCCCGTATACAGTAGCGGTAGCTGTGTCCCCGTATACAGTAGCGGTAGCTGTGCCGCCGTATACAGTAGCGGTAGCTGTGCCCCCGTATACAGTAGCGGTAGCTGTGCCCCCGTATACAGTAGCGGTAGCTGTGTCCCCGTATACAGTAGCGGTAGCTGTGCCCCCGTATACAGTAGCGGTAGCTGTGCCCCCGTATACAGTAGCGGTAGCTGTGTCCCCGTATACAGTAGCGGTAGCTGTGCCCCCGTATACAGTAGCGGTAGCTGTGTCCCCGTATACAGTAGCGGTAGCTGTGTCCCCGTATACAGTAGCGGTAGCTGTGCCCCCGTATACAGTAGCGGTAGCTGTGCCCCCGTATACAGTAGCGGTAGCTGTGTCCCCGTATACAGTAGCGGTAGCTGTGCCCCGTATACAGTAGCGGTAGCTGTGTCCCCGTATACAGTAGCGGTAGCTGTGTCCCCGTATACAGTAGCGGTAGCTGTGCCCCCGTATACAGTAGCGGTAGCTGTGTCCCCGTATACAGTAGCGGTAGCTGTGTCCCCGTATACAGTAGCGGTAGCTGTGCCCCCGTATACAGTAGCGGTAGCTGTGCCCCCGTATACAGTAGCGGTAGCTGTGCCCCCGTATACAGTAGCGGTAGCTGTGCCCCCGTATACAGTAGCGGTAGCTGTGCCCCCGTATACAGTAGCGGTAGCTGTGCCCCCGTATACAGTAGCGGTAGCTGTGCCCCCGTATACAGTAGCGATAGCTGTGTCCCCGTATACAGTAGCGGTAGCTGTGTCCCCGTATACAGTAGCGGTAGCTGTGCCCCCGTATACAGTAGCGGTAGCTGTGCCCCCGTATACAGTAGCGTTAGCTGTGCCCCCGTATACAGTAGCGTTAGCTGTGCCCCCGTATACAGTAGCGTTAGCTGTGCCCCCGTATACAGTAGCGTTAGCTGTGCCCCCGTATACAGTAGCGGTAGCTGTGTCCCCGTATACAGTAGCGGTAGCTGTGTCCCCGTATACAGTAGCGGTAGCTGTGTCCCCGTATACAGTAGCGGTAGCTGTGCCCCCGTATACAGTAGCGGTAGCTGTGCCCCCGTATACAGTAGCGGTAGCTGTGCCCCCGTATACAGTAGCGGTAGCTGTGTCCCCGTATACAGTAGCGTTAGCTGTGCCCCCGTATACAGTAGCGGTAGCTGTGTCCCCGTATACAGTAGCGGTAGCTGTGTCCCCGTATACAGTAGCGTTAGCTGTGCCCCCGTTTACAGTAGCGGTAGCTGTGTCCCCGTATACAGTAGCGGTAGCTGTGCCCCCGTATACAGTAGCGGTAGCTGTGTCCCCGTATACAGTAGCGGTAGCTGTGTCCCCGTATACAGTAGCGGTAGCTGTGCCCCCGTATACAGTAGGGGTAGCTGTGCCCCCGTATACAGTAGCGGTAGCTGTGCCCCCGTATACAGTAGCGGTAGCTGTGTCCCCGTATACAGTAGGGGTAGCTGTGCCCCCCGTATACAGTAGCGGTAGCTGTGCCTCCGTATACAGTAGCGGTAGCTGTGTCCCCGTATACAGTAGGGGTAGCTGTGCCCCCGTATACAGTAGTGGTAGCTGTGTCCCCGTATACAGTAGTGGTAGCTGTGTCCCCGTATACAGTAGTGCTAGTTGTGTCCCCGTATACAGTTCTGCCAGTAAGTACACTGTGCAGACAGTGCATCCCTTTTCACAGCCAGGTATCCATGTATGTAATCCTTGTTACTTGTCACCTCCACCAGGGGGAGCTCACTGTATACACATCCATAGCATTCAGTTAGCTCCCTCTAGTGGTTGGCAGCCAGTAGACCCACCATCCAGTGCAGGTGGTGCTATTGGACACAATATGGCATGCATGTCCCAGAAGGTGTAGAGCGCCCCCAGAAGGTCAGGACGATTCTTGAGCTGACAGCTCTACCTCTCCTATGAGAGCCTTGTGGCCTCTGCTCCGCCGCCTCCAGGTGCTACAATCTCTTTTTCACTCGCTCAGTTTTGCCAGAAGAATAAAAGCGTGGCGCGGTTTGCTGTGCGTTGCGATGGCGTCTCGTCGGCCCGGGCTTGTTAGCAGCACTTAATGAACTCCTTGACGAGTCATTGACAGCTCTTAAATGAGTTCAGAAAGTCCTAATGAATCGGCGGGATCGGCCCCGTATAATTATCTTATGTTCTACTAATATGGAAATGCGATCCCACTGAGGCGCGGAGGCTGCCGAGAAAACACAAATAAAGCCCGTGGCGGCCTTCCAGGGACGGCGGCTCTGTCATTTACCGGCCCGGGAAATCGACTACTTTGCATTCTGCTTCTTTGTCGCTGCTTTTGACCCTTTCACTGCCTGATGCGGCCACTTTGCCTTCTGCGCTGTTATTGAGGTTTTTCTGTTTATGATGTTAATGGGGCCGTCATCTTATCGGACACAATGGCACGTGTGACTGGCTGCGGAGCTGGACCTCACGTGTACACAGGGGGTGCTGTGACTACCACAAGTGCCCCTATAAAAGACTCTGTACTGGTTGTCACTTTTGCATCTGCATTGTTGTAGCCCGCTCTTCTGTGGCCCTGCCTGTGTCAGTCCTTACTGTGTTTCTTCTTATCAGGCTGGTCAAGAATCAGGAGTCTCAGGATGAACATCTTCTACATAGGGGAGTGCTGCAGAGCAGGGAATTGTGCGAGGACACATTAAATACATGATGGCCACCAGAAACAATGCTGCATCCGTGGCTGATCTCGATGGGGTCGCTGGCCATAAACCTGTGGGGGGGTTTGGCACTTTATCTTTTTCTGTGAAGGTGCTTTTTGGATCTTTCCATGGCTTTTAGACTGCACATAACACCTGGAAAGAAAGAGGTCCCACAAGGAAAGTAAGCGGGATCCGTCCTGTGGCAGCCTTATTTATGGCGGTATAGCAGGACTATGGTGTGAGCTGTATGGTAGTGTTATGTGGGTGTCCTAGCACGCTGACATTTGAGTTTTGTATGACGCTATTACACTAAGTTCACATTAGCACTGGTTGTACTTTGTTCTGGCCCATTGGAGGACCAGAACAACAAACAGATGGACCGCAAAATAACTGTGAGCCTGACGGACTCCATTGACTTTTTTCCTCCAATTTTAGGTGGGTATTACTACAGTTTCCAACGGAGACTCTGACGCAAATGTCAACGTAGCCTTATGTAGGAACTATATAGCAGTATTATGGGAGAATGGTATGACGGTATTATATAAGCAATGTTTTGTAATATATGACATTGTGCACTGTATGGGGGTATTATATGAGTGCTGTATTATAATACATGACATTGTGCACTATATGGGGGTATTATATGAGCGCTGTATTATAATATATGACATTGTGCACTATATGGGGGTATTATATGAGCGCTGTATTATAATACATGACATTGTGCACTATATGGGGGTATTATATGAGCGCCGTATTATAATATATGACATTGTGCACTATATGGGGGTATTATATGAGCGCTGTATTATAATATATGACATTGTGCACTATATGGGGGTATTATATGAGCGCTGTATTATAATATATGACATTGTGCACTATATGGGGGTATTATATGAGCGCTGTATTATAATATATGACATTGTGCACTATATGGGGGTATTATATGAGCGCCGTATTATAATATATGACATTGTGCACTATATGGGGGTATTATATGAGCGCTGTATTATAATATATGACATTGTGCACTGTATGAGGGTATTATATGAGCGCTGTATTATAATATATGACATTGTGCACTGTATGGGGGTATTATATGAGCGCTGTATTATAATATATGACATTGTGCACTATATGGGGGTATTACTTGGCCAGTATAAGAGCCTTATAGTGTCCTGAGCCTGAACTCGGTGATAATCCTCCTATTTGAGTTCTTCACTTTGATCACCTGATCCTCAGCTCTGATTGGCTGGCAGTTCCGGCGCCCCGCCCTGGATTGTGGGGCCTTCTTTGATACCTGCAGGTACCTTTGATGTATTTGTGTGGCCAGAAGAATGTTGTGACATTCAGTGAGGACAATGAGCGGAGGATTCCTTATTCATGTCCACATCTGTTATGTTACACAATGTGAGCGCTTTATTGTAACGCTACAAACTGAGGGCGGCCTGGAAATAACCCACCGGGGTCTGGGGAGCGGAACGTCGACTCTGCAACGTGTCCACTAAAAACAAGCGGTGCACAAATCCCATCTGATGCCCCATTATAGCAGCTTGACAAGCAGCAGGATTATGGCCGGCTTTATGCCGCCCCCATTTAGGAATTCATTTCTGCTTTTTGTTCTTGTACCAGAAGCGTTTTCGGCGCTGGGTCCTAAGAGCTTTCCCCCCGCCGCCGCCACTGCCGTTACCACCATTACATCCCCCTCCTGTTTGGAGAACAGAGCTGCTGCATTTAATGCCCTCTGACCGGTGCCAGCTCACGAACTGGAGCCTCAGAGCCCAGGAATCAATGCAATGCGCCAGCTAGAATGTGAGCTGCGAGGATCCCCGCAACGCCGCCGCCGCTGCCTTGTCACGCAGCAGAAAGGAACACATTGAGAATCTTGTGAATGAGACAGCTCCTTATCTGGGACTCAGATGTACAATGTGCTCTTCACATTTCAAAGCCTCTCTGTGCCTCGCTTCTCCAGGCTTTGTGCACTGATCTGAGGCGCCGCAGTCGCTCCGAAGGAGGGGAGACCAGCGCCAGGATCCGATACCTAACCATCTATTCTTCCCACTGGTTCTTACAAGTCGCCAGGTTTCTTTTATGTGTGGACATTGGGGTCACCAGTATGTCTGCTGTGATGGCCGACACCAACAACAAACTCGGTCGGTCACACTTCTGTGTTGGAGGATCCACCATAAGAACGACTAAATGCAGATAAAGTCACAGAACTTTACATCATAGGGCGATTGATCTTTATTTACAGAAGACTGCGCTGGCCCTTAAACTTGGGCCTAGCAGTATAATTGTGCAGCATGGGGCTGAAGAGCAATATGTTGTGATGTATCTAAGCAGAGAGAAATGCTTCTTTCTCCTCCTATCAGGCTTTTCCCTGATCCCTCTGATAAATTGACTGCAGGTCACATGACTATAGTCTATTGTTTATAGACGTCTATGGAGAGGAGTAAACAAGAAGTGAAAGAGATAAGACAAAAAAGATAAACCAAGCCTGGATTCAGTGAAACTGTCGGTGTGTGTGCCAGGAGAAGGACTCAGTATAGTTATACTGTATGTGATGTCATAAGGACTCCTGGAGGTATATGTGCTATTTCTGTTGTGGTGTGATCTAAGTAGTAACTATATATGGCTTTCAGAGATGTCCACCTAATCCCAGCCTGCTTAGTTTGACTTGGACGTAGGGGGTGGTGCTCAATACTAACACCCACAGGAAGTGTTGTGGACACTGGAACTGAGTGCATGTTAGTACTTCTCTGTATATGTCCTGCATGATCCTGGGGCTCTTTCTGAGTGAGACAGAGGCCATTATAGAGCACATTCTTCTGTACTCACTGTGTGCAGTATATGTCAGCTAGGCTAAGAGTAGGCCATCAATATTAGAAACTGGATAACCCCTTTAATTCCTACCTGGAGCACACTAAAACAAATGCCAAGGAGGCGGGTGTGTTACTTGACACAGCTAACATGCCCCTAGCCAAGGCAGCGCCACCTGCTGGATGCAGGTGTCACAGGATTTCCATTCTACAATTTTCAGGCCCCATCAAGACTTCTCTCCTATGGGGGGTCAATAATATCGTGTTATGAGAACATCGGGGTTCTCCTTAGATGAAGGCCTTGTATATGACAATCACTGGTTGCGAATCTGGAGGAGGGGATCTTGCTGGAGTCAGTAAGAAGTCCTCCAGCTGTTAAAGAGTTAACTAGATTTGCATAGAATGTGCCTCGGAATATTTTACTGTTAAATATTAAAGATGAAATAAATCTATAGGGAAAAGGGAAAAAATTAAATCAGCTCCGACCAAAAACTGCTGAGTCCATTCTAAGAACCCGGAGACGAGAGGCGGCGGCACTGACGAGGCTTTAATTAGAGGAGAAGACGAGTCAGCAACTCCCCGATACCTGCGACTCCAAGACAATGAGACAATGGCCGCCATCTAACCCCCCCCCCCCCCAACACCACCGACAGATATCAATCACTGCTCAAATTAATGAGGTTAATGAGATCTGTGCTGTCAGAAATAATACCGAGCAATACCCATAATCCCCTCACAGGGCAACACTACAGGGATACAGGACGCGGCTGACACCATTACCCACAATCCTCTGCTACATCATCTATGACCCCAAATCTACAGAGCCCAACCACATACTGAAGAAGAGTGCAGAAGATAGAGAACAGATATACTGTACATAGGGGGCAGTATTATAGTAGTTATATTCTTGTACATAGGAGCAGTATTATAGTAGTTATATTCTTGTACATAGGAGCAGTATTATAGTAGTTATATTCTTGTACATAGGAGTAGTATTATAGTAGTTATATTCTTGTACATAGGAGCAGTATTATAGTAGTTATATTCTTGTACATAGGAGCAGTATTATAGTAGTTATATTCTTGTACATAGGAGTAGTATTATAGTAGTTATATTCTTGTACATAGGAGCAGTATTATAGTAATTATATTCTTGTACATAGGAGGCAGTATTATAGTAGTTATATTCTTGTACATAGGAATAGTATTATAGTAGTTATATTCTTGTACATAGGAGCAGTATTATAGTAGTTATATTCTTGTACATAGGAGCAGTATTATAGTAGTTATATTCTTGTACATAGGAAGTAGTATTATAGTAGTTATATTCTTGTACATAGGGGGCAGTATTATAGTAGTTATATTCTTGTACATAGGAGCAGTATAGTAGTTATATTCTTGTACATAGGGGCAGTATTATAGTAGTTATATTCTTGTACATAGGAGTAGTATTATAGTAGTTATATTCTTGTATATAGGAGCAGTATTATAGTAGTTATATTCTTGTACATAGGAGTAGTATTATAGTAGTTATATTCTTGTACATAGGGGCAGTATTATAGTAGTTATATTCTTGTACATAGGAGGTAGTATTATAGTAGTTATATTCTTGTACATAGGAGGTATTATAGTAGTTATATTCTTGTACATAGGGGCAGTATTATAGTAGTTATATTCTTGTATATATGGGGCAGTATTATAGTAGTTATATTCTTGTACATAGGAGGTAGTATTATAGTAGTTATATTCTTGTACATAGGAGTAGTATTATAGTAGTTATATTCTTGTACATAGGAGTAGTATTATAGTAGTTATATTCTTGTACATAGGAGTAGTATTATAGTAGTTATATTCTTGTACATAGGAGCAGTATTATAGTAGTTATATTCTTGTACATAGGGGCAGTATTATAGTAGTTATATTCTTGTACATAGGAGGTAGTATTATAGTAGTTATATTCTTGTACATAGGAGGTAGTATTATAGTAGTTATATTCTTGTACATAGGGGGCAGTATTATAGTAGTTATATTCTTGTACATAGGAGCAGTATTATAGTAGTTATATTCTTGTACATAGGAGGTAGTATTATAGTAGTTATATTCTTGTACATATTAGTATTATAGTAGTTATATTCTTGTACATAGGAGCAGTATTATAGTAGTTATATTCTTGTACATAGGAGTAGTATTATAGTAGTTATATTCTTGTACATAGGGGGCAGTATTATAGTAGTTATATTCTTGTACATAGGAGCAGTATTATAGTAGTTATATTCTTGTACATAGGAGCAGTATTATAGTAGTTATATTCTTGTACATAGGGGTAGTATTATAGTAGTTATATTCTTGTATATAGGGGGCAGTATTATAGTAGTTATATTCTTGTACATAGGAGGTAGTATTATAGTAGTTATATTCTTGTACATAGCAGGTAGCATTATAGTAGTTATATTCTTGTACATAGGGGCAGTATTATAGTAGTTATATTCTTGTACATAGGAGCAGTATTATAGTAGTTATATTCTTGTACATAGGAGCAGTATTATAGTAGTTATATTCTTGTACATAGGAGGTAGTATTATAGTAGTTATATTCTTGTACATAGGGGGCAGTATTATAGTAGTTATATTCTTGTACATAGGAGGTAGTATTATAGTAGTTATATTCTTGTACATAGGGGGCAGTATTAAAGTAGTTATATTCTTGTACATAGGAGCAGTATTATAGTAGTTATATTCTTGTACATAGGAGGTAGTATTATAGTAGTTATATTCTTGTACATAGGGGGCAGTATTATAGTAGTTATATTCTTGTACATAGGAGGTAGTATTATAGTAGTTATATTCTTGTACATAGGGGGCAGTATTATAGTAGTTATATTCTTGTACATAGGAGCAGTATTATAGTAGTTATATTCTTGTACATAGGAGGTAGTATTATAGTAGTTATATTCTTGTACATAGGGGCAGTATTATAGTAGTTATATTCTTGTACATAGGAGTAGTATTATAGTAGTTATATTCTTGTACATAGGAGCAGTATTATAGTAGTTATATTCTTGTACATAGGAGCAGTATTATAGTAGTTATATTCTTGTACATAGGGGCAGTATTATAGTAGTTATATTCTTGTATATAAGGGGCAGTAATATAGTACTTATATTCTTGTACATATGGACACACCACTTTCTTCTCATTCCCCCTCAGTCAGTGATATACTTTATTGGACACTACGTGGTATATTCTATATTTTTGCAGCTTTTCCTTGTTTCACATACTGCAGACCAATCACACGGAGTTAGAACAGTGACAAGATCTACAGCATATCGTCTGCTCACTTGTTTTCAGCAAACACTAATTTGCAGATTTTTCTAATTATGTTCCATTGCAATTATTTTGGTGCTGCACTATTATCAGCCGGTAATTATAAAAGTGATATGAATAGTAATTAGTCGTCTATATTTATCCGGCTGCTGTTTATGGAGAACAATGTGCAGATGTCTGTCACTCAGCGGATACAGGTGACATATTCCTGGTGAACTATGTGCAGAATATTAAGTGCTACATATCTGGGGGTTGGTAGACGCTGGCGGGGGGTGACAGCGGCATCTGTGAGAAAGCAATTGTTTTTACAACACTGAGAAAACATTGTATAACTTTCCACTACATTGGCTGGGACTGCCCTCCAACAATAACAATATGTATGTGTACTGTATGGCACTATTATATCTGTACAGTAGTGCTATATATATGGGTACTGTGTGGATTATCGAGTCATCATATATGATGTTAATGTAAGCACTGTATAGGTTGTTCTGTGGCAGTCTGGACATTGTAGTGCACTGTTTATATAGACACAGTATAGTATCCTGCCTGTAGCACCCCCATATGTAGTATCCTGCCTGTAGCACCCCCATATGTAGTATCCTGCCTGTAGCACCCCCATATGTAGCACCCCCATATGTAGTATCCTGCCTGTAGCACCCCCATATGTAGTATCCTGCCTGTAGCACCCCCATATGTAGTATCCTGCCTGTAGTACCCCCATATGTAGTATCCTGCCTGTAGCACCCCCATATGTAGTATCCTGCCTGTAGTACCCCCATATGTA
The DNA here is from genome assembly GCA_947044405.1 of Leptodactylus fallax. Taxonomy (NCBI): domain Eukaryota; kingdom Metazoa; phylum Chordata; class Amphibia; order Anura; family Leptodactylidae; genus Leptodactylus; species Leptodactylus fallax. The sequence goes on from CAMRHE010000773.1 coordinate 70,010, forward strand.
GTATCCTGCCTGTAGTACCCCCATATGTAGTATCCTGCCTGTAGTACCCCCTACATGTAGTATCCTGCCTGTAGCACCCCCATATGTAGTATCCTGCCTGTAGTACCCCCATATGTAGTATCCTGCCTGTAGCACCCCCATATGTAGTATCCTGCCTGTAGTACCCCCTACATGTAGTATCCTGCCTGTAGTACCCCCATATGTAGTATCCTGCCTGTAGCAACCCCATATGTAGTATCCTGCCTGTAGCACCCCCCATATGTAGTATCCTGCCTGTAGTACCCCCTACATGTAGTATCCTGCCTGTAGCACCCCCATATGTAGTATCCTGCCTGTAGTACCCCCATATGTAGTATCCTGCCTGTAGCACCCCCATATGTAGAATCCTGCCTGTAGTACCCCCTACATGTAGTATCCTGCCTGTAGCACCCCCATATGTAGTATCCTGCCTGTAGCACCCCCATATGTAGTATCCTGCCTGTAGTACCCCCATAAGTAGTATCCTGCCTGTAGTACCCCCATATGTAGTATCCTGCCTGTAGTACCCCCATATGTAGTATCCTGCCTGTAGCACCCCCATATGTAGTATCCTGCCTGTAGCACCCCCATAAGTAGTATCCTGCCTGTAGCACCCCCATATGTAGTATCCTGCCTGTAGTACCCCCATATGTAGTATCCTGCCTGTAGTACCCCCATATGTAGTATCCTGCCTGTAGCACCCCCATATGTAGTATCCTGCCTGTAGTACCCCCATATGTAGTATCCTGCCTGTAGTACCCCCATATGTAGTATCCTGCCTGTAGTACCCCCATATGTAGTATCCTGCCTGTAGCACCCCCATATGTAGTATCCTGCCTGTAGTACCCCCATATGTAGTATCCTGCCTGTAGTACCCCCATATGTAGTATCCTGCCTGTAGCACCCCCATATGTAGTATCCTGCCTGTAGCACCCCCATATGTAGTATCCTGCCTGTAGTACCCCCTACATGTAGTATCCTGCCTGTAGCACCCCCATATGTAGTATCCTGCCTGTAGTACCCCCTACATGTAGTATCCTGCCTGTAGTACCCCCATATGTAGTATCCTGCCTGTAGTACCCCCATATGTAGCACCCCCATATGTAGTATCCTGCCTGTAGCACCTCCATATGTAGTATCCTGCCTGTAGCACCCCCATATGTAGTATCCTGCCTGTAGTACCCCCTACATGTAGTATCCTGCCTGTAGTACCCCCATATGTAGTATCCTGCCTGTAGTACCCCCATATGTAGTATCCTGCCTGTAGCACCCCCATATGTAGTATCCTGCCTGTAGTACCTCCATATGTAGTATCCTGCCTGTAGTACCCCCATATGTAGTATCCTGCCTGTAGCACCTCCATATGTAGTATCCTGCCTGTAGCACCCCCATATGTAGTATCCTGCCTGTAGCACCCCCATATGTAGTATCCTGCCTGTAGCAACCCCATATGTAGTATCCTGCCTGTAGTACCCCCATATGTAGTATCCTGCCTGTAGCAACCCCATATGTAGTATCCTGCCTGTAGCAACCCCATATGTAGTATCCTGCCTGTAGTACCCCCATATGTAGTATCCTGCCTGTAGCAACCCCATATGTAGTATCCTGCCTGTAGTACCCCCATATGTAGTATCCTGCCTGTAGTACCCCCATATGTAGTATCCTGCCTGTAGCACCCCCATATGTAGTATCCTGCCTGTAGCAACCCCATATGTAGTATCCTGCCTGTAGTACCCCCATATGTAGTATCCTGCCTGTAGCACCCCCATATGTAGTATCCTGCCTGTAGCACCTCCATATGTAGTATCCTGCCTGTAGCACCCCCATATGTAGTATCCTGCCTGTAGTACCCCCATATGTAGTATCCTGCCTGTAGCACCCCCATATGTAGTATCCTGCCTGTAGTACCCCCATATGTAGTATCCTGCCTGTAGTACCCCCATATGTAGTATCCTGCCTGTAGTACCCCCTACATGTAGTATCCTGCCTGTAGCACCCCCATATGTAGTATCCTGCCTGTAGTACCCCCATATGTAGTATCCTGCCTGTAGTACCCCCATATGTAGTATCCTGCCTGTAGTACCCCCTACATGTAGTATCCTGCCTGTAGCACCCCCATATGTAGTATCCTGCCTGTAGCACCCCCATATGTAGTATCCTGCCTGTAGCACCCCCATATGTAGTATCCTGCCTGTAGTACCCCCATATGTAGTATCCTGCCTGTAGCACCCCCATATGTAGTATCCTGCCTGTAGTACCCCCATATGTAGTATCCTGCCTGTAGCACCCCCATATGTAGTATCCTGCCTGTAGCACCCCCATATGTAGTATCCTGCCTGTAGTACCCCCATATGTAGTATCCTGCCTGTAGAACCCCCATATGTAGTATCCTGCCTGTAGCACCCCCATATGTAGTATCCTGCCTGTAGCAACCCCATAAGTAGTATCCTGCCTGTAGAACCCCCCATATGTAGTATCCTGCCTGTAGCACCCCCATATGTAGTATCCTGCCTGTAGCAACCCCATAAGTAGTATCCTGCCTGTAGTACCCCCATGTAGTATCCTGCCTGTAGTACCCCCATATGTAGTATCCTGCCTGTAGTACCCCCATATGTAGTATCCTGCCTGTAGCACCCCCATATGTAGTATCCTGCCTGTAGCAACCCCATAAGTAGTATCCTGCCTGTAGAACCCCCATATGTAGTATCCTGCCTGTAGTACCCCCTACATGTAGTATCCTGCCTGTAGTACCCCCTACATGTAGTATCCTGCCTGTAGTACCCCCATATGTAGTATCCTGCCTGTAGTACCCCCATAAGTAGTATCCTGCCTGTAGAACCCCCATATGTAGTATCCTGCCTGTAGTACCCCCTACATGTAGTATCCTGCCTGTAGTACCCCCTACATGTAGTATCCTGCCTGTAGTACCCCCATATGTAGTATCCTTCCTGTAGTACCCCCATATGTAGTATCCTGCCTGTAGTACCCCCTACATGTAGTATCCTGCCTGTAGCACCCCCATATGTAGTATCCTGCCTGTAGCACCCCCATATGTAGTATCCTGCCTGTAGTTCCCCCATATGTAGTATCCTGCCTGTAGTACCCCCATATGTAGTATCCTGCCTGTAGTACCCCCATATGTAGTATCCTGCCTGTAGTACCCCCTACATGTAGTATCCTGCCTGTAGTACCCCCATATGTAGTATCCTGCCTGTAGTACCCCCATATGTAGTATCCTGCCTGTAGTACCCCCATATGTAGTATCCTGCCTGTAGCACCCCCATATGTAGTATCCTGCCTGTAGCACCCCCATATGTAGTATCCTGCCTGTAGCACCCCCATATGTAGTATCCTGCCTGTAGCACCCCCATATGTAGCACCCCCATATGTAGTATCCTGCCTGTAGTACCCCCATATGTAGTATCCTGCCTGTAGCACCCCCATATGTAGTATCCTGCCTGTAGCACCCCCATATGTAGTATCCTGCCTGTAGTACCCCCATATGTAGTATCCTGCCTGTAGCACCCCCATATGTAGTATCCTGCCTGTAGTACCCCCATATGTAGTATCCTGCCTGTAGCACCCCCATATGTAGTATCCTGCCTGTAGCACCCCCATATGTAGTATCCTGCCTGTAGTACCCCCATGTAGTATCCTGCCTGTAGCACCCCCATATGTAGTATCCTGCCTGTATTACCCCCATATGTAGTATCCTGCCTGTAGTACCCCCATATGTAGTATCCTGCCTGTAGCACCCCCATATGTAGTATCCTGCCTGTAGCACCCCCATATGTAGTATCCTGCCTGTAGTACCCCCATATGTAGTATCCTGCCTGTAGTACCCCCATAAGTAGTATCCTGCCTGTAGTACCCCCATATGTAGTATCCTGCCTGTAGAACCCCCATATGTAGTATCCTGCCTGTAGTACCCCCTACATGTAGTATCCTGCCTGTAGCACCCCCATATGTAGTATCCTGCCTGTAGTACCCCCATATGTAGTATCCTGCCTGTAGCACCCCCATATGTAGTATCCTGCCTGTAGCACCCCCATATGTAGTATCCTGCCTGTAGTACCCCCATATGTAGCACCCCCATATGTAGTATCCTGCCTGTAGTACCCCCATATGTAGCACCCCCATATGTAGTATCCTGCCTGTAGCACCCCCATATGTAGTATCCTGCCTGTAGCACCCCCATATGTAGTATCCTGCCTGTAGCACCCCCATATGTAGTATCCTGCCTGTAGCACCCCCATATGTAGTATCCTGCCTGTAGCACCCCCATATGTAGTATCCTGCCTGTAGTACCCCCATATGTAGTATCCTGCCTGTAGCACCCCCATATGTAGTATCCTGCCTGTAGCACCCCCATATGTAGTATCCTGCCTGTAGTACCCCCATATGTAGTATCCTGCCTGTAGCACCCCCATATGTAGCACCCCCATATGTAGTATTGAGTCTGTAATAACCCCTGTGTAGTGTCCACAGTACATGATTGGAAATGTAGTAATCTGGATAGTATGGGGCTTGCTTAGATACAGGCTGAGATTCACCCTGGCTTTGTCACTTGCACTTCTTTGTTCCCTCTATTAAATCAATTTTTCGGAGTCTGAGAGTTGTGAATTTTATTCACTTTTATTAAAAGTAACATCATAATAATAATAATAATCACTAATAAGAAAATAAGAGATGGTTGTGGAGGATGAGCCGAGTTTGTGCCCCGTCTGTTCTCCACCTCCTTCCAGCAGCGCAGCGGGATTTCTGATTCCCATGACGGGTTAAGTTATATACAGGGTGGAGGACATAATATATCTAAGTTGTTCTATGATCCCCTAAATATTGCATATGAGGGGAGGGTTACAAGCTGAAAGCCCCTCCCCCCACACACGGGTCACATGCTCCTTAATAACCTCCAAATGTCCGAGGTAGCGCCAGCCACAGATCTGAGCCGGCGCAGTAAAGCCACGTTACACGTGCCCGGCACATTTCTCACCATTGTTCTCTGTTCTGCTTCTTCTCTACATAAAGGGGCGTGGGCCGACAGCCGCCAACGTTTCATCTCATTCCTATGTATATAATAGGCTCCGCCTCTTCTCCTCATATGATTGGATTGACGTATCCGCGCTCCCTGCGCCACATTGTGGAGGTAACAGGTCATGATGAACCAGTCCGCCATCTTTGCACAACATTGCCAGTTCACAGCTGCTCTTTTGTGTTAAGGTTTGCACCATTTTGTGTAAATGTCCCACCAGCCCTGCGCGCATTTACAGCGGCCGTTAGTGACCTGTGCGCCATTTTTGGCACAAATGACCAGAGAGAAGAGCCGTATGCTGCACTACATTGTGCTGGCGCACGTTCCTGCGCTCTGCCCTGTTGTGCCTCCTCCTCTGAGCGCAGCACTGGGGAGGGGGGGCAGAAACTTTCTTTTTTGTTACTTCTGTAAAGAAATTCATCTCCTTTTAATCTGCCATGAAAGTGACTAAGCTGGACCCTCCCCCCACAATCCTTCAGTCTGTCCCCCCAGGAGAGCGCCGTCAGCGGCCGCGGCGTAACAGGAACAGATGCCGCAAACCGACTGCATTATGTTCAGGCCAGATCCAGCATCGCTGGTGCCAACGTTCCTCCTTTCTACCCTGCACGGGATTAATCTCGTCCTCGCAGGATTAGGCGCCGGCGCTTCATTAAGGCGAACGCGCCGCTTGTTTCTGTTTCATGTGTACACAAGTTGTTTTCAATTAACTGTAACAGCAATTAAGCCGGCGGCGCGCTCCTCCATCACAGCCAGTCCGGTGATACCGCGGCCAAGACATGAATATTCATGAGCCGCAATTAAAGACACAGAAATCTTTGTATTAGACGATTTGACTCTCCAGATCTACGGATGAGGACATATGGCTCCAAGCAGCAGGCGGGCGATGCCAGGCGCGCCATTACCACAGACACTCACAGCCCTGCCGGGAAATTGCCCCTCTCCTTGTCATGGAGTCCTGCACTGCCCACACGGTGCCCGCGAGTTCTCAAGTCTTGCTCTTTTCTAATCTGGTATCTCAGCACTATCCAGGGGCACACATTGCAGCGTCTAAACGTTTCGGTGCCTATCTACAGGATGAGCGGGAACACTTGGCACACATGGGAATGGCAGGAAATAGACCAAGGAAAGAAAAGTTACCCTAATGCACACACTGAGCGGAGGGAAGACGCCTCCTTGTGCCCCGATGCCTGTACCGTGGACCACGAGGTATTTACATTTTAGGCCTCGCAGGAGAACAACTTTGGAAGAAAAAATTAAATTTAAAAATGATATAAATATTCTCAAAATAAAAGAAAAAAAAAATGAAAAATTTTTTTTTTATATCAACAAACAAATGTACAAACTCTCGTTAGAACACAAGACATGCCCAGAACCCGGGGGGCAGCAGGAATCACACAGCCCCTCCCCCGAGGACACCACAAAAAGCGTTTGGTTTTCATCAGCTTCATTCATTCTTGTTCTGGAGCGGCAAATTCAGATGAAGGAGAAGGTAGGAAAGTGAATAATATTCTTCATATGTAATATAGATTTATATAGAGATTTCATCAGGTCCATGAGAAGCGGAGCAGCTATAACGTCAGGAGGGAGGAGGCGAGGAGCAGAGAGTGCGTCGTGCTCAGCAGGAGGAGGACGGTGCACAGGCTGGACCCCAGGCCGGCCGCATTGTTGCCGGAGATGTGGTCGCTGGAAGATCTCTCCACTATGTTGTCTTTTCCAAGCGACTGCTGCAAGAAACAAGGACACGGGTGTCAGGTCAGGGGTGACTATGAAGCAGAGCTGCGCTCTTCCGGGGTCACTGCAGCCTTCTAATAAAGCTGCTCCAGGTAGGGTGAATGTAGTAGCCTTCCTGCTTCAGTTCCTACCACTGATTGCTGTCAAGGAATGGACACGCCCTTTACATCCAAGAGCTACAATGTATCAGCGTGGACAGCAGCAAAAATCTTTCTCCTTCCAGGTTTGTTACAATGTATCATTGCATATAAAATGTATCAGTCTGGTATCCAAGCTCACAGCAGATTGCAGCCTAAGGCCCCACACTGCGGAAACACAGCGATTTTTGTTGCAGATTTTGCTGCTTTTTTAAAAATAATTTTTTTAGATAAAGTCAGGAGTGGCTACTAAAGGAATGGGAAATAATAATAATGTAACCTCTTAGATGTTTCTCGTCTGCTAAAAAAAAACTTCAGCAAAATCTGCAACAAAAAACGCTGCGTTTCTGCAACATGGGGGCTCAGCCTAAAGAGGTTATCTGGGACTTGCTACTTGATGACCTATCTTATCCTGTGGATTAAAGATGGGCAGAGGTCCGTTGTCCTCCACTGATCTTTAATTGTTAACATGTACTAAGGATAGGTCATGAATTGTAAGGTCTGGACAAAACTGTAACAACAATCAGTTGTGTGAGCAGGACAAGGTCTAGGGTTTAACCTCTCGATGGTTACTCACATAATAGTAGCTGCATGCAGCTGAGACCCTGACCACCTGCAGGCTCCAATGACTGCACGATTATGCTGTAATATCGTGCACTCGGCGGCCTCCTGCGGCTACAGCTACATGAGCATGCGCTCTAATCTAATACACAATACAGCCATAGGCCTGGAGACCTCCACCTCATGACTATCTCAGCTCTGCCACCCGCTCGTGTGTTTGCGATGTTGTATCATGAAGATGGACTTTCTAATGATGAACGAAGATCTTGACTGTGTGTGAGGAGACACTTGAGACGTCGCCGCTCTTACCTCCGCCAGGCACAGCTGAGAGTCCACAGAATTGTTTGATTTCAACTTCTGCGCCTGAAAGGAAAAAAAAAAATAGGAAATAGAATTTAAAAAATACAAAAAATATGCAAAAACCTTCACTAATTGAGGTGTTTAAGGGCTTTGATTAGCGGCAGACACACGAAGGCGCCAGTTGCTTGCCGTGGATAAATCGCGTTTTTATGACCCGTTCCTTAGGAGACGCTCAAAGCTTTACTTAGTTACGGGATTTTAGTTAGTGAAATTAATGAGATCGGCAGCAGAATCGTCATCATCATCACTGCTATTAATTATCTGCGAGCGGCTCCTGGAAGCTCATTATAGTGACCGGCTGATAGAGCGAAGGCGACTGACACAACACACTCTGCTTCAATATTCCTGCAATACTAACAGGTTGTCTGAGGAGGGTAAAGAAGAAAACATTATACAAGTGTAACCCGAACCATTGTCTTCTAAAAGGGCCAGAAACCGCCTGCAGCTTAGATAGAGTTATAAGGGGAGGAGCGCAGCACGGGAGACATGTGACGTAAAGGAGTTATCATGGAGGAGATCGAGGGTGCTGCACCCACTGAGTGTATTCCCCTGTCCTACAGTCGGCCTTTCCCCTCCTGACATGGCTGATAACAGATAGTAATAGATTGTATTCACCTGTCCTACAGTCGGCCTCTCCTCTCCTGACATGGCTGATAAAAGATAGTAATAGATTGTATTCCCCTGTCCTACAGTCGGCCTCTCTCCTCCTGACATGGCTGATAACAGATAGTAATAGATTGTATTCCCCTGTCCTACAGTCGGCCTCTCCCCTCCTGACATGGCTGATAACAGATAGTAATAGATTGTATTCCCCTGTCCTACAGTCGGCCTCTCTCCTCCTGACATGGCTGATAACAGATAGTAATAGATTGTATTCCCCTGTCCTACAGTCGGCCTCTCCCCTCCTGACATGGCTGATAACAGATAGTAATAGATTGTATTCCCCTGTCCTACAGTCGGCCTCTCCTCTCCTGATATGGCTGATAACGGATAGTAATAGATTGTATTCCCCTGTCCTACAGTCGGCCTCTCTCCTCCTGACATGGCTGATAACAGATAGTAATAGATTGTATTCCCCTGTCCTACAGTCGGCCTCTCCCCTCCTGACGTGGCTGATAACAGATAGTAATAGATTGTATTCCCCTGTCCTACAGTCGGCCTCTCTCCTCCTGACATGGCTGATAACAGATAGTAATAGATTGTATTCCCCTGTCCTACAGTCGGCCTCTCCTGACACGGCTGATAACAGATAGTAATAGATTGTATACCCCTGTCCTACAGTCGGCCTCTCCTCTCCTGACATGGCTGATAACGGATAGTAATAGATTGTATTCCCCTGTCCTACAGTCGGCCTCTCTCCTCCTGACATGGCTGATAACAGATAGTAATAGATTGTATTCCCCTGTCCTACAGTCGGCCTCTCCCCTCCTGACGTGGCTGATAACAGATAGTAATAGATTGTATTCCCCTGTCCTACAGTCGGCCTCTCCCCTCCTGACATGGCTGATAACAGATAGTAATAGATTGTATTCCCCTGTCCTACAGTCGGCCTCTCCCCTCCTGACATGGCTGATAACAGATAGTAATAGATTGTATTCCCCTGTCCTACAGTCGGCCTCTCCTCTCCTGACATGGCTGATAACAGATAGTAATAGATTGTATTCCCCTGTCCTACAGTCGGCCTCTCCTGACATGGCTGATAACAGATAGTAATAGATTGTATTCCCCTGTCCTACAGTCGGCCTCTCCCCTCCTGACATGGCTGATAACAGATAGTAATAGATTGTATTCCCCTGTCCTACAGTCGGCCTCTCCCCTCCTGACGTGGCTGATAACAGATAGTAATAGATTGTATTCCCCTGTCCTACAGTCGGCCTCTCCTGACATGGCTGATAACAGATAGTAATAGATTGTATTCCCCTGTCCTACAGTCGGCCTCTCCCCTCCTGACATGGCAGATAACAGCTAGTAATAGATTGTAGTCCCCTGTCCTACAGTCGGCCTCTCCTCTCCTGACATGGCTGATAACAGATAGTAATAGATTGTATTCCCCTGTCCTACAGTCGGCCTCTCCCCTCCTGACGTGGCTGATAACAGATAGTAATAGATTGTATTCCCCTGTCCTACAGTCGGCCTCTCCTGACATGGCTGATAACAGATAGTAATAGATTGTATTCCCCTGTCCTACAGTCGGCCTCTCCCCTCCTGACATGGCTGATAACAGATAGTAATAGATTGTATTCCCCTGTCCTACAGTCGGCCTCTCCTCTCCTGACATGGCTGATAACAGATAGTAATAGATTGTATTCCCCTGTCCTACAGTCGGCCTCTCCTCTCCTGACATGGCTGATAACAGATAGTAATAGATTGTATTCCCCTGTCCTACAGTCGGCCTCTCTCCCTCCTGACATGGCTGATAACAGATAGTAATAGATTGTATTCCCCTGTCCTACAGTCGGCCTCTCTCCTCCTGACATGGCTGATAACAGATAGTAATAGATTGTATTCCCCTGTCCTACAGTCGGCCTCTCCCCTCCTGACGTGGCTGATAACAGATAGTAATAGATTGTATTCCCCTGTCCTACAGTCGGCCTCTCCTCTCCTGACGTGGCTGATAACAGATAGTAATAGATTGTATTCCCCTGTCCTACAGTCGGCCTCTCCTCTCCTGACATGGCTGATAACAGATAGTAATAGATTGTATTCCCCTGCCCTACAGTCGGCCTCTCCCCTCCTGACGTGGCTGATAACAGATAGTAATAGATTGTAGTCCTGTCCTACAGTCGGCCTCTCCCCTCCTGACATGGCTGATAACAGATAGTAATAGATTGTATTCCCCTGTCCTACAGTCGGCCTCTCCCCTCCTGACATGGCTGATAACAGATAGTAATAGATTGTATTCCCTTGTCCTACAGTCGGCCTCTCCCCTCCTGACGTGGCTGATAACAGATAGTAATAGATTGTAGTCACCTGTCCTACAGTCGGCCTCTCCCCTCCTGACATGGCTGATAACAGATAGTAATAGATTGTATTCCCCTGTCCTACAGTCGGCCTCTCCTCTCCTGACATGGCTGATAACAGATAGTAATAGATTGTATTCCCCTGTCCTACAGTCAGCCTCTCCTCTCCTGGCTGATAACATATAGTAATAGATTGTATTCCCCTGTCCTACAGTCGGCCTCTCCCCTCCTGACGTGGCTGATAACAGATAGTAATAGATTGTATTCCCCTGTCCTACAGTCAGCCTCTCCCCTCCTGACGTGGCTGATAACAGATAGTAATAGATTGTATTCTCCTGTCCTACAGTCGGCCTCTCCTCTCCTGACATGGCTGATAACAGATAGTAATAGATTGTATTCCCCTGTCCTACAGTCGGCATCTCACCTCCTGACATGGCAGATAACAGATAGTAATAGATTGTATTCCCCTGTCCTACAGTCGGCCTCTCCCCTCCTGACATGGCTGATAACAGATAGTAATAGATTGTATTCCCCTGTCCAACAGTCGGCCTCTCCTCTCCTGACATGGCTGATAACAGATAGTAATAGATTGTATTCCCCTGTCCTACAGTCGGCATCTCACCTCCTGACATGGCAGATAACAGATAGTAATAGATTGTATTCCCCTGTCCTACAGTCGGCCTCTCCCCTCCTGACATGGCTGATAACAGATAGTAATAGATTGTATTCCCCTGTCCAACAGTCGGCCTCTCCTCTCCTGACATGGCTGATAACAGATAGTAATAGATTGTATTCCCCTGTCCTACAGTCGGCCTCTCCTCTCCTGACATGGCAGATAACAGATAGTAATAGATTGTAGTCACCTGTCCTACAGTCGGCCTCTCCTCTCCTGACATGGCTGATAACAGATAGTAATAGATTGTAGTCCCCTGTCCTACAGTCGGCCTCTCCTCTCCTGACATGGCTGATAACAGATAGTAATAGATTGTATTCCCCTGTCCTACAGTCGGCCTCTCCCCTCCTGACATGGCTGATAACAGATAGTAATAGATTGCATTCCCCTGTCCTACAGTCGGCCTCTCCTCTCCTGACATGGCTGATAACAGATAGTAATAGATTGTATTCCCCTGTCCTACAGTCGGCCTCTCCTGACATGGCTGATAACAAATAGTAATAGATTGTATTCCCCTGTCCTACAGTCGGCCTCTCCCCTCCTGACATGGCTGATAACAGATAGTAATAGATTGTATTCCCCTGTCCTACAGTCGGCCTCTCCCCTCCTGACATGGCAGATAACAGATAGTAATAGATTGTATTCCCCTGTCCTACAGTCGGCCTCTCCCCTCCTGACGTGGCTGATAACAGATAGTAATAGATTGTATTCCCCTGTCCTACAGTCGGCCTCTCCTGACATGGCTGATAACAGATAGTAATAGATTGTATTCCCCTGTCCTACAGTCGGCCTCTCCCCTCCTGACATGGCAGATAACAGCTAGTAATAGATTGTAGTCCCCTGTCCTACAGTCGGCCTCTCCTCTCCTGACATGGCTGATAACAGATAGTAATAGATTGTATTCCCCTGTCCAACAGTCGGCCTCTCCCCTCCTGACATGGCTGATAACAGATAGTAATAGATTGTATTCCCTTGTCCTACAGTCGGCCTCTCCCCTCCTGACGTGGCTGATAACAGATAGTAATAGATTGTAGTCACCTGTCCTACAGTCGGCCTCTCCCCTCCTGACATGGCTGATAACAGATAGTAATAGATTGTATTCCCCTGTCCTACAGTCGGCCTCTCCTCTCCTGACATGGCTGATAACAGATAGTAATAGATTGTATTCCCCTGTCCTACAGTCAGCCTCTCCTCTCCTGGCTGATAACAGATAGTAATAGATTGTATTCCCCTGTCCTACAGTCGGCCTCTCCCCTCCTGACGTGGCTGATAACAGATAGTAATAGATTGTATTCTCCTGTCCTACAGTCGGCCTCTCCTCTCCTGACATGGCTGATAACAGATAGTAATAGATTGTATTCCCCTGTCCTACAGTCGGCATCTCACCTCCTGACATGGCAGATAACAGATAGTAATAGATTGTATTCCCCTGTCCTACAGTCGGCCTCTCCCCTCCTGACATGGCTGATAACAGATAGTAATAGATTGTATTCCCCTGTCCAACAGTCGGCCTCTCCTCTCCTAACATGGCTGATAACAGATAGTAATAGATTGTATTCCCCTGTCCTACAGTCGGCATCTCACCTCCTGACATGGCAGATAACAGATAGTAATAGATTGTATTCCCCTGTCCTACAGTCGGCCTCTCCCCTCCTGACATGGCTGATAACAGATAGTAATAGATTGTATTCCCCTGTCCAACAGTCGGCCTCTCCTCTCCTGACATGGCTGATAACAGATAGTAATAGATTGTATTCCCCTGTCCTACAGTCGGCCTCTCCTCTCCTGACATGGCAGATAACAGATAGTAATAGATTGTAGTCACCTGTCCTACAGTCGGCCTCTCCTCTCCTGACATGGCTGATAACAGATAGTAATAGATTGTAGTCCCCTGTCCTACAGTCGGCCTCTCCTCTCCTGACATGGCTGATAACAGATAGTAATAGATTGTATTCCCCTGTCCTACAGTCGGCCTCTCCCCTCCTGACATGGCTGATAACAGATAGTAATAGATTGTATTCCCCTGTCCTACAGTCGGCCTCTCCTGACATGGCTGATAACAGATAGTAATAGATTGTATTCCCCTGTCCTACAGTCGGCCTCTCCTGACATGGCTGATAACAGATAGTAATAGATTGTATTCCCCTGTCCTACAGTCGGCCTCTCCCCTCCTGACGTGGCTGATAACAGATAGTAATAGATTGTATTCCCCTGTCCTACAGTCGGCCTCTCCTCTCCTGACGTGGCTGATAACAGATAGTAATAGATTGTATTCCCCTGTCCTACAGTCGGCCTCTCCCCTCCTGACATGGCTGATAACAGATAGTAATAGATTGTATTCCCCTGTCCTACAGTCGGCCTCTCCCCTCCTGACGTGGCTGATAACAGATAGTAATAGATTGTATTCCCCTGTCCTACAGTCGGCCTCTCCCCTCCTGACATGGCTGATAACAGATAGTAATAGATTGTATTCCCCTGTCCTACAGTCGGCCTCTCCTGACGTGGCTGATAACAGATAGTAATAGATTGTATTCCCCTGTCCTACAGTCGGCCTCTCCCCTCCTGACATGGCAGATAACAGATAGTAATAGATTGTATTCCCCTGTCCTACAGTCGGCCTCTTCTCTCCTGACATGGCTGATAACAGATAGTAATAGATTGTAGTCACCTGTCCTACAGTCGGCCTCTCCCCTCCTGACATGGCTGATAACAGACAGTAATAGATTGTATTCCCCTGTCCTACAGTCGGCCTCTCCCCTCCTGACATGGCTGATAACAGATAGTAATAGGTTGTATTCCCCTGTCCTACAGTCGGCCTCTCCCCTCCTGACATGGCTGATAACAGATAGTAATAGATTGTATTCCCCTGTCCTACAGTCGGCCTCTCCCCTCCTGACATGACTGATAACAGATAGTAATAGATTGTATTCCCCTGTCCTACAGTCGGCCTCTCCCCTCCTGACATGGCTGATAACAGATAGTAATAGATTGTATTCCCCTGTCCTACAGTCGGCCTCTCCTCTCCTGACATGGCTGATAACAGATAGTAATAGATTGTATTCCCCTGTCCTACAGTCGGCCTCTCCTCTCCTGACATGGCTGATAACAGATAGTAATAGATTGTATTCCCCGCCTACAGTCGGCCTCTCCCCTGTCCTACAGTCGGCCTCTCCCTCCTGACATGGCTGATAACAGATAGTAATAGATTGTATTCCCCTGTCCTACAGTCGGCCTCTCCTCTCCTGACATGGCTGATAACAGATAGTAATAGATTGTATTCCCCTGTCCTACAGTCAGTCTATCGCCATCATTCTCACTATTTTGCTGTAATTTGTGATTGATTCCGATAAGATCATTTACACTAATCTGATTTGTTAATAATAATGTGCACAGCCCATTAAAACAGGTTAATATTCTACTTATCTCTTTTATCATTTGAAGATGAATACACCAGGTGTGCGCTCCTATTCCCCCCATCCCCACACATCCACTTATACTTAGCCCACCACTCTTCACACATAATCACAGCATTAAAGGACCCCCCAGGGGTCTCCTGCCTCCTATTTATAAAGGTGTAAGTAAGTGTCAGTAATGGAAGATCCTCCTGACACAGAATAATGAGGCTCTTATATCCCACAGTCACAGACTAAGTGTCTGATCAAGTGCAGGCAACATCCCTGTGAAAAAGTGAGCCCTGGAGAGAGTTATACTGGGGGCGTGAGGGAAAAGGGGGCATAAAGCACTCATCCTGAGTTACATCCTGTATTATACTCCAGAGCTGCACTCACTATTCTGCTGGTACAGTCACTGTGTACATACATTACATTACTTATCCTGTACTGATCCTGAGTTACATCCTGTATTATACTCCAGAGCTGCGCTCACTATTCTGCTGGTACAGTCACTGTGTACATACATTACATTACTTATCCTGTACTGATCCTGAGTTACATCCTGTATTATACTCCAGAGCTGCGCTCACTATTTTGCTGGTACAGTCACTGTGTACATACATTACTTATCCTGTACTGATCCTGAGTTACATCCTGTATTATACTCCAGAGCTGCACTCACTATTCTGCTGGTACAGTCACTGTGTACATACATTACATTACTGATCCTGTATTATACTCCAGAGCTGCGCTCACTATTCTGCTGGTGCAGTCACTGTGTACATACATTACATTACTTATCCTGTATTATACTCCAGAGCTGCGCTCACTATTCTGCTGGTACAGTCACTGTGTACATACATTACATTACTTATCCTGTACTGATCCTGAGTTACATCCTGTATTATACTCCAGAGCTGCGCTCACTATTCTGCTGGTACAGTCACTGTGTACATACATTACATTACTTATCCTGTACTGATCCTGAGTTACATCCTGTATTATACTCCAGAGCTGCGCTCACTATTCTGCTGGTGCAGTCACTGTGTACATACATTACATTACTTATCCTGTATTATACTCCAGAGCTGCGCTCACTATTCTGCTGGTACAGTCACTGTGTACATACATTACATTACTTATCCTGTACTGATCCTGAGTTACATCCTGTATTATACTCCAGAGCTGCGCTCACTATTTTGCTGGTACAGTCACTGTGTACATACATTACTTATCCTGTACTGATCCTGAGTTACATCCTGTATTATACTCCAGAGCTGCGCTCACTATTCTGCTTGTGCAGTCACTGTGTACATACATTACATTACTTATCCTGTACTGATCCTGAGTTACATCCTGTATTATACTCCAGAGCTGCACTCACTATTCTGCTGGTGCAGTCACTGTGTACATACATTACATTACTTATCCTGTACTGATCCTGAGTTACATCCTGTATTATACTCCAGAGCTGCGCTCACTATTCTGCTGGTACAGTCACTGTGTACATACATTACATTACTTATCCTGTATTATACTCCAGAGCTGCACTCACTATTCTGCTGGTACAGTCACTGTGTACATACATTACATTACTTATCCTGTACTGATCCTGAGTTACATCCTGTATTATACTCCAGAGCTGCGATCACTATTCTGCTGGTACAGTCACTGTGTACATACATTACATTACATTACTTATCCTGTACTGATCCTGAGTTACATCCTGTATTATACTCCAGAGCTGCACTCACTATTCTGCTGGTGCAGTCAGTGTGTACATACATTACATTACTTATCCTGTACTGATCCTGAGTTACATCCTGTATTATACTCCAGAGCTGCACTCACTATTCTGCTGGTACAGTCACTGTGTACATACATTACATTACTTATCCTGTACTGATCCTGAGTTACATCCTGTATTATACTCCAGAGCTGCGCTCACTATTCTGCTGGTGCAGTCACTGTGTACATACATTACATTACTTATCCTGTACTGATCCTGAGTTACATCCTGTATTATACTCCAGAGCTGCGCTCACTATTCTGCTGGTACAGTCACTGTGTACATACATTACATTACTTATCCTGTACTGATCCTGAGTTACATCCTGTATTATACTCCAGAGCTGCACTCACTATTCTGCTGGTACAGTCACTGTGTACATACATTACATTACTTATCCTGTACTGATCCTGAGTTACATCCTGTATTATACTCCAGAGCTGCACTCACTATTCTGCTGGTACAGTCACTGTGTACATACATTACATTACTTATACTGTATTATACTCCAGAGCTGCGCTCACTATTCTGCTGGTACAGTCACTGTGTACATACATTACATTACTTATCCTGTACTGATCCTGAGTTACATCCTGTATTATACTCCAGAGCTGCACTCACTATTCTGCTGGTGCAGTCACTGTGTACATTACAAACCACCCACCCCCCTACATTACATTACTTATCCTGTATTATACTCCAGAGCTGCACTCACTATTCTGCTGGTGCAGTCACTGTGTACATACATTACATTACTTATCCTGCATTATACTCCAGAGCTGCACTCACTATTCTGCTGGTGTAGTCACTGTGTACATACATTACATTACTTATCCTGTACTGATCCTGAGTTACATCCTGTATTATACTCCAGAGCTGCGCTCACTATTCTGCTGGTGCAGTCACTGTGTACATACATTACATTACTTATCCTGTATTATACTCCAGAGCTGCGCTCACTATTCTGCTGGTACAGTCACTGTGTACATACATTACATTACTTATCCTGTACTGATCCTGAGTTACATCCTGTATTATACTCCAGAGCTGCGCTCACTATTCTGCTGGTACAGTCACTGTGTACATACATTACATTACTTATCCTGTATTATACCCCAGAGCTGCACTCACTATTCTGCTGGTGCAGTCACTGTGTACATACATTACATTACTTATCCTGTATTATACCCCAGAGCTGCACTCACTATTCTGCTGGTGCAGTCACTGTGTACATACATTACATTACTTATCCTGTACTGATCCTGAGTTACATCCTGTATTATACTCCAGAGCTGCGCTCACTATTCTGCTGGTACAGTCACTGTGTACATACATTACATTACTTATCCTGTACTGATCCTGAGTTACATCCTGTATTATACTCCAGAGCTGCGCTCACTATTCTGCTGGTACAGTCACTGTGTACATACATTACATTACTTATCCTGTATTATACTCCAGAGCTGCGCTCACTAGTATTTACCTCTCTAGGGTGTGATGAATGTATAGGTTCTCTTCCCTATATATGATATATACTTGTTCCGCAGTCCCGCTCACCTGTATGAGGTTGGCACACGCTGGCAGTCCGTTGTGTGTTGGGATTTCATTGGTGAAGTGCATGTTGTTGAAGTTGGAGTCCTTAGTTTTGGATTTGGAGAGGACGGAGGAGGTGGTGCTGTGCACGGCGGGGTCTGGCTGCAGCTTCACATCTGTCCCGTTCCCAAATGCCTGGATTGCATTTCCTGAAGACAGAAAAAATAAAAATATCAAAGACATTTCTCAAAGCTAAAAACTGCAGAGAGAGAGGCATCTGATCTAGTCCTAAACTCCTGGGACTTGTAGTTCTGGACTATTTTGGCAGCAGTGGGTTAACAGCACAATGGCCATATGTTCATGTGTAGGGGCCCTGGACAGTGGCCCCTGGTCCGTGTTTAGTCTGCCTTTACAGGGGGGTTGTTAGTCACATCTTGTCAGTCAGGGTAAATGTACTGCAGGAGTAGTGGCCCCTGCGGTGGGGCCCTAACCAGTAACCTTACAGGGCCATATGGACCAGCTGAAACCTAAACTTTTTACAGAGACTGGTTGTCAGATGTGGCAATTGTTCTGCACTAATGGAAGAAAACCACTATGGCCGCCATTACACCTCCCTCCGGGGCTGCCATCCAGCTTTTCCACAAGCAGATACAAATAAGCATTGCTAGAATAAATAACTTACTTATGGGAATGTTTTTGGAGGTTGACGGCGCCAGGACCCCCCGGACTCTCCATGGCCGCCATCTTGTCTAAGCCTATTGTGTCTGTGCAGTAATTGGCTGATTTATAATTATGTCTGAACACGGGCCTGCGCCACTTTACCAAACAACTGAAATTATTCTTCATAAAAGCGTCTAAATTGCGGTTAATTTCTTCCTGCGCTTTCTGCTGCCGTTAATGGACCCGTGTGCTGTAATCCAAATAAATCAGCCCGGAACATAGAATTGTCGGCTGCGGCGCTCGGGCTGCGGACACAAAGGACGGCGGAGATTTCTTTTCCATCCTGATACATAATGAATATCGGTAATCAGAGAGATGAAGGATTTGGCGGATTCTGCTCAGTAATTAATACGCCGGGTTTATTTTTCCTCTTCATTTCTGTGTTTCGCTTCTTTGTTACCCAAGAGGGATCCAGACGTTGCTCAGAGTAATTTAGTTTGTATGAGGAGTGCGGGAGGGGTTAATGCGGGGTGCGGAGGCGAGTGATGTGAGCGTCGCTCTTATTGTTCTGCATTGTATACACACAAGCTTTGCTATACGCAGAATCCCCCCATGGTGGACAAGTACTAAAAAAGTCATGGAGAGGCTTCAGACACAAAGGACACCACCAGGTGGGTCAGCGGAGCTTTGGGGCTCTATAAGGTGTATTGCACGGGGGCACCCACTATGAATCTGTCCCCGGGGGGCCGCGTGCACCTGAGCTAATTCTGCAGTCGTGCATGGAGCCAGGACTGGCCGCTGAGGTTGCACTGAGCGCCATGAAGACGATGGCCTGCAGAGCGGACTGCACCACGCACCCTTCTTATTATGGTCACAGTTCGAGGGTCTGGGGCAATGTCAATCTACCCCTTACGGGGGCAGCCCCAGTATCACCATACTGCCCCACTCATCATTATACAGTCCTAGGACTTCGAGGGATCGTCTCCATCATTCTACGTATCTATAAATCATTATAAAAACTAAACTGCACCATTTATCGTCCCTGCAAGAAAAAGCAAAACCAAATGAGGCGGTGGTGGATTTAGTGGAGCGTTTTAGAGCGATCGTTTCCCTGTGAGGCTGCGAGTCGGCAGAATTGATTTCCATTAGGTAAAATGTCTCTTAAATGTAAAGGAGCCGCAGAGTAATGAGCGCCCACAGACGGGCCGTGGGGCTGCCGGGATTATTAGCTATTAATTAGCAGCACAGGCGCAGCGGCTTCAGGTGTCCCCCACACTTACTCAGGCAGATGTTATCCTTGAAGAAGTTTAAGAATTTCAGGCAGTCATCGATGTAGTTTCCGCTGTTGCTGCAGTCGCACCAGGGGGAGACGCTGAGGCTGCTGGACTCAATGTAATTGGGGGTGATACCGGTGCCTGTAACGATAGAGACATTCACCATCATCTCATGGACCACAGACAGGAAGGGAGCCAGACAGACTCCGCCATACAAACACTGGAGCTGGGAACGGGAAGGGTCCAGTGGGCGGATCCTTCCGGACAAATTGACAAATCTTTCCCTATTTATATATTAAATTGAGCAGGAGGAAACCAGAGAAGAGCCGCACTACAGACACGTCTGCCTGGCCCCGGGGATGCCCAGTGAGACAGACCTGCTTGTAATGGAGGAGTCTGTCTGTATCTTCTTGTTAGGCTCGGTTCACACTACCGTTGTTAATGTCCGTTGCTGTCTTCCGTCATGTTGTTTAAATTAGTGTCAATGGGAATGGACACAGGCTCAGTCTGTGTCCGTTCTCTGCCACAGTTAATGTCCTTTGCTGTCATCCTATGATGGAAGACAGCAACGGACATTAACAACGGTAGTGTGAACCCAGCCTAAGATAACTACCGGACAGGTCCCCTATAATAAACACTGGAGGTTAGTGACCAATGCAGCACATAATAGGCTCAATATCCCCTAGGGCAACAATTCTCAACAGAAATCCACCAGGGCACGACCGCAGACCATCATGTAACATTATCTGCATCCTTAGAAAAACATTTGTCTGTCCTGGGTCTGAATACTACCTTAGGGGAATGTTCACACATTCATTCCTTAAGCATTCCGTGCAGTATGACACCGATGGGAGGAGTTTCTTTGCTACATCTCCTTCCATCCCCTCCTGATGTGGTTTTCTCTATTCATGTCACTGAGTTACAAATGTAGATGAAGCACATAATAGAGATCAGGGAGGACGGGCAGCGCTATGTACACTGCCAACCCACGGGAAAACCGCAGGGTGTATAAGGCGAGGTGCAAAATAATTCTGCTAAAACCAATAACATTTTATGTTGTTCTCTGCATTTTCCAAGACATAAAACTGCAAAAACATGAAATAACATGTTAAAAACTAAAGGTGTGAACACAACCAAATATACTTAAGCAACTGGTGCAGAATCTCAGTGAACCTGGGCGATTGTAAACTTGTGACTGGTGCGTCCCGTGCTACAAGCCGAGGTGTCATGGCGCTGGTGGTAATAAGCAGGTGACTGATGCGGCACATACTAACAGCCATCCTTGGTGGTCATAGCCAATGACTACATTGCCTGCTGCAGGATGGCGCTCAGTAAACTGGTGACCGGAGCGGCCTGTGCTACACCTAGAGCTCAGACATAGTAGAGGTGCACAGAAGCAGTGTGAGCAGTCAGTGGGTCCCTGCGATGTGACATCATATACAGGGGGCACCTACCGATCAGACCGGAGTAGGCCAGCAGGCATTCAGCGTAGTTCTCTTTCAGGCATCCGCTCGCTGATCGTGGGTCCGGCTGACAGTCAGTAAGAAAATGTGCAAGACGGGATCTGCAATAGAAAAGACGTCTGTGACTACCTGGGACATAGAGCAGGACACTCAGTATCCGTTTCCTATAATCTGACAGCACTGGCACCTAATAACTCCTCCAGATGGAATATTCTGGATTATCAGAAGCGCTGACACTATGTTCCTGGTCTGATCAGATACGGAGTAGGGGAAGTTCTGCCCCACCACATGGCTCCCGCCCCACCTATAGTGGAATATTTTATACATTCCGCCTGTTTTCCTTGACTTTAATTTAAAATCTGAAACCCTGATATTGTGAAGGAACACGAGTCCTATTTGTTCCAATTTAGCCCTGAAGTAATTACATTTATCCACAAACGCTCCGGCTGAATATCAATGAGATTCCTTGTCATGAAAGGAAATGGACTGGAATTTACCATCATTTATTCCATGGACTGCCGAGAAACAACTACACGGCTATACCAGGGAGGAAGGAGAAGCAGTAGTCACAGGGCACGGAGCCCCCACACATCGCTGCACCCCACAGATCAGAGCACCTCATAGATCGGAGCCCCTACACATCGCTGCACCCCACAGATCAGAGCACCTCATAGATCGGAGCCCCTACACATCGCTGCACCCCACAGATCAGAGCACCTCATAGATCGGAGCCCCTACACATCGCTGCACCCCACAGATCAGAGCACCTCATAGATCGGAGCCCCTACACATCGCTGCACCCCACAGATCAGAGCACCTCATAGATCGGAGCCCCTACACATCGCTGCACCTCATAGTTCGGAGCCCCTACACATCACTGCACCCCACAGATCAGAGCACCGCAGAGATCAGAGCACCACATAGATCAGAGCCCCCACACATCACTGCACCCCACAGATCAGAGCACCTCATAGATCGGAGCCCCTACACATCGCTGCACCTCACAGATCAGAGCACCTCATAGATCGGAGCCCCTACACATCGCTGCACCCCACAGATCAGAGCACCTCATAGATCGGAGCCCCTACACATCGCTGCACCCCACAGATCAGAGCACCTCATAGATCGGAGCCCCTACACATCGCTGCACCTCACAGATCAGAGCACCTCATAGATCGGAGCCCCTACACATCGCTGCACCTCATAGTTCGGAGCCCCTACACATCACTGCACCCCACAGATCAGAGCACCGAAGAGATCAGAGCACCACATAGATCAGAGCCCCCACACATCACTGCACCCCACAGATCAGAGCACCTCATAGATCGGAGCCCCTACACATCGCTGCACCCCACAGATCAGAGCACCACAGAGATCAGAGCACCACATAGATCAGAGCCCCCACACATCACTGCACCCCACAGATCAGAGCACCGCATAGATCACAGCACCTCATAGATCAGAGCCCCCACACATCACTGCACCCCACAGATCAGAGCACCGCAGAGATCGTACACCCAATCATAGATCACTGCACCTCATAGATCAGAGCCCCCACACATCACTGCACCCCACAGATCAGCGCACCGCATAGATCACTGCACCTCATAGATCAGAGCCCCCACACATCACTGCACCCCACAGATCAGAGCTCCGCATAGATCACCGCACGTCATAGATCAGAGGCCCCACACATCGCTGCACCCCACAGATCAGAGCTCCGCATAGATCACAGCACCTCATAGATCAGAGCCCCCACACATCACTGCACCCCACAGATCAGAGCACCGCATAGATCACTGCACCTCATAGATCAGAGCCCCCACACATCACTGCACCCCACAGATCAGAGCTCCGCATAGATCACTGCACCTCATAGATCAGAGCCCCCACACATCACTGCACCCCACAGATCAGAGCACCGCATAGATCACAGCACCTCATAGATCAGAGCCCCCACACATCGCTGCACCTCACAGATCAGAGCACTGCATAGATCACTGCACGTCATAGATCAGAGCCCCCACACATCGCTGCACCCCACAGATCAGAGCTCCGCATAGATCACAGCACCTCATAGATCAGAGCCCCCACACATCAGAGCACCGCATAGATCACTGCACCTCATAGATCAGAGCCCCCACACATCACTGCACCCCACAGATCAGAGCTCCGCATAGATCACTGCACCTCATAGATCAGAGCCCCCACACATCACTGCACCCCACAGATCAGAGCTCCGCATAGATCACAGCACCTCATAGATCAGAGCCCCCACACATCGCTGCACCTCACAGATCAGAGCACTGCATAGATCAGAGTCCCCACACATCACTGCACTCCACAGATCAGAGCACCGCAGAGATCGTACACCCAATCATAGATCACTGCACCTCATAGATCAGAGCCCCCACACATCACTGCACCCCACAGATCAGCGCACCGCATAGATCACTGCACCTCATAGATCAGAGCCCCCACACATCACTGCACCCCACAGATCAGAGCTCCGCATAGATCACCGCACGTCATAGATCAGAGGCCCCACACATCGCTGCACCCCACAGATCAGAGCTCCGCATAGATCACAGCACCTCATAGATCAGAGCCCCCACACATCACTGCACCCCACAGATCAGAGCACCGCATAGATCACTGCACCTCATAGATCAGAGCCCCCACACATCACTGCACCCCACAGATCAGAGCTCCGCATAGATCACTGCACCTCATAGATCAGAGCCCCCACACATCACTGCACCCCACAGATCAGAGCACCGCATAGATCACTGCACCTCATAGATCAGAGCCCCCACACATCGCTGCACCTCACAGATCAGAGCACTGCATAGATCACTGCACGTCATAGATCAGAGCCCCCACACATCGCTGCACCCCACAGATCAGAGCTCCGCATAGATCACAGCACCTCATAGATCAGAGCCCCCACACATCACTGCACCCCACAGATCAGAGCACCGCATAGATCACTGCACCTCATAGATCAGAGCCCCCACACATCACTGCACCCCACAGATCAGAGCTCCGCATAGATCACTGCACCTCATAGATCAGAGCCCCCACACATCACTGCACCCCACAGATCAGAGCTCCGCATAGATCACAGCACCTCATAGATCAGAGCCCCCACACATCGCTGCACCTCACAGATCAGAGCACTGCATAGATCAGAGTCCCCACACATCACTGCACTCCACAGATCAGAGCACCGCAGAGATCGTACACCCAATCATAGATCACTGCACCTCATAGATCAGAGCCCCCACACATCACTGCACCCCACAGATCAGCGCACCGCATAGATCACTGCACCTCATAGATCAGAGCCCCCACACATCACTGCACCCCACAGATCAGAGCTCCGCATAGATCACCGCACGTCATAGATCAGAGGCCCCACACATCGCTGCACCCCACAGATCAGAGCTCCGCATAGATCACAGCACCTCATAGATCAGAGCCCCCACACATCACTGCACCCCACAGATCAGAGCACCGCATAGATCACTGCACCCCATAGATCATACCCCTCCATCACAGCTCTCCTAATTACCATAGATCACAGCTCTCCTCATCATGGATCACAGTCCTCCTCACCCATCATGGATCACAGTCCTCCTCACCCATCATGGATCACAGTCCTCCTCACCCATCATAGATCACAGCCCCTTCTATACCTGACAACCATATGAGAGATCTGGTCAGTAAGCTTAGTATATTTGACCTACAGGACATTAGATAAGTGGAGCTGAAGATATTGGACTGTATTGTATGATGGGAGGAGCTGCGGGGGTTAAATCTGGCACGGTAGATTAGTAATGGACCTGGCGTATCTGGGTTGGGGGGGCACATACATCCTGGCGTGATAAGTTTCTTCACATGAACAATAAATGGCTCTAAATGGATGTAAAAGCTTTCATGTCCATTAATGGGGAGGGGGCAGCGCCTGTTCTATCCCAGCATTGATCAGCCAACACATGAAAAGGCATTAATGATCAAAGCTGCAGATTACCCGGCTGACTACCGGGGCCATTAGATACTTACACATCGGAGGGGCAGCTGCAAGGAGGCAATGCCCCTTTCCTAACTGCATGGGGCAGAAATGGCCTCTGCCCTTTTTGAAGAACCCTGCCTAAACCAAGATGGGGCAAAAAGCAGGAAAATCAACAAGCAAGTTCTGTTAACTACTAAAAAATGGATAGTAGAGACAACCCCATGACAACTGTGACAACCGCACACCCAAGAGAACCAGGACAACTTAGACACTACACACCTATGACAACCACACAACCAGGAGAACCGTGACAACCATACACCCAAGAGAACTGTGACAACCACACAACCAGGAGAACCGTGACAACCATAAACCCAAGAGAACTGTGACAACCACACAACCAGGAGAACCGTGACAACCATACACCCAAGAGAACCATGACAGCCACACATCCAGGAGAACCATGACAACCACACAACCTGGGGAACCGTGACAACCATACACCCAAGAGAATCATGACAACCACACAGCCAAGAAAACGAATGACAACTACAACTGAATACTTAGGACAACCATACACTCAAGAGAGCCATGACAACCACACAACCAGGGGAACCGTGACAACCATACACCCAAGAGAACTGTGACAACCATACACCCAAGAGAACTGTGACAACCACACAACCAGGGGAACCGTGACAACCATACACCCAAGAGAACCATGACAACCACACAACCAGGGGAACCATGACAACCACACAACCAGGAGAATTGTGACAACCATACAACTTAGAGATTCCATAACAACGGAAGACTTAGGAGAGCCTCACACCCAAGAGAACTGTTTTGTCTTATAGAAAACTCATTTTCAGTTTTATTTGGTGTGGATAATATCCAGCAGATCTCTCCGATAATGCCGCAGCTGATCCCAATAGAAACCTCATAGCCTGATGTGTGGGGATTAATGGCCGTAGGATGGTTCCTGCACACGGTGAGCCCCTCTTATCCGACCCTCAGGTCCTAATGGAACATGTAGAGGGGCAGAAGAGGCGCACATAGACTACGAGGAGGGGCAAATGGCTCACACTGTTTCCTTTATACTGGGTGTCCTGGAACCTGCCGAGGGGTCAGGACGTTACTGGGATTGTTGAACCTTGTTAGAATTATTGTTGGTTTGGACCTGATAGAATCCCATTAACTCTTTCCATGACACAGTGCTCAGCTTAGAGAGGACACTTCCAATATCCGATGATGTCATCCCGGTGACCGCAGAATGCCAGGCTCCACCCTATGACAGGTGGTAACTGGTGACATCACACTCCTGGAGAGTGACATATATAATATAAGAGTGCAGTCAGCTGATGTCCCTGTAATCCATAGTGCAGCAGTTACTGTAGATACATTTTGTATCTCAGCAGAGAACTCATTAGCGCCCCCTCAGCTCTATGCATAGTATTGCTGCCCCCGCTTCCTGGGCATGTCCTTGCTTTGCTGGCACGGTGTCCACAATGCACTTCTGTAATGTAACTTCTGATGAAGCGTCCACCATCTGCTGGGAAGGAGACTGCATTTGGTTTTGTCAAGGAGCCACTGGCTCAGGCTGAGGATGATGAGAATTTCCTCCACGCTGGAGCCGGCCCCGTGTCAGTGAGTGAGGGTCACGCAGAGACCAGATCTGGCTCCTGGATCCCAGCCATATGCTCAGTCTGGATATGGCAGTATAGAACAGATACATGGCCAAATAGTGCCGCAGTGAGAGGAGCCCGGAAGCTGATCTACTGGATCTATGATCAATGTGATATTATAGAGGTAGCAGATTCCACGGCACTGTATATACGAATAACTCCAGGTTCACACTAGCGCCATGTTCTCCGTTGTTCATATCCGCCGTTGGACCCAAACGACAAAGAGCACGCCCACTAAAACAGCATTTATCTGCGGACCCTATAGCCTATAATGGGGTCTGCCGGGTGTGGAGAGAAAAGTCCTGCACAGAGGATTTTCAGCGGAGACTCCAACGCAGATGTGAACAAAACCTTACTTGTACCTGATAAGTTGCTGCAGTGATATCACACAACAGAAGACAGAAAAAAACGATAGAGAGATAGATAGATATGTGATAGATATGAGATAGATAGATAGATATGAGATAGATAGATAGATAGATAGATATGAGATAGATAGATAGATATGAGAGAGATAGATATGAGATAGATATGAGATAGATAGATATGAGATAGATAGATAGATATATAGATAGATAGATATGAGATAGATAGATATGAGATAGATAGATATGAGATAGATATGTGATAGATATGAGATAGATTGATAGATAGATATGAGATAGATAGATAGATAGTTAGATAGATATGAGATAGATAGATAGATTGATAGATAGATATGAGATAGATAGATAGATAGATAGATATATATGAGATAGATAGATATGAGATAGATAGATATGAGATAGATATGAGATAGATAGATAGATATGAGATAGATATGAGATAGATAGATAGATATGAGATAGATAGATAGATAGATATGAGATAGATAGATAGATATGAGATAGATAGATATGAGATAGATAGATATGAGATAGATATGTGATAGATATGAGATAGATTGATAGATAGATATGAGATAGATAGATAGATAGTTAGATAGATATGAGATAGATAGATAGATTGATAGATAGATATGAGATAGATAGATAGATAGATAGATAGATATATATGAGATAGATAGATATGAGATAGATAGATATGAGATAGATATGAGATAGATATGAGATAGATATGAGATAGATAGATATGAGATAGATAGATATGAGATAGATAGATAGATTGATAGATAGATATGAGATAGATAGATATGTGATAGATATGAGATAGATAGATAGATATGAGATAGATAGATAGATTGATAGATAGATATGAGATAGATAGATAGATATGAGATAGATAGATTGATATGAGATAGATAGATATGAGATAGATAGATAGATATGAGATAGATAGATATGAGATAGATAGATAGATATGAGATAGATAGATAGATAGATAGATATGAGATAGATAGATAGATCGATATGAGATAGATAGATAGATATGAGATAGATAGATAGATATGAGATAGATAGATAGATAGGAGATAGATAGATAGATAGATAGATATGAGATAGATAGATAGATAGATATGAGATAGATATGAGATAGATAGATAGATAGATAGATAGGAGATAGATAGATAGATCGATATGAGATAGATAGATAGATATGAGATAGATAGATATGAGATAGATAGATTGATATGAGATAGATAGATAGATAGATAGATATGAGATAGATATGAGATAGATAGATAGATAGATAGATAGGAGATAGATAGATAGATAGATCGATATGAGATAGATAGATAGATACATAGATATGAGATAGATAGATATGAGAGATAGATAGATATGAGATAGATAGATATGAGATAGATAGATAGATAGATATGAGATAGATAGATAGATAGATATGAGATAGATAGATATGAGATAGATAGATAGATAGATAGGAGATAGATAGATAGATAGATAGATCGATATGAGATAGATAGATAGATAGATAGATATGAGAGATAGATAGATATGAGAGATAGATAGATATGAGATAGATAGATAGATATGAGATAGATAGATAGATAGATAGATAGATAGATATGAGATAGATAGATATGAGATAGATAGATAGATAGATAGATAGATAGATAGATAGGAGATAGATAGATAGATAGATAGATCGATATGAGATAGATAGATAGATAGATAGATAGATATGAGAGATAGATAGATATGAGAGATAGATAGATATGAGATAGATAGATATGAGATAGATAGATAGATATGAGATAGATAGATAGATAGATAGATAGATATGAGATAGATAGATATGAGATAGATAGATAGATATGAGAGATAGATAGATATGAGAGATAGATAGATATGAGATAGATAGATATGAGATAGATAGATAGATAGATATGAGATAGATAGATAGATAGATATGAGATAGATAGATATGAGATAGATAGATAGATAGATATGAGAGATAGATAGATAGATATGAGATAGATAGATAGATATGAGATAGATAGATAGATAGATAGATATGAGATAGATAGATAGATATGAGATAGATAGATAGATAGATAGATAGATATGAGATAGATAGATAGATAGATAGATATGAGATAGATAGATATGAGATAGATAGATATGAGAGATAGATAGATATGAGAGATAGATAGATATGAGATAGATAGATATGAGATAGATAGATAGATAGATATGAGATAGATAGATAGATATGAGATAGATAGATAGATATGAGATAGATAGATAGATAGATAGATATGAGAGATAGATAGATAGATATGAGAGATAGATAGATAGATATGAGATAGATAGATAGATATGAGATAGATAGATAGATATGAGAGATAGATAGATAGATATGAGATAGATAGATAGATAGATAGATAGATATGTGATAGATAGATAGATATGAGATAGATAGATATGAGATAGATAGATATGAGAGATAGATAGATAGATATGAGATAGATAGATATGAGATAGATAGATAGATATGAGATAGATATGAGATAGATAGATATGAGATAGATAGATAGATAGATAGATATGAGATAGATAGATAGATATGAGATAGATAGATAGATAGATAGATAGATGATGTACAGATGAGACTTTAATCTATTGTGTGTAACAATCTGTAGGATTTACGGACAGTGTTGCGGTCCTTTCGCTCCCGTACTTCGTACATTCATCTGTAATTGGTTTTGAGCCTTTGCGTCGTTTTATCAGAATTGTTTGGAGTTCTCGGCAATAATTTGTCCTTTCTGAGATAAATCACTTTGTGACAATGTGTCAGGTCTCAGCAGAGACGGAGATGGAAGCGGAGATAATGATAATCCTGCACGGAAGGAATGTATCACTTCTCCATGTGAACCTGCTGCTTGGGTACATGGCATCCATTAACCCCTCCCCCACGCCGTCCATATGTGGGGCTGCAGGTAAATACGGATGAAGCCTGACACATGTCACCGTGTGTGTGATGTCATCTCCATCCCCTGTGATTTAAGGGGGTGCCCTGCCCAAGGCCTCAGCTTATAATGACAGTCATATCAATGTGTAAATCACTAGTTACATTGATAGTGGAGGAAAGGGGACCAGTGCAGTCTATCCAACCCCCAGAGCCCAGTTACTGCCCCCTACTGGCCATCTATATTCCACATTGATAATACCATTGAGGTTCACCATCTATAGGAGACTCTGCCGCAGATTTTGCCGAATGTCTGCACAGAGAACTTTTCTCTCCACCGGTTTCAATATAAAAACGGAGTAAACCTGACGGACCGCATTATAGTCTATATAATAGTAATACATTTTATTTATATAGCGCCAACATATTCCGCAGCTCTGTACAATTTGATATCTATGGTGTCCGCAGGTAACCGCTGTTTTAGCGGACAGGCTCTGTGTCGTTTAGGTCCCAGCGAGAGCCCAGCACAAGTGTGAACCTAGCCTGACCTATATACTGCCCTAGATCTATTCTCTGCTGCCTCTAGATCCAGGGCCCATACAATACACAACAATATCCCGGGAGCTTTACATGCAGCAGACTGGCACTGAGCATTGTGATTACCAGGCGGGGGCCACGTACATCTTCTACATGTACCACATGAGGTGACGGCTGACACTTGGCAGCCATTAGCATTGTGCTGGAGGAAACAACCCCATCAGCTGAGCAGACTGCATATAAAATATAGCAGGAGATATGTATTCTGGGACCTGTAGTGTTTACTACCTGCTATTAACACCGAGCAGACACTGAACCAGCACATTCTATATAGAAGCAAACAGTGAAAGGATGCTCAGCTACCCTGTGTCCAGGTATCTCAGCAACTGTATCACTGAGCTCAGTGTCCAGGTATCTCAGCAGCTGTATCACTGTGCTCAGTGTGCAAGTATCTCAGCAGCTGTATCACTGAGCTCAGTGTCCAGGTATCTCAGCAGCTGTATCACTGTGCTCAGTGTGCAAGTATCTCAGCAGCTGTATCACTGAGCTCAGTGTCCAGGTATCTCAGCAGCTGTATCACTGTGCTCAGTGTGCAAGTATCTCAGCAGCTGTATCACTGTGCTCAGTGTCCAGGTATCTCAGCAGCTGTATCACTGTGCTCAGTGTCCAGGTATCTCAGCAACTGTATCACTGAGCTCAGTGTCCAGGTATCTCAGCAGCTGTATCACTGTGCTCAGTGTGCAAGTATCTCAGCAGCTGTATCACTGAGCTCAGTGTCCAGGTATCTCAGCAGCTGTATCACTGTGCTCAGTGTGCAAGTATCTCAGCAGCTGTATCACTGTGCTCAGTGTCCAGGTATCTCAGCAGCTGTATCACTGTGCTCAGTGTCCAGGTATCTCAGCAGCTGTATCACTAAGCACAGTGTCCAGGTATCTCAGCAGCTGTATCACTGTGCTCAGTGTCCAGGTATCTCTGCAGCTGTATCACTGAGCTCAGTGTCCAGGTATCTCAGCAGCTGTATCACTGTGCTCAGTGTCCAGGTATCTCAGCAGCTGTATCACTGTGCTCAGTGTGCAGGTATCTCAGCAGCTGTATCACTGAGCACAGTGTCCAGGTATCTCAGCAGCTGTATCACTGTGCTCAGGGTGCAGGTATCTCAGCAGTTGTATCACTGTGCTCAGTGTCCAGGTATCTCAGCAGGTGTATCACTGTGCTCAGTGTGCAGGTATCTCAGCAGTTGTATCACTGTGCTCAGTGTGCAGGTATCTCAGCAGCTGTATCACTGTGCTCAGTGTGCAGGTATCTCAGCAGCTGTATCACTGTGCTCAGGGTGCAGGTATCTCTGCAGCTGTATCACTGTGCTCAGTGTGCAGGTATCTCAGCAGCTGTATCACTGTGCTCAGGGTGCAGGTATCTCAGCAGCTGTATCACTGTGCTCAGTGTGCAGGTATCTCAGCAGCTGTATCACTGTGCTCAGTGTGCAGGTATCTCAGCAGCTGTATCACTGTGCTCAGTGTCCAGGTATCTCAGCAGGTGTATCACTGAGCTCAGTGTCCAGGTATCTCAGCAGCTGTATCACTGTGCTCAGTGTGCAGGTATCTCAGCAGCTGTATCACTGTGCTCAGTGTGCAGGTATCTCAGCAGCTGTATCACTGTGCTCAGGGTGCAGGTATCTCAGCAGCTGTATCACTGTGCTCAGTGTGCAGGTATCTCAGCAGCTGTATCACTGTGCTCAGGGTGCAGGTATCTCAGCAGCTGTATCACTGTGCTCAGTGTCCAGGTATCTCTGCAGCTGTATCACTGTGCTCAGGGTGCAGGTATCTCAGCAGCTGTATCACTGTGCTCAGTGTCCAGGTATCTCAGCAGGTGTATCACTGAGCTCAGTGTCCAGGTATCTCAGCAGCTGTATCACTGTGCTCAGTGTGCAGGTATCTCAGCAGCTGTATCACTGTGCTCAGTGTGCAGGTATCTCAGCAGCTGTATCACTGTGCTCAGGGTGCAGGTATCTCTGCAGCTGTATCACTGTGCTCAGTGTGCAGGTATCTCAGCAGCTGTATCACTGTGCTCAGGGTGCAGGTATCTCAGCAGCTGTATCACTGTGCTCAGTGTGCAGGTATCTCAGCAGCTGTATCACTGTGCTCAGTGTGCAGGTATCTCAGCAGCTGTATCACTGTGCTCAGTGTCCAGGTATCTCAGCAGGTGTATCACTGAGCTCAGTGTCCAGGTATCTCAGCAGCTGTATCACTGTGCTCAGTGTGCAGGTATCTCAGCAGCTGTATCACTGTGCTCAGTGTGCAGGTATCTCAGCAGCTGTATCACTGTGCTCAGGGTGCAGGTATCTCAGCAGCTGTATCACTGTGCTCAGTGTGCAGGTATCTCAGCAGCTGTATCACTGTGCTCAGGGTGCAGGTATCTCAGCAGCTGTATCACTGTGCTCAGTGTCCAGGTATCTCTGCAGCTGTATCACTGTGCTCAGGGTGCAGGTATCTCAGCAGCTGTATCACTGTGCTCAGTGTCCAGGTATCTCAGCAGCTGTATCACTGAGCACAGTGTCCAGGTATCTCAGCAGCTGTATCACTGTGCTCAGTGTCCAGGTATCTCTGCAGCTGTATCACTGTGCTCAGTGTCCAGGTATCTCATCAGGTGTATCACTGTGCTCAGTGTCCAGGTATCTCAGCAGCTGTATCACTGTGCTCAGTGTCCAGGTATCTCATCAGGTGTATCACTGTGCTCAGTGTCCAGGTATCTCTGCAGCTGTATCACTGTGCTCAGGGTGCAGGTATCTCAGCAGCTGTATCACTGTGCTCAGTGTGCAGGTATCTCAGCAGCTGTATCACTGTGCTCAGTGTCCAGGTATCTCTGCAGCTGTATCACTGTGCTCAGGGTGCAGGTATCTCAGCAGCTGTATCACTGTGCTCAGTGTCCAGGTATCTCAGCAGCTGTATCACTGAGCACAGTGTCCAGGTATCTCAGCAGCTGTATCACTGTGCTCAGTGTCCAGGTATCTCTGCAGCTGTATCACTGTGCTCAGTGTCCAGGTATCTCATCAGGTGTATCACTGTGCTCAGTGTCCAGGTATCTCTGCAGCTGTATCACTGTGCTCAGTGTCCAGGTATCTCTGCAGCTGTATCACTGTGCTCAGGGTGCAGGTATCTCAGCAGGTGTACCACAGCAGCCCCCATATGACTGTGCTGTGACCTCTCTGCTCCCTTCCTCCTTCCTTCCTGCAGGGGGCCCCGGCTTCTCCTGGCCACTTAATGACTGACGAGATAATGAGATTAATTGTTCTGCTGTTCCGGGATCTGGTTTTGATTGTAACTTTATTAGCTGATGGCGCGTTCTCTGCCCCCCCCCCCCCCCACGCACTGTGACCCCCGGCCGCACTCATACTGTCCACAGAGTGGGGTACACGCCCCCATACACTGATCTATATAAAGGGGTACACGCCCCCATACACTGATCTATATAAAGGGGTACACGCCCCCATACACTGATCTATATAAAGGGGTACACGCCCCCATACACTGATCTATATAAAGGGGTACACTCCCCCATACACTGATCTATATAAAGGGGAACACGCCCCCATACACTGATCTATATAAAGGGGTACACTCCCCCATACACTGGTCTATATAAAGGGGTACACGCCCCCATACACTGATCTATATAAAGGGGTACACGCCCCCATACACTGATCTATATAAAGGGGTACACGCCCCCATACACTGATCTATATAAAGGGGTACACTTCCCCATACACTGATCTATATAAAGGGGTACACGCCCCCATACACTGATCTATATAAAGGGGTACACGCCCCCATACACTGATCTATATAAAGGGGTACACTCCCCCATACACTGATCTATATAAAGGGGTACACGCCCCCATACACTGATCTATATAAAGGGGTACACTCCCCCATACACTGATCTATATAAAGGGGTACACGCCCCCATACACTGATCTATATAAAGGGGTACACGCCCCCATACACTGATCTATATAAAGGGGTACACGCCCCCACACACTGATCTATATAAAGGGGTACACGCCCCCACACACTGATCTATATAAAGGGGTACACGCCCCCACACACTGATCTATATAAAGGGGTACACTCCCCCACACACTGATCTATATAAAGGGGTACACGCCCCCACACACTGATCTATATAAAGGGGTACACGCCCCCACACACTGATCTATATAAAGGGGTACACGCCCCCATACAGCCATTGTGGCACCCTTTCCTGATTTAGTCTTGTGGGGGTCTATCTTTCTGCCCCCCTTCTCCCTTTGTCTGTCCTTATGTCCCCCCTATTATGACCTCACAGGGACCCCGGGGACACTGACACAACATCCCAATTAGCTTCATCTGGAGGAAATCTATTGGAAGCTAATTGGAATGTCGGGGGAGGGGGAGACGGGTGTCACTGAGCCCCAAACCCACATGACATCACATTCCAGGCACAGATCCCCAGGAGAAGCCATCGCCATACAATGCATGCGATGTCCTGTCTGGAGGGGAGGGGGGATCCTCTGTCAGCTAAATACCTGGGACCTCAGGCCTATGGTGTCTGCGCTGATACATTGTGACAAACTATCAGGATTTCTGCCCTACATGGATACATTGTCATCATGCATGTACGTGCACTGTTCTTATGGTGGTTTTCGGCATGACTCTGCTGGATATACCGTGTGCTTATTACACAAGCCAGAAAAAGCCCCAGGAATTGTGCATGTACATAAACCCTTACAAATCCATCAGCTGTGTGAGCAGGACTAGACGCTTCCTTAGCCGAAATGTTGCCCTAGTGGCACTGCAATCTGACATCAGTGCACCTCATCCCCATCCTAGTGAGTCTTGTGCCTGACGTAGCCCCTATCAGTTATATACTCCCCCCCGAATCCTGCCTGATCTAGTACCCTATGGCTATAACCCTCCACCCCCACCCCCGAATCCTGCCTGGTGTAGTTCCCCATGGCTATGACCTCCTTCCCTCCTGAATCCTGCCTGGTGTAATTCCCCATGGCTATGACCTCCTTCCCTCCTGAATCCTGCCTGGTGTAGTTCCCCATGGCTATGACCTCCTTCCCTCCTGAATCCTGCCTGGTGTAGTTCCCTATGGCTATGTCTTCTGCCCTGAATCTTGCCTGGTGTAGTTCCCTATGGCTATGACCTCATTCCCTCCTGAATCTTGCCTGGTGTAGTTCCCTATGGCTATGTCTTCTGCCCTGAATCCTGCCTGGTGTAGTTCCCTATGGCTATGTCTTCTGCCCTGAATCTTGCCTGGTGTAGTTCCCTATGGCTATGACCTCCTTCCCTCCTGAATCCTGCCTGGTGTAGTTCCCTATGGCTATTTCTTCTGCCCTGAATCCTGCCTGGTGTAGTTCCCTATGGCTATGACCTCCTTCCCTCCTGAATCCTGCCTGGTGTAGTTCCCTATGGCTATTTCTTCTGCCCTGAATCCTGCCTGGTGTAGTTCCCTATGGCTATGTCTTCTGCCCTGAATCCTGCCTGGTGTAGTTCCCTATGGCTATGACCTCATTCCCTCCTGAATCCTGCCTGGTGTAGTTCCCTATGGCTATGTCTTCTGCCCTGAATCCTGCCTGGTGTAGTTCCCTATGGCTATGTCTTCTGCCCTGAATCCTGTCTGGTGTAGTTCCCTATGGCTATGTCTTCTGCCCTGAATCCTGCCTGGTGTAGTTCCCTATGGCTATGTCTTCTGCCCTGAATCCTGTCTGGTGTAGTTCCCTATGGCTATGTCTTCTGCCCTGAATCCTGCCTGGTGTAGTTCCCTATGGCTATTTCTTCTGCCCTGAATCCTGCCTGGTGTAGTTCCCTATGGCTATGTCTTCTGCCCTGAATACTGCCTGGTGTAGTTCCCTATGACTATGACCTCCTTCCCTCCTGAATACTGCCTGGTGTAGTTCCCTATGGCTTTGAGTTCGGTCCTGAATCCTGCCTGGTGTAGTTCCCTATGGCTAAGTCTTCTGCCCTGAATCCTGTCTGGTGTAGTTCCCTATGGCTATGACCTCATTCCCTCCTGAATCTTGCCTGGTGTAGTTCCCTATGGCTATGACCTCATTCCCTCCTGAATCCTGCCTGGTGTAGTTCCCTATGGCTATTTCTTCTGCCCTGAATCCTGCCTGGTGTAGTTCCCTATGGCTATGTCTTCTGCCCTGAATCCTGCCTGGTGTAGTTCCCTATGGCTATTTCTTCTGCCCTGAATCCTGCCTGGTGTAGCTCCCTATGGCTATGTCTTCTGCCCTGAATCCTGCCTGGTGTAGTTCCCTATGGCTATGTCTTCTGCCCTGAATCCTGCCTGGTGTAGTTCCCTATGGCTATTTCTTCTGCCCTGAATCCTTCCTGGTGTAGTTCCCTATGGCTATGTCTTCTGCCCTGAATACTGCCTGGTGTAGTTCCCTATGGCTATGTCTTCTGCCCTGAATCCTGCCTGGTGTAGTTCCCTATGGCTATTTCTTCTGCCCTGAATCCTGCCTGGTGTAGTTCCCTATGGCTATGTCTTCTGCCCTGAATCCTGCCTGGTGTAGTTCCCTATGGCTATGTCTTCTGCCCTGAATCCTGCCTGGTGTAGTTCCCTATGGCTTTGAGTTCGGTCCTGAATCTTGCCTGGTGTAGTTCCCTATGGCTAAGACCTCATTCCCTCCTGAATCCTGCCTGGTGTAGTTCCCTATGGCTATGTCTTCTGCCCTGAATCCTGTCTGGTGTAGTTCCCTATGGCTATGTCTTCTGCCCTGAATACTGCCTGGTGTAGTTCCCTATGGCTATGTCTTCTGCCCTGAATCCTGCCTGGTGTAGTTCCCTATGGCTTTGAGTTCGGTCCTGAATCTTGCCTGGTGTAGTTCCCTATGGCTATGACCTCATTCCCTCCTGAATCTTGCCTGGTGTAGTTCCCTATGGCTATGACCTCATTCCCTCCTGAATCCTGCCTGGTGTAGTTCCCTATGGCTATGACCTCATTCCCTCCTGAATCCTGTCTGGTGTAGTTCCCTATGGCTATGACCTCCTTCCCTCCTGAATGCTGCCTGGTGTAGTTCCCTATGGCTATTTCTTCTGCCCTGAATGCTGCCTGGTGTAGTTCCCTATGGCTATTTCTTCTGCCCTGAATCCTGCCTGGTGTAGTTCCCTATGGCTATTTCTTCTGCCCTGAATCCTGCCTGGTGTAGTTCCCTATGGCTATGTCTTCTGCCCTGAATCCTGCCTGGTGTAGTTCCCTATGGCTTTGAGATCGGTCCTGAATCTTGCCTGGTGTAGTTCCCTATGGCTATGACCTCATTCCCTCCTGAATCTTGCCTGGTGTAGTTCCCTATGGCTATGACCTCATTCCCTCCTGAATCCTGCCTGGTGTAGTTCCCTATGGCTATTTCTTCTTCCCTGAATGCTGCCTGGTGTAGTTCCCTATGGCTATGTCTTCTGCCCTGAATCCTGCCTGGTGTAGTTCCCTATGGCTATTTCTTCTTCCCTGAATCCTGCCTGGTGTAGTTCCCTATGGCTATTTCTTCTGCCCTGAATCCTGCCTGGTGTAATTCCCTATGGCTATTTCTTCTTCCCTGAATGCTGCCTGGTGTAGTTCCCTATGGCTATTTCTTCTGCCCTGAATACTGCCTGGTGTAGTTCCCTATGGCTATTTCTTCTGCCCTGAATCTTGCTTGGTGTAGTTCCCTATGGCTATGTCTTCTGCCCTGAATCCTGCCTGGTGTAGTTCCCTATGGCTATTTCTTCTGCCCTGGATCCTGCCTGGTGTAGTTCCCTATGGCTATTTCTTCTGCCCTGAATCCTGCCTGGTGTAGTTCCCTATGGCTATTTCTTCTGCCCTGAATCCTGCCTGGTGTAGTTCCCTATGGCTAAGTCTTCTGCCCTGAATCCTGCCTGGTGTAGTTCCCTATGGCTATTTCTTCTGCCCTGAATCCTGCCTGGTGTAGTTCCCTATGGCTATTTCTTCTGCCCTGAATGCTGCCTGGTGTAGTTCCCTATGGCTATTTCTTCTGCCCTGAATCCTGCCTGGTGTAGTTCCCTATGGCTATTTCTTCTGCCCTGAATGCTGCCTGGTGTAGTTCCCTATGGCTATTTCTTCTGCCCTGAATCCTGCCTAGTGTAGTTCCCTATGGCTATTTCTTCTGCCCTGAATGCTGCCTGGTGTAGTTCCCTATGGCTATTTCTTCTGCCCTGAATCCTGCCTGGTGTAGTTCCCTATGGCTATTTCTTCTGCCCTGAATCCTGCCTGGTGTAGTTCCCTATGGCTAAGTCTTCTGCCCTGAATCCTGCCTGGTGTAGTTCCCTATGGCTATTTCTTCTGCCCTGAATGCTGCCTGGTGTAGTTCCCTATGGCTATTTCTTCTGCCCTGAATCCTGCCTGGTGTAGTTCCCTATGGCTATTTCTTCTGCCCTGAATGCTGCCTGGTGTAGTTCCCTATGGCTATTTCTTCTGCCCTGAATGCTGCCTGGTGTAGTTCCCTATGGCTATTTCTTCTGCCCTGAATGCTGCCTGGTGTAGTTCCCTATGGCTATGTCTTCTGCCCTGAATCCTGCCTGGTGTAGTTCCCTATGGCTATTTCTTCTGCCCTGAATCCTGCCTGGTGTAATTCCCTATGGCTATTTCTTCTTCCCTGAATGCTGCCTGGTGTAGTTCCCTATGGCTATTTCTTCTGCCCTGAATACTGCCTGGTGTAGTTCCCTATGGCTATTTCTTCTGCCCTGAATCTTGCTTGGTGTAGTTCCCTATGGCTATGTCTTCTGCCCTGAATCCTGCCTGGTGTAGTTCCCTATGGCTATTTCTTCTGCCCTGAATCCTGCCTGGTGTAGTTCCCTATGGCTATTTCTTCTGCCCTGAATCCTGCCTGGTGTAGTTCCCTATGGCTATTTCTTCTGCCCTGAATCCTGCCTGGTGTAGTTCCCTATGGCTAAGTCTTCTGCCCTGAATACTGCCTGGTGTAGTTCCCTATGGCTATTTCTTCTGCCCTGAATGCTGCCTGGTGTAGTTCCCTATGGCTATTTCTTCTGCCCTGAATCCTGCCTGGTGTAGTTCCCTATGGCTAAGTCTTCTGCCCTGAATCCTGCTTGGTGTAGTTCCCTATGGCTATTTCTTCTGCCCTGAATGCTGCCTGGTGTAGTTCCCTATGGCTATTTCTTCTGCCCTGAATCCTGCCTAGTGTAGTTCCCTATGGCTATTTCTTCTGCCCTGAATGCTGCCTGGTGTAGTTTCCTATGGCTATGTCTTCTGCCCTGAATCCTGCCTGGTGTAGTTTCCTATGGCTATGTCTTCTGCCCTGAATCCTGCCTGGTGTAGTTCCCTATGGCTATTTCTTCTGCCCTGAATACTGCCTGGTGTAGTTCCCTATGGCTATGACCTCATTCCCTCCTGAATCTTGCCTGGTGTAGTTCCCTATGGCTATGACCTCATTCCCTCCTGAATCCTGCCTGGTGTAGTTCCCTATGGCTATGTCTTCTGCCCTGAATCCTGCCTGGTGTAGTTCCCTATGGCTATTTCTTCTGCCCTGAATACTGCCTGGTGTAGTTCCCTATGGCTATTTCTTCTTCCCTGAATGCTGCCTGGTGTAGTTCCCTATGGCTATTTCTTCTGCCCTGAATACTGCCTGGTGTAGTTCCCTATGGCTATTTCTTCTGCCCTGAATCCTGCCTGGTGTAGTTCCCTATGGCTATGTCTTCTGCCCTGAATGCTGCCTGGTGTAGTTCCCTATGGCTATTTCTTCTGCCCTGAATGCTGCCTGGTGTAGTTCCCTATGGCTATTTCTTCTGCCCTGAATCCTGCCTGGTGTAGTTCCCTATGGCTAATTCTTCTGCCCTGAATCCTGCCTGGTGTAGTTCCCTATGGCTATTTCTTCTGCCCTGAATGCTGCCTGGTGTAGTTCCCTATGGCTATTTCTTCTGCCCTGAATCCTGCCTGGTGTAGTTCCCTATGGCTATTTCTTCTGCCCTGAATGCTGCCTGGTGTAGTTCCCTATGGCTATTTCTTCTGCCCTGAATGCTGCCTGGTGTAGTTCCCTATGGCTATTTCTTCTGCCCTGAATGCTGCCTGGTGTAGTTCCCTATGGCTATTTCTTCTGCCCTGAATCCTGCCTTCTACATCTATATGCCAGGATTGAAATATAAGGGAAGGTCCTCACCTGCAGATGTAGTTAGTCTTGCAGGCCTCCTGCAGGTTCAGGCAGTTCTGTTTCTCCCCTCTCCTCATATGAGCACGCAGGGACGATGGTCTGACGTCTCCGCTCTGAGCAGGCCGTGTCCTTGCAGGAACAGAACAACATGCCGTAGCTGTGCTTGGCCGGGACCTTGTCGAAGAACTGTCGCAGGGCTTTGTGGCACTTTCGCCGGTTGCAGATCTCATTGGATATACTGTTGGTGCAGGGCGTGATGTAGGCCGAGCGATACTTTTTACACGTGTCATCCAGGTTACAGGCCTTCGCTGCGTCTAAGCAATCGTTACCCTTTGAGATGATTGGTTCTGAGAATAAAAAAACCAGGATTACTCAGGGTAATACGGGCGATAACTGGGGCTGCTACTTAGTATATCACTGCCCGCCCCCTGCCCCAACAAGATGACTGGTGAGCTTCCTCTGAAGGCACTATGGCTATCACTATTGTGGGGGCACAGTGGCTGTCACGGTTATGGGGTACAGTGGCTGTACACTGCCCCCCACACCTCACCCAGAGACCCCTGTAATGATGGTGGAATGTGCAGGATGTGCCAGGCGCTCTCATTACTGTATAATTGGATTAATTACTGGATTACTTGAGCCAGGAAAGTAAATAACAAGTTAAGTACTTGGGGTGATGTAACTTCTGTGGTATCATAAAGCAGAATTGACACATTCAGTTACTGACGCAGCTTACTTTAGTTTAAAGGAATAAGAAGGAAAAAGAGAATGCAGAAGCAACAAGGAGGAAGGAAGGAGAAGGAAATAAGAAGATGTAAGGAGAAGGATGGAGGAAGGAGAAATATAAAGAAAGGAGAAGGATGAAGGAAGGTGATGGATGGAGGAAGGCAAAGGATGGAGGAAGGAGAAGAATGGAGGAAGGTGATGGATGGAGGAAGGCGATGGATGGAGGAAGGAGAAGGATGGAGGAAGGAGAAGGATGGAGGTAGGCAATGGATGGAGGAAGGAGAAGGATGGAGGTAGGCAATGGATGGAGGAAGGAGAAGGATGGAGGTAGGCAATAGATGGAGGAAGGAGAAGGATGGAGGTAGGCAATGGATGGAGGAAGGAGAAGGATGGAGGTAGGCAATAGATGGAGGAAGGAGAAGGATGGAGGTAGGCAATGGATGGAGGAAGGAGAAGGATGGAGAAAGGCGCTGGATGGAGGAAGGAGAAGGATGGAGGAAGGGGAAGGATTGAGGAAGGCGATGGAGGAAGGCGATGGATGGAGGAAGGAGAAGGATGGAGAAAGGCGCTGGATGGAGGAAGGAGAAGGATGGAGGAAGGGGAAGGATTGAGGAAGGTAATGGAGGAAGGCGATGGATGGAGGAAGGAGAAGGCGATGGATGGAGGAAGGAGAAGGCGATGGATGGACGAAGGAGAAGGAAGGAGGAAGGTGATGGATGGAGGAAGGCGAAGGATGGAGGAAGGAGAAGAATGGAGGAAGGCGATGGATGGAGGAAGGCGATGGATGGAGGAAGGCGATGGATGGAGGAAGGAGAAGGATGAAGGAAGGTGATGGATGGAGGAAGGCGATGGATGGAGGAAGGAGAAGGATGGAGGAAGGCGATGGATGGAGGAAGGAGAAGGATGGAGAAAGGGGATGGATGGAGGAAGGGGAAGGATTGAGGAAGGTGATGGATGGAGGAAGGAGAAGGCGATGGAGTAAGGCGATGGATGGAGGAAGGAGAAGGATGGGGGAAGGAGAAGGATGGGGAAGGCGATGGATGGGGAAGAAGAAGGATGGGGAAGGCGATGGACGGAGAAAAGAGAAGGATGGGGGAAGGAGAAGGATGGAAGAAGGACTGACAATGCTCCTCTATTATCCACTGGGGTATGTGCTTACACCTCAACCACACATCACAAACTGCAGGTGTGAATGCTGCCTATGGGATGGATGAGATGAAGCAGCAATATCAGTGCAGAGACTTAGAGGGACACGATGAGGAGTTCATTTATCATGGAGTAATGTCTCTCCTCCTGACACGGAGAGCTCAGGCCGCGGTCATCATCTATCAGGCGCTGACACAGTAATGCTCTTCCCGAAATGTGACACCAGATAAAATGACGTCTGCACCGATAATGTATCTGAGACCCCGCTGTATGGAGTATAGTGTCAGAGTGACATGGGATCTAATATTATCGGATTACAGCAGACTGGCGGGTT
Organism: Leptodactylus fallax; assembly: GCA_947044405.1. Classification (NCBI taxonomy): domain Eukaryota; kingdom Metazoa; phylum Chordata; class Amphibia; order Anura; family Leptodactylidae; genus Leptodactylus; species Leptodactylus fallax. The sequence goes on from CAMRHE010000773.1 coordinate 113,552, forward strand.
CATGGAAACAACCAATATTTATGGGACGAGCCTTCAATGTCTACATTGTCATCAGATCATCATCGGTCTTACTATTTATTTCTCTTAACTACATAGCACCAACATATTCCGCAGCGGTTTACAGCCGTTATTATCTGTCACTGTCCCAAGTCGGGCTTACAATGTAAGTTCCCTATTAGTCTGTCTCTGGAGTTTGGGAGGAAACCCAGACAAACACTTAGAAGAAAACTCCACAAGCTTTCTCAGGATAAATCTCCATATCATGAGGAGCAAACTTCTAAATCTGTGAGTAAATCTTATACTCCAGTCACTGTTAAAGCTGCAATCACACTTCTGCTGGTACAGGAGGTCTTGTACTCCAGTCATTGCCACTACAGAAAATGTCTGTACGGTGTTTGTCAGTAGATAGAGAAGATAAAACCCAGGAATCTTCCGTGGTTGACCCCTTTACCTTACTGACTTTAGAGCGACTTTCCAAACTACTCCTCATAAGGAACCTGAAGAGTTAGAGCTTTTCTTCCAGAGCTGTATTCACAATTCTGCCGTGACATTATAACCAAGATACAAGGGAAACCACTGTTCTTACATCTGGATGTTCCCCTCACTGACAGCAAGCGGAGATCATACAAATGAAGGGAAACAAAAAATCTACTGAATTCTGGAACGTATAGTCATGAAGACAAATCCAACCGCAGCAAATAGTCCTAGATTCAGACATGGAGTGGTGCCCAAAAACCTAGGCTCTGAATAGATAGATATTGTAATGACATCACCAGAGGAGGGAGGAGAGCCAATAAAACATGGTGATGATGTCATACACCAGCTGATCTGGACCCTGTAAGATATTAGACATTACTCCTAGGTCCGGAGGAAGGACTGAGGTGAAACCCTTCACAGACTGAGCGCACATGTGGATCCCGGAGCACGGCCACATTTCCATTATGGCTGGAGAAATGATTTATCACAATGTTAAATAGTGACATATGGAACAGAAAAGAGACAAAGGAAGAAGAGCAGATTGTACTCAGCAGAGACTCCGACACCCCAGAGCTGGGGACAAGGGCCAGAAGATCAGAGGCGGCCGACAGGATCTCGTTATCATGGCGCAGCACGTCAGCGGCGGCCATCATTAATCATCTGCATGGATATTCTATCATAAGAAACATTGTAGAAGACAGAGGCAACACATACTAGAGAAGTGGTACTGTGCACTGTCCATATATACTAGAGAAGTGGTACTGTGCACTGTCCATATATACTAGAGAAGTGGTACTGTGCACTGTCCATATATACTAGAGAAGTGGTACTGTGCACTGTCCATATATAATAGAGAAGTGGTACTGTGCACTGTCCATATATACTAGAGAAGTGGTACTGTGCACTGTCCGCACATACTAGAGAAGTGGTACTGTGCACTGTCCATATATACTAGAGAAGTGGTACTGTGCACTGTCCGCACATACTAGAGAAGTGGTACTGTGCACTGTCCATATATACTAGAGAAGTGGTACTGTGCACTGTCCATATATACAGGACAAGAGAAGTGGTACTGTGCACTGTCCATATATACAGAGTAAGAGAAGTGGTACTGTGCACTGTCCATACATACTAGAGAAGTGGTACTGTGCACTGTCCATATATACAGGACAAGAGAAGTGGTACTGTGCACTGTCCATATATACAGGATAAGAGAAGTGGTACTGTGCACTGTCCATATATACAGGATAAGAGAAGTGATACTGTGCACTGTCCATATATACAGGAGGAGAGAAGTGATACTGTGCACTGTCCATATATACAGGAGGAGAGAAGTGGTACTGTGCACTGTCCATATATACTAGAGAAGTGGTACTGTGCACTGTCCATATATACTAGAGAAGTGGTACTGTGCACTGTCCGCACATACTAGAGAAGTGGTACTGTGCACTGTCCATATATACTAGAGAAGTGGTACTGTGCACTGTCCATATATACAGGACAAGAGAAGTGGTACTGTGCACTGTCCATATATACAGAGTAAGAGAAGTGGTACTGTGCACTGTCCATACATACTAGAGAAGTGGTACTGTGCACTGTCCATATATACAGGACAAGAGAAGTGGTACTGTGCACTGTCCATATATACAGGATAAGAGAAGTGGTACTGTGCACTGTCCATATATACAGGATAAGAGAAGTGATACTGTGCACTGTCCATATATACAGGAGGAGAGAAGTGATACTGTGCACTGTCCATATATACAGGAGGAGAGAAGTGGTACTGTGCACTGTCCATATATACAGGAGGAGAGAAGTGGTACTGTGCACTGTCCATATATACAGGATAAGAGAAGTACTACTGTGCGGTACCCATATATACAGGATAAGAGAAGTGGTACTGTGCACTGTCCATATATACAGGACTAGAGAAGTGGTACTGTGCACTGTCCATAAATACAGGACTAGAGAAGTGGTACTGTGCACTGTCCATATATACAGAATAAGAGAAGTGGTACTGTGCACTGTCCATATATACAGGATAAGAGAAGTGGTACTGTGCACTGTCCATATATACAGAATAAGAGAAGTGGTACTGTGCACTGTCCATATATACAGGATAAGAGAAGTGGTACTGTGCACTGTCTATATATACAGGACTTGAGAAGTGGCACTGTGCACTGTCCATATATACAGGACAGAAGTGGTACTGTGCACTGTCCATATATACAGAATAAGAGAAGTAGTACTGTGCACTGTCCATATATACAGGATAAGAGAAGTAGTACTGTGCACTGTCCATATATACAGAATAAGAGAAGTGGTACTGTGCACTGTCCATATATACAGAATAAGAAAAGTGGTACTGTGCACTGTCCATATATACAGAGTAAGAGAAGTGGTACTGTGCACTGTCCATATATACAGGACAGTAGAAGTGGTACTGTGCACTGTCCATATATACAGAATAAGAGAAGTGGTACTGTTCACTGTCCATATATACAGGAGAAGAGAAGTGGTACTGTGCACTGTCCGTATATACAGGAGGAGAGAAGTGGTACTGTGCACTGTCCTTATATACAGGATAAGAGAAGTGGTACTGTGCACTGTCCATATATACAGGATAAGAGAAGTGGTACTGTGCACTGTCCATATATACAGGAGGAGAGAAGTGGTACTGTGCACTGTCCCTATATACAGGACAAGAGAAGTGGTACTGTGCACTGTCCATATATACAGAATAAGAGAAGTGGTACTGTGCACTGTCCATATATACAGAATAAGAGAAGTGGTACTGTGCACTGTCCCTATATACAGGATAAGAGAAGTACTACTGTGCACTGTCCATATATACAGAATAAGAAAAGTGGTACTGTGCACTGTCCATATATACAGAATAAGAAAAGTGGTACTGTGCACTGTCCATATATACAGGACAGTAGAAGTGGTACTGTGCACTGTCCATATATACAGGACAAGAGAAGTGGTACTGTGCACTGTCCATATATACAGGACAAGAGAAGTGGTACTGTGCACTGTCCATATATACAGAATAAGAGAAGTGGTACTGTGCACTGTCCATATATACAGGACAAGAGAAGTGGTACTGTGCACTGTCCATATATACAGAATAAGAGAAGTGGTACTGTGCACTGTCCATATATACAGGAGGAGAGAAGTGGTACTGTGCACTGTCCTTATATACAGGAGGAGAGAAGTGGTACTGTGCACTGTCCTTATATACAGGATAAGAGAAGTGGTACTGTGCACTGTCCATATATACAGGATAAGAGAAGTGGTACTGTGCACTGTCCCTATATACAGGACAAGAGAAGTGGTACTGTGCACTGCCCATATATACAGGATAAGAGAAGTGGTACTGTGCACTGTCCATATATACAGGACTAGAGAAGTGGTACTGTGCACTGTCCATATATACAGAATAAGAGAAGTGGTACTGTGCACTGTCCATATATACAGGAGGAGAGAAGTGGTACTGTGCACTGTCCATATATACAGGATAAGGGAAGTGGTACTGTGTAGCTATAGCAGTGTTGAAGATCTGGCTGTAGATGGCTCGGAGCTCGGGGACGTCCTGTTCATTTATTGCACCTATAATGGGCAGATCCAGATCCATTAAGGATACATTAGGCTTTGATCCGACCCCTGCTGGGATAATTCCCACTGCAGGCAGATGAACTGGTCTTGTTAACAAACATGGAGCTACAATGAATATGACAGTGGCGCTAAGTGATGGCACTAAGGGCACTGGATCAATGACTATGACCCTCATCAGGATGGAATGGGGAGGGGAGTAGTTGATGTTGGGCTGATAGAATAACTCCCTCCGATCAGACTAATCCTTCCATTATCTGCCCTTGATTCTCACATTTATGAGGTGGTCACATCCAGTAAAACTGTCTATGGCTTCTTCACCTCTCTCAGTATATTGGGGGTCAGTATCCTCTGAGGTAGGTCGCTCTTTATAGAGATTAGCAGGTCACTTTTGGTCAGACACAACACACGGATCTCATTTAGGCTGAGGCGCCACATTGCAGAAAAGCTCAGGTTTTTTGTTGCAGATTTTGCGGCGTTTTTTAATCGACTTTAGTGTAGAAAAAAATCCCCATGACAGATTGTGCGGTTTATTCACATACACCCGGTGGTTTTGTCACAACAGAAACCACGAAATAAAGCGTTTCCCGTAGGTTTGCCATAAATAGGGTACCAAGGTCCCTGTGTGAGCGGCAGATTACAGGGCTGCCCGTCCACTAATGTATGGTGACATCTTTGTGCTAGGCTTGTGACGTTGCGGTCAGAATGCAGCGTTCTCGGCGCGGTTCGGTTAATTAAGCTGTTTGAGTCGGAGCAGTCATTACATTTCCAATTAACCTCTGCTCACTGCTCACCTACATAAGAGCCGCGGCGCAGCAGACCCCCTGTGCCTCTTAAGGCTGCATTCAGACAGTCAGGTTAAGTGCAGTTAGAACTGCATAAAAACTGCATCTGAAAAAACTGCACAAAGGGCTGACGGCTTTCTGGTGCAGATTTATCTGTCTGAATGCATCCTTAAACTGCAGAGGCTGGGAGGGGGCACTGGTGTGTATCTGTGCACAGTGCGACTGACAAGTCACATGACACTAGTGAGGGCGCAGGCGCGGTGTACACCACTACTCTCCAGCACTGGCACTATTCCACCATACACACACACACAATAAGACAGCCTCATATACTATGGGCTGTATGGCTTCCCTTTACCTAGAACTCCTCTGCACTATTATTTCTTTCTTGACCCAGAATTCTGTCCGCACCCCACCACTTTACTCCATTTTCCTTCTGTTCCCACGTCTTTAACATCTCTGCTCCACCATTCTCTGACAACACCAAGACTATGCCGGTCCCTCATCCCCTCCCTTACCCTAGTATTTCCTTCCCTTCCCCGGCATCCCTTCTCAGAACTATTGTCCCTTCCCCTGACTCACTCCTTCCTTCCTTCCTTGCTGACTACCAGGAATCCCTTCCCATGACCGTGTATTCTCTCCTCTTACCTGGCCCTTTGCTTTACCTTCATCTCACTTCTATTTTTTCCCTGGCAAACCTCCCCCCGGATTCAGATTTATTTCCTTTTCTTAATCCAGTATACCTTTCCTTGACACAGCATTCTTTTTCTACAATTGGCCCCTCCATTCCCTTGATCCACCATCTCTTCCATCTCCCCTATCTTTACCATGCCTTCCCCTAGAATTACAATCCATCCTCTTCATCCACCATCCCTTATATCCCTTCATCCACCATTCTTTCCATCATTTCCATCCTCTTCATCCACCATTCTTTCCATCATTTCCATCCTCTTCATCCACCATCCCTTCTATCCCTTCATCCACCACACTTTCCATCCCCTTCATCCACCATCCTTTCCATCCTCTTCATCCACCACCCTTTCCATCCTCTTCATCCACCATCCTTTCCATCCTCTTCATCCACCATCCCTTCTATCCCTTCATCCACCACCCTTTCCATCCTCTTCATCCACCATCCTTTCCATCCTCTTCATCCACCATCCTTTCCATCCTCTTCATCCACCATCCCTTCTATCCCTTCATCCACCATCCCTTCTATCCCTTCATCCACCACCCTTTCCATCCCCTTCATCCACCATCCTTTCCATCCTCTTCATCCACCACCCTTTCTATCCCTTCATCCACCACCCTTTCCATCCTCTTCATCCACCATCCCTTCTATCCCTTCATCCACCATCCTTTCCATCCTCTTCATCCACCACCCTTTCCATCCTCTTCATCCACCATCCTTTCCATCCTCTTCATCCACCATCCTTTCCATCCTCTTCATCCACCATTCTTTCCATCCTCTTCATCCACCACCCTTTCCATCCTCTTCATCCACCATCCCTTCTATCCCTTGATACACCATCTCTTGCATTCCCTTGACCTTCCCTCTTTTGGGGGTCTTTCCTACCTTCACTCTTTTCTCTGACAATATATATTTCCTTCAACTTTCCAGATTCCTTCCAGCCATTAGATAAAGTATATGGCCCCTGACCTCCACAATCCATACTACTCACCATCTCTCACACAGCCGTACACTGTGGTATACCTGTAAGGGGGTGCAGGGATTGTTTCCTTCCATGTTGGAACTGATGCCTGAATGATCAAAAAAAAAAAACCACTAGTACACTGCACAATAAATACTACCTGAGGTGTAGGATTCTGTACTGGGGCCCAGGAACTTATGACTTCACTCTTCCTTAAACATAACATGGCTTCCCTCCCCCTCCTCCCAATACCCAGCATGCATTCACCTTTATATGGCATCCCCTCCCCACTATCCATATCGTAAAAGTATCGGCGCCTCTCATATTAACTCTAGCTAGACTTCTTTGCGTCCATTTGTCATTAACATTCATTATAACCCCCATCATCCGGTATCCTAGCAGTGAGTAAATGCAGATATTGCTCAGGGGAATAATGGGTTATCCTGAAGAGCTGCAGCTGTGGTCAGTACTAGAGACCTCTGGATCCCGGCCGCCACCGCAGACCAGGTCTGAACAATGCCACGTTCTCTGCGGCTGCACCCCCTCCCTGTCTGGGTCCGGCCTGTACCGTGAGTCTTCACCTTGCAGGGATGAATCTGCAGACGTCTGATCAATCAATATCTGCCACCGATGACTGACACATGAGAATATTGGGTCTGACCGTGCAGCGTCTCCAGGACCGCTCTGGTTAACAGGGTGGGGAGAGCTCGTTGGGCTCGTACCAAGGACGATAGATCACTTTGATAGGACCAGCGCACTAAACGGCGTGGCGGCGTTCCCAACTCATTTATGTTTTGGCAGCAGTGGCGGCCTTAATGGTTGTGTCTACAGGATGCGGCCTCCTTCGAGCGTCTCTCCCACCTGATGACAATTACGAGGTATAAATCTCTCAATGATCAATTAGAACAATACAGGCCTCATGTATTATTGAACAGAACCGGGGACCTGGGCCGACGCCATTAATGCACTGCCCCGGCTGGCGTCCCCTGGCATGGAGGGGGTTAATCCACAGCTGCCGCGCCGTCTGTTGTGGGTTTGTAGTTGAATCGTCTTCATCGTGTGGTTTCCATCTGAAATGTGTTTTATTTCTTTTGGCAGAGACTGCGCCGACGCTGCGGTGACAAATGTTTAATAAAGCAAATACAGAAGCCATTAATCACTGGAGTTTACATAATCGGGAGGGAAAGGGCCGGGGGGCACTTATTTATCGCACGGTTCATACAGGGTTTCAGACCGAGCTGCAGTTCTGGAGAAAATGGCCAAAATTTACAGGGTCCAGACAACTGGCACAATGAACTGATAGATGGCAGTTAGGAAGCTGCTGGGAGTTGTGGTGCAGCAGTTTTCCAGGGACCCCGCCTAAACTTCTGCATTCCCATCATTATTCTTGGTGTTATCTGTTCTTTCAACCAATGCTATAAATGGATCCAGCAGGAACAAGTAGTGTGCGACCTCCCTGGAGACTTCTCATTCCTTTCCTATCCATTTCTGGCTCAAAAACAGCACCAAAAACTGCCTGTGTGACTCCAGCCTTAGGCCGTGTTCACACAGCAGAATCTGTAGAGTTATGTCAAGCGTCGTCCACCTGAAAATCCTCTAAAAAAAGCGTCTCTGTGGAGCCCGTGTCACATAGCTACAGCTGAGGCTTGGTTTCTGGCGCGGGTTTTACGTGTGATACGTCTAATATGCAGTGCGGCTAATCCAGCCTGAGGCCTCGGGGCCGCAGTGATTCAGCCAAGCAAAAACAGCAAGACTGAGTAATGGGAGGCCGATTTTTGGAGAGGATTTTGAGTAGGGAGGCCCAAATTCTGTCATGGGAACACCCCCTTAGAGCCGGACAGTGGGCAGTCTACCACCCCCGGGAGAACGTATTGTGTGTATCACATGTCCTGCAGAGAAGAAAATAACTGCAACACTGTAACAGACACTGCGCCCTGTGACAGTAAGCGGAAACTTCTGAAGGCATTAGAATTCAGCAGACGTCCACGGTATTAGTATTCGGGGCGGATATATTGCGCGAGCCCCCTGAAAGCTTTACATATCCCCCTGTTTTTACCTGAGGCGCAGCGCCGTGTGTACACAGCCCCTTAATTACCCAATTACACTGATAGCGATCTCGCAGAACACGGCGGTGGCACAATACATACATTCCTCTTATTCCCAGCCGCCGGCGTATAAATCAATAGTCAGGGAGGCAGCCGGGACCTGAGCACGACATGATTTATGGAAGAGTGGACCCCATCCAAGACCCAGAACAGTCAGAGAACAAAGTGAAGGCCCCTCGGTCCCTAATAATGAATTGTGTGAATGGGTCCAACAGGAGAGTTCCTTGTACGGCTCAGCTCGTTCTCACGCGGTTACAGACTGCGCCATTTTACAGAAATGTCCCTGCTGTAGTCAATGTGGGATTAAACCAGACCACGATAAGAACAGGGGAGCTTGAGAAGATAGCGGGATCAAGGCAGGCACCATAATTATCACCGTAATATCACAAGATGGCGTCGTGCGAATAATATCCTTCCATATGGCCACAATCGTGTGCCATAGACTGGAGCCGACCTACCAGGTTTCCTACAGACACGTCCCCTAAGGTGCCAACATCCCGAGCGCCATCTGCCACATATGACCCTATGGATACACGAGCATCGCCTCCATATGGCCACAATCGTGTGCCATAGACTGGAGCTGACCTACCAGGCTTCCTACAGACACGTCCCCTATAGTGCCAGTATCCCGCCCACCATCTGCCACATATGACCCTATGGATACCCGAGCATCGCCTCCATATGGCCACAATCGTGTGCCATAGACTGGAGCTGACCTACCAGGCTTCCTACAGACACGTCCCCTATAGTGCCAGTATCCCGCCCCACCATCTGCCACATATGACCCTATGGATACACGAGCATCGCCTCCGTGACAAGACAGAAAATCTAATGAGCGCGTTATCGGAGGCGGCAATGACATGAGGGGATCAGTGTCGCCCTGCATGCGGTATCCACAGCAGATTACAGGGCCTGGACATTCATCACGTTTTCAGTGTGCAGGTTTTTGACATGTGAAGAACAAAGCGATCCATCACGGCGGCGGCGCGGATCCATCAGACGGAACACTGGTGCTGAAAACCTAATAGTGGGACGGTAATAATGTAGCCATAAAAGCTGCGCCCGATAATTGACTGCTTCCACTCGCAGCTCACCTGTCTGCACAGTGACTGATGGTCACCGGAACGTTTTGCTGCCACTGAAGGACAATACGTTACCGCGCATGCTGCTCTCAGCGGATTGCTTGTGTTGGACGGGGGCCGAGCTAGAAATAACCTCAGAGCAGGATGAAGATTGAACGAGGAGAAAACATCACCAGGATAGAGTAGTGTGCAGAGACTGATATAGAGCCAACATATACCAGAGCGCTGTACAGAGATTGGAACCACTCAGATGAATTGCCACAGCATTCAAATCCAGACTGTAGCTGACATTGTTATAGGGGCACTGTGGTTATAATTAGTATGGGAGAACTGTAGCTGACATTGTTAAGGGGCTCTATGGTTATAATTAGTATGGGGGCACAGTAGTTATAATTGTTATGGAAACATTGTAGTTATGATTATTATGGGGCACTGTAGCTGACATTGTTATAGGGGCACTGTGGTTATAATTAGTATTGGGGCACTCTAGCTGACATTGTTATAGGGGCACTGTGGTTATAATTAGTATTGGGGCACTCTAGCTGACATTGTTATGGGGGCACTGTGGCATTGGCCCCACTTTGGGAGCTCTGAGTCTATGATCTGACCCTTTTCCGCCCCCTCCTGAGCAGACATTTGATTTTATTGCTTGTGCCAATATTAATTGCCATGAACAGAAGCGACGCCCGATGCTGGATGCGGTCGAGCGAAGCGGTGGCTGACACTTATAGACAAGGACAGCAGCACTCCGCTCCTGGAAGCTGATTAACCCCTGTCATTACTCATATACAAAGTCTCCTTCAAGATGGGAGATCGGTAATTGGGAGAAACACTCCAGCAATATTCATTACGGAGACACCAGAGGAGCGAGCGGCGCTTATTAAGCCGGAGACACCGGATCGTCAGCTCTAACGCGGAACCTTCAAACTACATTAAAACGAAGGTTCAGCTCTGATGAGTTCAGGGGAATGTGTTAGAGAAGCCGTTCAGTGGCAACTCCTTAAAGGGGACTTTCACCCAGAAAGTCATTCTGTCCATATATTGTAAATCTGCGGTAACAGCCGCAGCCACAGTCTGAAAATTCCTGTAATTGTCATGGCGACTGGTGCGTCAGTCCACGTCACGGTTATAGTATTGCAGCTTTTTATACCTCTCCATAGCATACAGAACCCCCCGCTGCACTGCGTCCTGGCACCCTCGTAGGCTCCATTATGCAGAGTGTCCACAGTAGTCGCGAGTAACGAAATCGCTTTAAGAGCCGCCGCCCAGCGCAGGTCTAGAATATTAAAAGCCGAAATAATTCATTTCATTTCCCTTTAGTAAATTTAACTTCAGTTACATATTAGAAACCTTTCCAACCACAAATGAAGCCGGAGTGGACGCGCTGCCCCCCCCGCTCAGACACTTAAATGCAATTGGCTGCTGCTATTGATGTATTTTTAAAGAAGTTTGTATTGATTGGGCTGCCTGGGCCTTGTTAGGAGCTCCGCACCGATCCCCTCCAGCCTGCCGGGCCATGTATCCCCTCACCACATTATCTGTCTATGGAGCCATTGGGATGGGGGAGGGGGGGGTGCGGCGCTCGCACTTATATACACAGGATTAGTATTGAGCACAGCACTCCTAAATGGAGCCTCTTATTATCTAGCACCCAGTAATTACCTCTGGAGGAACTCACCAGAGACCCTGCAAGGGCCCAACAGGATATATCAGGCCCCGAACTGCGCCAATATTAACAACCCATCTACAGAACATTCTAGACCATCATACTTTACTGGCTGCGGCCACACTCAGCCTCTACTCAGTCCACTTCTATGGATAGGTTGTATGCTCAGTGATGTCACCGCTGCTGATCTCTAGTATACGGATAGGCTGTATTCTCAGTGATGTCACTGCTGATCTCTAGTATATGGATAGGCTGTATTCTCAGTGATGTCACCGCTGCTGATCTCTAGTATATGGATAGGCTGTATTCTCAGTGATGTCACCGCTGATCTCTAGTATATGGATAGGCTGTATTCTCAGTGATGTCACTGCTGCTGATCTCTAGTATATGGATAGGCTGTATTCTCAGTGATGTCACTGCTGATCTCTAGTATATGGATAGGCTGTATTCTCAGTGATGTCACCGCTGATCTCTAGTATATGGATAGGCTGTATTCTCAGTGATGTCACCGATGATCTCTAGTATATGGATAGGCTGTATTCTAAGTGATGTCACTGCTGCTGATCTCTAGTATACGGATAGGCTGTATTCTCAGTGATGTCACCGCTGCTGATCTCTAGTATATGGATAGGCTGTATTCTCAGTGATGTCACCGCTGCTGATCTCTAGTATATGGATAGGCTGTATCCTCAGTGATGTCACCGCTGCTGATCTCTAGTATACGGATAGGCTGTATTCTCAGTGATGTCACTGCTGATCTCTAGTATATGGATAGGCTGTATTCTCAGTGATGTCACCGCTGCTGATCTCTAGTATACGGATAGGCTGTATTCTCAGTGATGTCACTGCTGATCTCCGGTATATGGATAGGCTGTATTCTCAGTGATGTCACTGCTGCTGATCTCTAGTATATGGATAGGCTGTATTCTCAGTGATGTCACCGCTGCTGATCTCTAGTATATGGATAGGCTGTATTCTCAGTGATGTCACTGCTGATCTCTAGTATATGGATAGGCTGTATTCTCAGTGATGTCACCGCTGCTGATCTCTAGTATATGGATAGGCTGTATTCTCAGTGATGTCACCGCTGATCTCTAGTATATGGATAGGCTGTATTCTCAGTGATGTCACTGCTGCTGATCTCTAGTATATGGATAGGCTGTATTCTCAGTGATGTCACTGCTGATCTCTAGTATATGGATAGGCTGTATTCTCAGTGATGTCACCGCTGATCTCTAGTATATGGATAGGCTGTATTCTCAGTGATGTCACCGATGATCTCTAGTATATGGATAGGCTGTATTCTAAGTGATGTCACTGCTGCTGATCTCTAGTATACGGATAGGCTGTATTCTCAGTGATGTCACCGCTGCTGATCTCTAGTATATGGATAGGCTGTATTCTCAGTGATGTCACCGCTGCTGATCTCTAGTATATGGATAGGCTGTATCCTCAGTGATGTCACCGCTGCTGATCTCTAGTATACGGATAGGCTGTATTCTCAGTGATGTCACTGCTGATCTCTAGTATATGGATAGGCTGTATTCTCAGTGATGTCACCGCTGCTGATCTCTAGTATACGGATAGGCTGTATTCTCAGTGATGTCACTGCTGATCTCCGGTATATGGATAGGCTGTATTCTCAGTGATGTCACTGCTGCTGATCTCTAGTATATGGATAGGCTGTATTCTCAGTGATGTCACCGCTGCTGATCTCTAGTATATGGATAGGCTGTATTCTCAGTGATGTCACTGCTGATCTCTAGTATATGGATAGGCTGTATTCTCAGTGATGTCACCGCTGCTGATCTCTAGTATATGGATAGGCTGTATTCTCAGTGATGTCACTGCTGCTGATCTCTAGTATATGGATAGGCTGTATTCTCAGTGATGTCACCGCTGATCTCTAGTATATGGATAGGCTGTATTCTCAGTGATGTCACCGCTGCTGATCTCTAGTATATGGATAGGCTGTATTCTCAGTGATGTCACCGCTGCTGATCTCTAGTATACGGATAGGCTGTATTGTCAGTGATGTCACTGCTGCTGATCTCTAGTATATGGATAGGCTGTATTCTCAGTGATGTCACCGCTGCTGATCTCTAGTATATGGATAGGCTGTATTCTCAGTGATGTCACTGCTGCTGATCTCTAGTATATGGATAGGCTGTATTCTCAGTGATGTCACTGCTGATCTCTAGTATATGGATAGGCTGTATTCTCAGTGATGTCACCATCGCTCTCTAGTATACGGATAGGCTGTATTCTCAGCGATGTCACCGCTGCTGATCTCTAGTATATGGATAGGCTGTATTCTCAGTGATGTCACCGCTGCTGATCTCTAGTATATGGATAGGCTGTACTCTCAGTGATGTCACCGCTGCTGATCTCTAGTATATGGATAGGCTGTATTCTCAGTGATGTCACCGCTGCTGATCTCTAGTATATGGATAGGCTGTATTCTCAGTGATGTCACTGCTGATCTCTAGTATATGGTTAGGCTGTATTCTCAGTGATGTCACTGCTGCTGATCTCTAGTATATGGATAGGCTGTATGCTCAGTGATGTCACCGCTGCTGATCTCTAGTATATGGATAGGCTGTATTCTCAGTGATGTCACTGCTGATCTCTAGTATAAGGATAGGCTGTATTCTCAGTGATGTCACCGCTGCTGATTTCTAGTATATGGATAGGCTGTATTCTCCGTGATGTCACCGCTGATCTCTAGTATATGGATAGGCTGTATTCTCAGTGATGTCACCGCTGCTGATCTCTAGTATATGGATAGGCTGTATTCTCAGTGATGTCACCGCTGCTGATCTCTAGTATATGGATAGGCTGTATTCTCAGTGATGTCACTGCTGATCTCTAGTATAAGGATAGGCTGTATTCTCAGTGATGTCACCGCTGCTGATTTCTAGTATATGGATAGGCTGTATTCTCCGTGATGTCACCGCTGATCTCTAGTATATGGATAGGCTGTATTCTCAGTGATGTCACCGCTGCTGATCTCTAGTATATGGATAGGCTGTATTCTCAGTGATGTCACCGCTGCTGATCTCTAGTATATGGATAGGCTGCATTCTCCGTGATGTCACCGCTGCTGATCTCTAGTATATGGATAGGCTGTATTCTCAGTGATGTCACCGCTGCTGATCTCTAGTATATGGATAGGCTGCATTCTCCGTGATGTCACCGCTGCTGATCTCTAGTATATGGATAGGCTGTATTCTCCGTGATGTCACCGCTGCTGATCTCTAGTATGATAGGCTGTATTCTCAGTGATGTCACTGCTGATCTCTAGTATAAGGATAGGCTGTATTCTCAGTGATGTCACCGCTGCTGATCTCTAGTATATGGATAGGCTGTATTCTCAGTGATGTCACTGCTGATCTCTAGTATATGGATAGGCTGTATTCTCAGTGATGTCACTGCTGCTGATCTCTAGTATATGGATAGGCTGTATGCTCAGTGATGTCACCGCTGCTGATCTCTAGTATATGGATAGGCTGTATGCTCAGTGATGTCACTGCTGCTGATCTCTAGTATATGGATAGGCTGTATTCTCAGTGATGTCACCGCTGCTGATCTCTAGTATATGGATAGGCTGTATTCTCAGTGATGTCACTGCTGATCTCTAGTATATGGATAGGCTGTATTCTCAGTGATGTCACTGCTGATCTCTAGTATATGGATAGGCTGTATTCTCAGTGATGTCAGCGCTGCTGATCTCTAGTATACGGATAGGCTGTATTCTCAGTCATGTCACTGCTGCTGATCTCTAGTATATGGATAGGCTGTATTCTCAGTGATGTCACCGCTGATCTCTAGTATATGGATAGGCTGTATTCTCAGTGATGTCACTGCTGCTGATCTCTAGTATATGGATAGGCTGTATTCTCAGTGATGTCACCGCTGCTGATCTCTAGTATACGGATAGGCTGTATTCTCAGTGATGTCACTGCTGCTGATCTCTAGTATATGGATAGGCTGTATTCTCAGTGATGTCACTGCTGATCTCTAGTATATGGATAGGCTGTATTCTCAGTGATGTCACCGTCGCTCTCTAGTATACGGATAGGCTGTATTCTCAGTGATGTCACCGCTGCTGATCTCTAGTATACGGATAGGCTGTATTCTCAGTATTGTCACCGCTGCTGATCTCTAGTATATGGATAGGCTGTATTCTCAGTGATGTCACCGCTGCTGATCTCTAGTATATGGATAGGCTGTATTCTCAGTGATGTCACCGCTGCTGATCTCTAGTATATGGATAGGCTGTATTCTCAGTGATGTCACCGCTGCTGATCTCTA
Source organism: Leptodactylus fallax (assembly GCA_947044405.1). NCBI lineage: Eukaryota > Metazoa > Chordata > Amphibia > Anura > Leptodactylidae > Leptodactylus > Leptodactylus fallax. Next base: position 129,248 of record CAMRHE010000773.1, read on the forward strand.
GTATATGGATAGGCTGTACTCTCAGTGATGTCACCGCTGCTGATCTCTAGTATATGGATAGGCTGTATTCTCAGTGATGTCACCGCTGCTGATCTCTAGTATATGGATAGGCTGTATTCTCAGTGATGTCACTGCTGATCTCTAGTATATGGATAGGCTGTATTCTCAGTGATGTCACTGCTGCTGATCTCTAGTATATGGATAGGCTGTATGCTCAGTGATGTCACCGCTGCTGATCTCTAGTATATGGATAGGCTGTATTCTCAGTGATGTCACTGTTGATCTCTAGTATATGGATAGGCTGTATTCTCAGTGATGTCACCGCTGCTGATCTCTAGTATATGGATAGGCTGTATTCTCAGTGATGTCACTGCTGATCTCTAGTATAAGGATAGGCTGTATTCTCAGTGATGTCACTGCTGCTGATTTCTAGTATATGGATAGGCTGTATTCTCCGTGATGTCACCGCTGATCTCTAGTATATGGATAGGCTGTATTCTCAGTGATGTCACCGCTGCTGATCTCTAGTATATGGATAGGCTGTATTCTCAGTGATGTCACCGCTGCTGATCTCTAGTATATGGATAGGCTGTATTCTCCGTGATGTCACTGCTGATCTCTAGTATATGGATAGGCTGTATTCTCAGTGATGTCACTGCTGCTGATCTCTAGTATATGGATAGGCTGCATTCTCCGTGATGTCACCGCTGCTGATCTCTAGTATATGGATAGGCTGTATTCTCAGTGATGTCACCGCTGCTGATCTCTAGTATATGGATAGGCTGTATTCTCCGTGATGTCACCGCTGATCTCTAGTATATGGATAGGCTGTATTCTCAGTGATGTCACCGCTGCTGATCTCTAGTATATGGATAGGCTGCATTCTCCGTGATGTCACCGCTGCTGATCTCTAGTATATGGATAGGCTGTATTTTCCGTGATGTCACCGCTGCTGATCTCTAGTATAAGGATAGGCTGTATTCTCAGTGATGTCACTGCTGATCTCTAGTATAAGGATAGGCTGTATTCTCAGTGATGTCACCGCTGCTGATCTCTAGTATATGGATAGGCTGTATTCTCAGTGATGTCACCGCTGCTGATCTCTAGTATATGGATAGGCTGTATTCTCAGTGATGTCACTGCTGATCTCTAGTATAAGGATAGGCTGTATTCTCAGTGATGTCACCGCTGCTGATCTCTAGTATATGGATAGGCTGTATTCTCCGTGATGTCACCGCTGATCTCTAGTATATGGATAGGCTGTATTCTCAGTGATGTCACCGCTGCTGATCTCTAGTATATGGATAGGCTGTATTCTCCGTGATGTCACCGCTGATCTCTAGTATATGGATAGGCTGTATTCTCAGTGATGTCACCGCTGCTGATCTCTAGTATATGGATAGGCTGCATTCTCCGTGATGTCACCGCTGCTGATCTCTAGTATATGGATAGGCTGTATTCTCAGTGATGTCACCGCTGCTGATCTCTAGTATATGGATAGGCTGTATTCTCCGTGATGTCACCGCTGATCTCTAGTATATGGATAGGCTGTATTCTCAGTGATGTCACCGCTGCTGATCTCTAGTATATGGATAGGCTGCATTCTCCGTGATGTCACCGCTGCTGATCTCTAGTATATGGATAGGCTGTATTCTCCGTGATGTCACCGCTGCTGATCTCTAGTATAAGGATAGGCTGTATTCTCAGTGATGTCACTGCTGATCTCTAGTATATGGATAGGCTGTATTCTCAGTGATGTCACCGCTGATCTCTAGTATATGGATAGGCTGTATTCTCAGTGATGTCACCGCTGCTGATCTCTAGTATATGGATAGGCTGTATTCTCAGTGATGTCACTGCTGATCTCTAGTATATGGATAGGCTGTATTCTCAGTGATGTCACTGCTGCTAATCTCTAGTATATGGATAGGCTGTATTCTCAGTGATGTCACTGCTGATCTCTAGTATATGGATAGGCTGTATTCTCAGTGATGTCACTGCTGCTGATCTCTAGTATATGGATAGGCTGTATTCTCAGTGATGTCACCGCTGCTGATCTCTAGTATATGGATAGGCTGTATTCTCAGTGATGTCACTGATCTCTAGTATAAGGATAGGCTGTATTCTCAGTGATGTCACTGCTGCTGATCTCTAGTATATGGATAGGCTGTATTCTCAGTGATGTCACTGCTGATCTCTAGTATATGGATAGGCTGTATTCTCAGTGATGTCACTGCTGCTGATCTCTAGTATATGGATAAGCTGTATTCTCAGTGATGTCACCGCTGATCTCTAGTATATGGATAGGCTGTATTCTCAGTGATGTCACCGCTGCTGATCTCTAGTATATGGATAGGCTGTATTCTCAGTGATGTCACTGATCTCTAGTATAAGGATAGGCTGTATTCTCAGTGATGTCACCGCTGCTGATCTCTAGTATATGGATAGGCTGTATTCTCAGTGATGTCACCGCTGATCTCTAGTATATGGATAGGCTGTATTCTCAGTGATGTCACTGCTGCTGATCTCTAGTATATGGATAGGCTGTATTCTCAGTGATGTCACTGCTGCTGATCTCTAGTATATGGATAGGCTGTATTCTCAGTGATGTCACTGCTGATCTCTAGTATATGGATAGGCTGTATTCTCAGTGATGTCACCGCTGCTGATCTCTAGTATATGGATAGGCTGTATTCTCAGTGATGTCACTGATCTCTAGTATAAGGATAGGCTGTATTCTCAGTGATGTCACTGATCTCTAGTATAAGGATAGGCTGTATTCTCAGTGATGTCACCGCTGCTGATCTCTAGTATATGGATAGGCTGTATTCTCAGTGATGTCACTGCTGCTGATCTCTAGTATATGGATAGGCTGTATTCTCAGTGATGTCACTGATCTCTAGTATATGGATAGGCTGTATTCTCAGTGATGTCACTGCTGCTGATCTCTAGTATATGGATAGGCTGTATTCTCAGTGATGTCACCGCTGCTGATCTCTAGTATATGTATAGGCTGTATTCTCAGTGATGTCACCGCTGCTGATCTCTAGTATATGGATAGGCTGTATTCTCAGTGATGTCACTGCTGATCTCTAGTATATGGATAGGCTGTATTCTCAGTGATGTCACTGATCTCTAGTATATGGATAGGCTGTATTCTCAGTGATGTCACTGCTGCTGATCTCTAGTATATGGATAGGCTGTATTCTCAGTGATGTCACTGCTGCTGATCTCTAGTATATGGATAGGCTGTATTCTCAGTGATGTCACCGCCGCTGATCTCTAGTATATGGATAGACTGTATTCTCAGTGATGTCACAGCTGTTTTCTCAGTGATGTCGCCGCTGATCTCTAATGAATGGACAGGCTGTATTTCATATAATAACATGAGTACAATTTGGGCTAATAATGATGGGCTCATGTGATGGGCGGCTCTCTCTGGGTTCCAGCAGTTTAGTGATATTACTGTTCTCTTCTTATTATGCCGCAGCATCAGGCAGCAGGGGAAGGGTTATGCAAGACCCCCGGGGACACAGCAGGATGTGAGCGCTCAGGACCACCCTCCTAGCTACAAGCACATCTTTATTCTGCGAGAGGATGAGAAGAGCCCATTAAAGCCGCACTTCAAACACATCGGATGAGATGACACTGGATTCTTTCTGCGCCAATTAAAACCAGCCTCAGAGAGATTTCCATTCTCGTCCTAACTAGTGAAGTGTAACTGTTAGCCCGTACTTTATGTAGCGAGACAACCATCGCCGTACAGAGAACTGGCGCTCCAGTCTGCTCCACCGCTGCCGGTCACTGCCGACTTCTATCACCTCCCGGACATGTTGTTTTACTTCTGATGAAAGCGCAATTCCTCCATGACCCTGTGTGAAGGCTTCTCTACTAGCACCTCCTATACATCACTGGGGAGGGGGATACAGGAGCAATAGCAGGGCAGATAGTAAGACAAATCACAAGGAAGATAGCAAACGGCATTACAGGGAAGAGACACAGAGAAGACACAGAGAGAAGAGACATTAGAGAGTGGAGACAAAGAGTAGAGACAGAGAGAAGAGACAGAGAGAAGAGACATTAGAGAGTGGAGACAGAGAGAAGAGACAGACAGAAGAGACATTAGAGAGTGGAGACAAAGAGTAGAGACAGAGAGAAGAGACAGAGAGAAGACACAGAGAGAAGACACAGAGAGAAGAGACATTAGAGAGTGGAGACAGAGAGAAGAGACAGAGAGAAGAGACAGAGAGAAGACACAGAGAGAAGAGACATTAGAGAGTGGAGACAGAGAGAAGAGACAGAGAGAAGAGACAGACAGAAGAGACATTAGAGAGTGGAGACAGAGAGAAGAGACAGAGAGAAGAGACAGACAGAAGAGACATTAGAGAGTGGAGGCAGAGAGAAGAGACAGAGAGAAGACACAGAGAGAAGAGACATTAGAGAGTGGAGACAAAGAGAAGAGACAGACAGAAGAGACATTAGAGAGTGGAGGCAGAGAGAAGAGACAGAGAGAAGAGACAGAGAGAAGAGACAGACAGAAGAGACATTAGAGAGTGGAGGCAGAGAGAAGAGACAGAGAGAAGAGACAGAGAGAAGAGACAGAGAGAAGAGACATTAGAGAGTGGAGACAGAGAGAAGAGACAGACAGAAGAGACATTAGAGAGTGGAGACAGAGAGAAGAGACAGACAGAAGAGACATTAGAGAGTGGAGGCAGAGAGAAGAGACAGACAGAAGAGACATTAGAGAGTGGAGGCAGAGAGAAGAGACAGAGAAAGAGACAGAGAGAAGAGACAGAGAGAAGAGACATTAGAGAGTGGAGACAGAGAGAAGACACAGAAGAGACAGAGAGAAGAGACAGAGAGAAGAGACATTAGAGAGTGGAGACATTAGAGAGTGGAGACAAAGAGTAGAGACAGAGAGAAGAGACAGAGAAAACACCTTAGAGAGTAGAGACCTTAGAGAGTAGAGACAGAGAGAAGAGACATTAGAGAGTGGAGACATTAGAGAGTGGAGACAGAGAGAAGACACAGAGAAGAGACAGAGAGAAGAGACAGACAGAAGAGACATTAGAGAGTGGAGACAAAGAGTAGAGACAGAGAGAAGAGACAGAGAAAACACCTTAGAGAGTAGAGACCTTAGAGAGTAGAGACAGAGAGAAGAGACAGACAGAAGAGACATTAGAGAGTGGAGGCAGAGAGAAGAGACAGAGAAGAGACATTAGAGAGTGGAGACAAAGAGTAGAGACAGAGAGAAGAGACAGAGAGAAGAGACATTAGAGAGTGGAGACAGAGAGAAGAGACAGACAGAAGAGACATTAGAGAGTGGAGACAGAGAGAAGAGACAGACAGAAGAGACATTAGAGAGTGGAGGCAGAGAGAAGAGACAGACAGAAGAGACATTAGAGAGTGGAGGCAGAGAGAAGAGACATTAGAGAGTGGAGACAGAGAGAAGAGACAGAGAGAAGAGACAGACAGAAGAGACATTAGAGAGTGGAGGCAGAGAGAAGAGACATTAGAGAGTGGAGGCAGAGAGAAGAGACAGAGAGAAGAGACAGACAGAAGAGACATTAGAGAGTGGAGGCAGAGAGAAGAGACAGAGAGAAGAGACAGAGAGAAGAGACAGAGAGAAGAGACAGACAGAAGAGACATTAGAGAGTGGAGACAGAGAGAAGAGACAGAGAAAACACTTTAGAGAGTAGAGACCTTAGAGAGTAGAGACAGAGAGAAGAGACAGAGAGAAGAGACATTAGAGAGTGGAGACAGAGAGAAGAGACAGAAGAGACAGAGAGAAGAGACATTAGAGAGTGGAGACAGAGAGAAGACACAGAGAGAAGAGACAGAGAGAAAGAGACAGACAGAAGAGACATTAGAGAGTGGAGACAGAGAGAAGAGACATTAGAGAGTGGAGACGGAGAGAAGAGACATTAGAGAGTGGAGACAGAGAGAAGAGACAGAGAGAAGAGACAGACAGAAGAGACATTAGAGAGTGGAGGCAGAGAGAAGAGACAGAGAAGAGACAGAGAGAAGAGACAGAGAGAAGAGACATTAGAGAGTGGAGACAGAGAGAAGACACAGAAGAGACAGAGAGAAGACACAGAGAGAAGAGACATTAGAGAGTGGAGACAGAGAGAAGAGACAGAGAAAGAGACAGAGAGAAGAGACAGAGAGAAGAGACAGACAGAAGAGACATTAGAGAGTGGAGGCAGAGAGAAGAGACAGAGAAGAGACAGAGAGAAGAGACAGAGAGAAAGAGACATTAGAGAGTGGAGACAGAGAGAAGACACAGAAGAGACAGAGAGAAGAGACAGAGAGAAGAGACATTAGAGAGTGGAGACATTAGAGAGTGGAGACAAAGAGTAGAGACAGAGAGAAGAGACAGAGAAAACACCTTAGAGAGTAGAGACCTTAGAGAGTAGAGACAGAGAGAAGAGACATTAGAGAGTGGAGACATTAGAGAGTGGAGACAGAGAGAAGACACAGAGAAGAGACAGAGAGAAGAGACAGACAGAAGAGACATTAGAGAGTGGAGACAAAGAGTAGAGACAGAGAGAAGAGACAGAGAAAACACCTTAGAGAGTAGAGACCTTAGAGAGTAGAGACAGAGAGAAGAGACAGACAGAAGAGACATTAGAGAGTGGAGGCAGAGAGAAGAGACAGAGAAGAGACAGAGAGAAGAGACATTAGAGAGTGGAGACAGAAAGAAGACACAGAAGAGACAGAGAGAAGACACAGAGAGAAGAGACATTAGAGAGTGGAGACAGAGAGAAGACACAGAGAGAAGACACAGAGAGAAAAGACAGAGAGAAGACACAGAGAAGAGACAGACAGAAGACACAGAGAGAAAAGACAGAGAAGAGACATTAGAGAGTGGAGACAGAGAGAAGAGACATTAGAGAGAAGACACAGAGAGAAGAGACAGAGAGAAGAGACATTAGAGAGTGGAGACAAAGAGAAGAGACAGAGAGTAGAGACAGAGAGAAGAGAAAGAGAGAAGAGACATTAGAGAGTGGAGATATTAGAGAGTAGAGACAGAGAGAAGACACAGAGAGAAGAGACATTAGAGAGTAGAGACGGAGAGAAGAGACATTAGAGAGTAGAGACAGAGAGAAGACACAGAGAGAAGAGACATTAGAGAGTGGAGACAAAGAGTAGAGACAGAGAGAAGAGACAGAGAAAACACCTTAGAGAGTAGAGACCTTAGAGAGTAGAGACAGAGAGAAGAGACAGAGAGAAGAGACATTAGAGAGTGGAGACAGAGAGAAGAGAAAGAGAGAAGAGACAGACAGAAGAGACATTAGAGAGTGGAGACAGAGAGAAGACACAGAGAAGAGACAGAGAGAAGAGACATTAGAGAGTGGAGACAGAGAGAAGAGACAGAGAAGAGACAGAGAGAAGAGACATTAGAGAGTGGAGACAGAGAGAAGAGACAGAGAAGAGACAGAGAGAAGAGACATTAGAGAGTGGAGACAGAGAGAAGAGACATTAGAGAGTGGAGACAGAGAGAACAGACAGAGAGAAGAGACATTAGAGAGTGGAGACAGAGAGAAGAGACAGAGAGAGAGAGAGAGAGAAGAGACAGAGAGTGGAGACAGAAAGAAGACACAGAGAGAAGAGACAGAGAGAAGAGACAGACAGAAGAGACATTAGAGAGTGGAGACAGAGAGAAGAGACATTAGAGAGTGGAGATGGAGAGAAGAGACATTAGAGAGTGGAGACAGAGAGAAGAGACAGAGAGAAGAGACAGACAGAAGAGACATTAGAGAGTGGAGGCAGAGAGAAGAGACAGAGAAGAGACAGAGAGAAGAGACAGAGAGAAGAGACATTAGAGAGTGGAGACAGAGAGAAGAGACAGAGAGAAGAGACATTAGAGAGAAGACACAGAGAGAAGAGACAGAGAGAAGAGACATTAGAAAGTGGAGACAGAGAGAAGACACAGAGAGAAGAGACAGAGAGAAGAGACATTAGAGAGTGGAGACAGAGAGAAGACACAGAAGAGACAGAGAGAAGACACAGAGAGAAGAGACAGAGAGAAGAGACATTAGAGAGTGGAGGCAGAGAGAAGAGACAGAGAGAAGAGACAGAGAGAAGAGACAGACAGAAGAGACATTAGAGTGGAGGCAGAGAGAAGAGACAGAGAAGAGACAGAGAGAAGAGACAGAGAGAAGAGACAGAGAGTGGAGACAGAGAGAAGACACAGAAGAGACAGAGAGAAGACACAGAGAGAAGAGACATTAGAGAGTGGAGACAAAGAGTAGAGACAGAGAGAAGAGACAGAGAAAACACCTTAGAGAGTAGAGACCTTAGAGAGTAGAGACAGAGAGAAGAGACATTAGAGAGTGGAGACATTAGAGAGTGGAGACAAAGAGAAGAGACAGAGAGTAGAGACAGAGAGAAGCGAAAGAGAGAAGAGACATTAGAGAGTGGAGACATTAGAGAGTAGAGACAGAGAGAAGACACAGAGAGAAGAGACATTAGAGAGTAGAGACAGAGAGAAGAGACATTAGAGAGTAGAGACAGAGAGAAGACACAGAGAGAAGAGACATTAGAGAGTGGAGACAAAGAGTAGAGACAGAGAGAAGAGACAGAGAAAACACCTTAGAGAGTAGAGACCTTAGAGAGTAGAGACAGAGAGAAGAGACAGAGAGAAAGAGACATTAGAGAGTGGAGACAGAGAGAAGAGACAGAGAGAAGAGACAGACAGAAGAGACATTAGAGAGTGGAGACAGAGAGAAGACACAGAGAAGAGACAGAGAGAACAGACATTAGAGAGTGGAGACAGAGAGAAGAGACAGAGAAGAGACAGAGAGAAGAGACATTAGAGAGTGGAGACAGAGAGAAGAGACAGAGAGAAGAGACATTAGAGAGTGGAGACAGAGAGAAAGAGACAGAGAGAAGAGACATTAGAGAGTGGAGACAGAGAGAAGAGACAGAGAGAAGAGACAGAGAGAAGAGACATTAGAGAGTGGAGACAGAAAGAAGACACAGAGAGAAGAGACAGAGAGAAGAGACAGACAGAAGAGACATTAGAGAGTGGAGACAGAGAGAAGAGACATTAGAGAGTGGAGACGGAGAGAAGAGACATTAGAGAGTGGAGACAGAGAGAAGAGACAGAGAGAAGAGACAGACAGAAGAGACATTAGAGAGTGGAGGCAGAGAGAAGAGACAGAGAAGAGACAGAGAGAAGAGACAGAGAGAAGAGACATTAGAGAGTGGAGACAGAGAGAAGACACAGAAGAGACAGAGAGAAGACACAGAGAGAAGAGACAGAGAGAAGAGACATTAGAGAGTGGAGACAGAGAGAAGACACAGAGAGAAGACACAGAGAAGAGACAGAGAAGAGACAGACAGAAGACACAGAGAGAAAAGACAGAGAAGAGACATTAGAGAGTGGAGACAGAGAGAAGAGACAGAGAGAAGAGACATTAGAGAGAAGACACAGAGAGAAGAGACAGAGAGAAGAGACATTAGAAAGTGGAGACAGAGAGAAGACACAGAGAGAAGAGACATTAGAGAGTGGAGACAAAGAGAAGAGACAGAGAGTAGAGACAGAGAGAAGAGAAAGAGAGAAGAGACATTAGAGAGTGGAGATATTAGAGAGTAGAGACAGAGAGAAGACACAGAGAGAAGAGACATTAGAGAGTAGAGACGGAGAGAAGAGACATTAGAGAGTAGAGAAAGAGAGAAGACACAGAGAGAAGAGACATTAGAGAGTGGAGACAAAGAGTAGAGACAGAGAGAAGAGACAGAGAGAAGAGACATTAGAGAGTGGAGACAGAGAGAAAGAGACAGAGAAGAGACAGAGAGAAGAGACAGACAGAAGAGACATTAGAGAGTGGAGACAGAGAGAAGACACAGAGAAGAGACAGAGAGAAGAGACATTAGAGAGTGGAGACAGAGAGAAGAGACAGAGAGAAGAGACATTAGAGAGTGGAGACAGAGAGAAGAGACAGAGAAGAGACAGAGAGAAGAGACATTAGAGAGTGGAGACAGAGAGAAGAGACATTAGAGAGTGGAGACAGAGAGAACAGACAGAGAGAAGAGACATTAGAGAGTGGAGACAGAGAGAAGAGACAGAGAGAAGAGAGAGAGAGAAAGAGACAGAGAGTGGAGACAGAAGACACAGAGAGAAGAGACAGAGAGAAGAGACAGACAGAAGAGACATTAGAGAGTGGAGACAGAGAGAAGAGACATTAGAGAGTGGAGATGGAGAGAAGAGACATTAGAGAGTGGAGACAGAGAGAAGAGACAGAGAGAAGAGACAGACAGAAGAGACATTAGAGAGTGGAGGCAGAGAGAAGAGACAGAGAAGAGACAGAGAGAAGAGACAGAGAGAAGAGACATTAGAGAGTGGAGACAGAGAGAAGACACAGAAGAGACAGAGAGAAGACACAGAGAGAAGAGACAGAGAGAAGAGACATTAGAGAGTGGAGACAGAGAGAAGACACAGAGAGAAGACACAGAGAGAAAAGACAGAGAGAAGACACAGAGAAGAGACAGACAGAAGACACAGAGAGAAAAGACAGAGAAGAGACATTAGAGAGTGGAGACAGAGAGAAGAGACAGAGAGAAAGAGACATTAGAGAGAAGACACAGAGAGAAGAGACAGAGAGAAGAGACATTAGAAAGTGGAGACAGAGAGAAGACACAGAGAGAAGAGACAGAGAGAAGAGACATTAGAGAGTGGAGACAGAGAGAAGACACAGAAGAGACAGAGAGAAGACACAGAGAGAAGAGACAGAGAGAAGAGACATTAGAGAGTGGAGGCAGAGAGAAGAGACAGAGAGAAAGAGACAGACAGAAGAGACATTAGAGAGTGGAGGCAGAGAGAAGAGACAGAAGAGACAGAGAGAAGAGACAGAGAGAAGAGACAGAGAGTGGAGACAGAGAGAAGACACAGAAGAGACAGAGAGAAGACACAGAGAGAAGAGACATTAGAGAGTGGAGACAAAGAGTAGAGACAGAGAGAAGAGACAGAGAAAACACCTTAGAGAGTAGAGACCTTAGAGAGTAGAGACAGAGAGAAGAGACATTAGAGAGTGGAGACATTAGAGAGTGGAGACAAAGAGAAGAGACAGAGAGTAGAGACAGAGAGAAGCGAAAGAGAGAAGAGACATTAGAGAGTGGAGACATTAGAGAGTAGAGACAGAGAGAAGACACAGAGAGAAGAGACATTAGAGAGTAGAGACAGAGAGAAGAGACATTAGAGAGTAGAGACAGAGAGAAGACACAGAGAGAAGAGACATTAGAGAGTGGAGACAAAGAGTAGAGACAGAGAGAGAAGAGACAGAGAAAACACCTTAGAGAGTAGAGACCTTAGAGAGTAGAGACAGAGAGAAGAGACAGAGAGAAGAGACATTAGAGAGTGGAGACAGAGAGAAAGAGACAGAGAGAAGAGACAGACAGAAGAGACATTAGAGAGTGGAGACAGAGAGAAGACACAGAGAAGAGACAGAGAGAACAGACATTAGAGAGTGGAGACAGAGAGAAGAGACAGAGAGAAGAGACATTAGAGAGTGGAGACAGAGAGAAAGAGACAGAGAGAAGAGACATTAGAGAGTGGAGACAGAGAGAAGAGACAGAGAGAAGAGACATTAGAGAGTGGAGACAGAGAGAGAGAGACAGAGAGAAGAGACAGAGAGAAAGAGACATTAGAGAGTGGAGACAGAAAGAAGACACAGAGAGAAGAGACAGAGAGAAGAGACAGACAGAAGAGACATTAGAGAGTGGAGACAGAGAGAAGAGACATTAGAGAGTGGAGACGGAGAGAAGAGACATTAGAGAGTGGAGACAGAGAGAAGAGACAGAGAGAAGAGACAGACAGAAGAGACATTAGAGAGTGGAGGCAGAGAGAAGAGACAGAGAAAGAGACAGAGAGAAGAGACAGAGAGAAGAGACATTAGAGAGTGGAGACAGAGAGAAGACACAGAAGAGACAGAGAGAAGACACAGAGAGAAGAGACAGAGAGAAGAGACATTAGAGAGTGGAGACAGAGAGAAGACACAGAGAGAAGACACAGAGAAGAGACAGAGAAGAGACAGACAGAAGACACAGAGAGAAAAGACAGAGAAGAGACATTAGAGAGTGGAGACAGAGAGAAGAGACAGAGAGAAGAGACATTAGAGAGAAGACACAGAGAGAAGAGACAGAGAGAAGAGACATTAGAAAGTGGAGACAGAGAGAAGACACAGAGAGAAGAGACATTAGAGAGTGGAGACAAAGAGAAGAGACAGAGAGTAGAGACAGAGAGAAGAGAAAGAGAGAAGAGACATTAGAGAGTGGAGACATTAGAGAGTAGAGACAGAGAGAAGACACAGAGAGAAGAGACATTAGAGAGTAGAGACAGAGAGAAGAGACATTAGAGAGTAGAGACAGAGAGAAGACACAGAGAGAAGAGACATTAGAGAGTGGAGACAAAGAGTAGAGACAGAGAGAAGAGACAGAGAAAACACCTTAGAGAGTAGAGACCTTAGAGAGTAGAGACAGAGAGAAGAGACAGAGAGAAGAGACATTAGAGAGTGGAGACAGAGAGAAGAGACAGAGAAGAGACAGAGAGAAGAGACAGACAGAAGAGACATTAGAGAGTGGAGACAGAGAGAAGACACAGAGAAGAGACAGAGAGAAGAGACATTAGAGAGTGGAGACAGAGAGAAGAGACAGACAGAAGAGACATTAGAGAGTGGAGACAGAGAGAAGACACAGCGAAGAGACAGAGAGAAGAGACATTAGAGAGTGGAGACAGAGAGAAGAGACAGAGAAGAGACAGACAGAAGAGACATTAGAGAGTGGAGACAGAGAGAAGAGACAGAGAAGAGACAGAGAGAAAGAGACAGAGAGAAGAGACATTAGAGAGTGGAGACAGAGAGAAGACACAGAAGAGACAGAGAGAAGACACAGAGAGAAGAGACATTAGAGAGTGGAGACAGAGAGAAGACACAGAGAGAAGACACAGAGAGAAAAGACAGAGAGAAGACACAGAGAAGAGACAGAGAAGAGACAGACAGAAGACACAGAGAGAAAAGACAGAGAAGAGACATTAGAGAGTGGAGACAGAGAGAAGAGACAGAGAGAAAAGACAGAGAAGAGACATTAGAAAGTGGAGACAGAGAGAAGACACAGAGAGAAGAGACATTAGAGAGTGGAGACAAAGAGAAGAGACAGAGAGTAGAGACAGAGAGAAGAGACAGAGAGAAGAGAAAGAGAGAAGAGACATTAGAGAGTGGAGACATTAGAGAGTAGAGACAGAGAGAAGACACAGAGAGAAGAGACATTAGAGAGTGGAGACAAAGAGAAGAGACAGAGAGTAGAGACAGAGAGAAGAGAAAGAGAGAAGAGACATTAGAGAGTGGAGACATTAGAGAGTAGAGACAGAGAGAAGACACAGAGAGAAGAGACATTAGAGAGTGGAGACAAAGAGTAGAGACAGAGAGAAGAGACAGAGAAAACACCTTAGAGAGTAGAGACCTTAGAGAGTAGAGACAGAGAGAAGAGACAGAGAGAAGAGACATTAGAGAGTGGAGACAAAGAGTAGAGACAGAGAGAAGAGACAGAGAAAACACCTTAGAGAGTAGAGACCTTAGAGAGTAGAGACAGAGAGAAGAGACAGAGAGAAGAGACATTAGAGAGTGGAGGCAGAGAGAAGAGACAGAGAGAAGAGACAGAGAGAAAGAGACAGACAGAAGAGACATTAGAGAGTGGAGGCAGAGAGAAGAGACAGAAGAGACAGAGAGAAGAGACAGAGAGAGAAGAGACAGAGAGTGGAGACAGAGAGAAGACACAGAAGAGACAGAGAGAAGACACAGAGAGAAGAGACATTAGAGAGTGGAGACAAAGAGTAGAGACAGAGAGAAGAGACAGAGAAAACACCTTAGAGAGTAGAGACCTTAGAGAGTAGAGACAGAGAGAAGAGACATTAGAGAGTGGAGACAGAAAGAAGACACAGAGAGAAGAGACAGAGAGAAGAGACAGACAGAAGAGACATTAGAGAGGAGACAGAGAGAAGAGACAGAGAGAAGAGACATTAGAGAGTGGAGACAGAGAGAAGAGACAGAGAGAAGAGACATTAGAGAGTGGAGACAGAGAGAAGAGACAGACAGAAGAGACATTAGAGAGTGGAGACAGAGAGAAGAGACAGAGAAGAGACAGAGAGAAGAGACAGAGAGAAGAGACATTAGAGAGTGGAGACAGAGAGAAGACACAGAAGAGACAGAGAGAAGACACAGAGAGAAGAGACAGAGAGAAGAGACATTAGAGAGTGGAGACAGAGAGAAGACACAAGAGAGAAGACACAGAGAGAAAAGACAGAGAGAAGACACAGAGAAGAGACAGAGAAGAGACAGACAGAAGACACAGAGAGAAAAGACAGAGAAGAGACATTAGAGAGTGGAGACAGAGAGAAGAGACAGAGAGAAGAGACATTGAGAGAGAAGACACAGAGAGAAAAGACAGAGAAGAGACATTAGAAAGTGGAGACAGAGAGAAGACACAGAGAGAAGAGACAGAGAGAAGAGACATTAGAAAGTGGAGACAGAGAGAAGAGAAAGAGAGAAGAGACATTAGAGAGTGGAGACATTAGAGAGTAGAGACAGAGAGAAGACACAGAGAGAAGAGACATTAGAGAGTAGAGACAGAGAGAAGACATAGAGAGAAGAGACATTAGAGAGTAGAGACAGAGAGAAGACACAGAGAGAAGAGACATTAGAGAGTAGAGACAGAGAGAAGAGACAGAGAGTGGAGACAAAGAGAAGAGACAGAGTAGAGTCAGAGAGTAGAGACAGAGAGAAGAGACAGAGAGTAGAGACAGAGAGAAGACACAGAGTAGAGACATTAGAGAGTAGAGACAGAAAGAAGACACAGAGTAGACATTAGAGAGTAGAGACATTAGAGAGTAGAGACAGAGAGAAGACACAGAGAGAAGAGACATTAGAGAGTAGAGACAGAGAGAAGACATAGAGAGAAGAGACATTAGAGAGTAGAGACAGAGAGAAGACACAGAGAGAAGAGACATTAGAGAGTAGAGACAGAGAGAAGAGACAGAGAGTGGAGACAAAGAGAAGAGACAGAGTAGAGTCAGAGAGTAGAGACAGAGAGAAGAGACAGAGAGTAGAGACAGAGAGAAGACACAGAGTAGAGACATTAGAGAGTAGAGACAGAAAGAAGACACAGAGTAGACATTAGAGAGTAGAGACATTAGAGAGGAGAGACAGAGTAGAGACTCTTCATCTCTATCTCTTCATTCAACTCTATGTGCCTCCTCTGGGAACCCTTATAACGTTTGGGGCCAGTGTGGAGCATTATAACCTGTGTAGGGGCCACAGGAGACTTTTATAAACTGTTCCAAGGATATTGGGGTACAGGGAATCTGAACAGGCTGGGAAACACCGCGTTAGGGAGAAGAAATTGGTATCATAAATGACACTAGTCCACTAGCCACAGGATATACCGTGGGGCCCCCCAGTAATCAGTGATCGGGCCCCCGAATGTTCCCCTGAGCTCTCTATGTTCATAATCACCATTTTACCACGTCTATCCAGCATGCAGCGCCCTAGATGAAGGCTCAGGAGTGACTGACCGCCGGACATGTGGACTTCAGCGCTGCCCCCTCCTGCTATGTGATAACCTCGTGTTTAGTGCCTACATCAGCACACAAGCTGCACGCCCGGCTGGAGCCGTGATTTGTGGGCAGTCAGGGACGTTATCGCTCCATTTTCACACAGGACTTGGGGCCACTAATTAGCTGTTATTTTACGTTTTTATCCAATTAATGTCAGCGAGATGTTTTATTTCCATCCTGTTAATGCGAAAGTCTCCACGACCTTCAGTGACGCGCGGCTCGATGTGTATTCATGTTGTGACTGCGCCATGATGTGAGGTTAACGGACTGTAGCGGAATCAGCCAGTGTCCAGGAATCTGAGACTAAAAGGCTTCCCGAGACCCCCACAAAATGGCTTCATATGAAACGTCTTAATGGCTTCATTAGGAGACGGCTCTAATGTCCGCACCGCGTGAGAAGAACGTCTGCTACACTAAGCCTTAGGAGAGAGAGAAGTGGAGGGTAGACAGAGACACGCACCCCTCGTGCACCCGCCCACCTCACCATGAAGGTTATTTTACCTAACCATCTTTCTATGGTGCAATGTCACAGCACTAAAGGGGGTCTTACTTATACAAACTTTGGCCCAAATGTAGGAAATGCGTGAAAATAACTAATCTCTGGGGCTGCAGATTGTCTACAAGTAGTTGTAATTGCATTTTATTAAAAATCCTCCATATATTTTCATACAGTGTATAACAAGTAGTGGGTTGTGGACTCACTGCGTCACCTGACCAGTCTGACTTTGGGCCATACCTCTTGGAGTGGTCCCAGTGTAGGTGACAGATGGCCAAAGACCAGGTGCAAAGCTGCCAAGCACCAAGGCTCAGGCAAAAGAATGGTCAGGTACAGACCAAGGTTCGGGCAGGCAGAGTTTGTGCCGGGTTGGTAGTCAGGCAGAGTCAGGTCAGGTAACACAGGTGGGAAGGTAAGAAGCAAGCCTAGGGACAGGTAGTCGGCAGAACAGGGTCAGAGACAGGTACGGAGTCAGGATCGAGCCAAGTCAATACACAGATAATCCAACAGTACACAGGAAAATACCCTCACAGAAACTGGCATGCTAAGAACCCATATTGCTCAGGCAGTCTGCAGAGGAAAGAGCAGGAAATATAGAGGAGGGTTCCCTGGCATTGACTAGGGACACATTTGCTTGTGTGCTCACTGGCCCTTTAAGTGTCATAAAGGACTGATGTGTGTCTTTAAGGGAGACACCTATAGAGGCGGCGTGCCTGACAGAAGGGAGGCGAGTTGGCTGGGGTGGGTAGTTACACAGAGCAGGATGCTCAGTCCCATTCAGTGTAGAATCCGTCAGCTCTCTGACAGCTCACTCTCTGTACTCTCCTGAAGACAAATCTAAGCCGACATCTTTACAACCCAATAGAATAATAAAATAAACCAACTTCATGAGCCGAGATGTGGCTACACACAGGGAGCTCGCCCCAGGGGTCTCTGACTGAGTGGGACTGAGCAGCCTGCAATGTGTGAGAATACAAGCAGGCTGCAGAAGACGGACAAAGAAAACCAAATTACAATAAATCAGCCTAAAATAAAGGCAATACAGTACAGAAGAAAGCCCCGCACGTGTCCATAGGCTGTACTGGGATGGCCCCTGGCATCAGAGGTATAATGGTCATTACATGGATGGCGGTGCTATAACCGTCTATAAGGTACACAGGATTACCTGGGATTTATACATAAGGAACGGCCCACCTGACGGCATGTCTGATTCATGGGGGCAGTAACTATTTGCTGCCTGCGTCTGACCTAATATAGGCACATTTATTTTAGATCATTTTTTTCCCCCAAACATGCTCAGCAAAGGGGCGTGGCTTACAAAAAGGGTGTGGCTTAAGAGGTGGCGAACAGCAAAAGCAACAAATTACTGATGTAAAATTGTGGCTCATTGTAAGTGAAGTAACAGGCGGTATGGACTAGGCAGAGCATCAATCTGGAGTAGCATAGGACTGTCTGACTATTAGTAAATGTAAGCCAATGACTTATTATGTTTATTATTTATTGTCATTATCTGATATATATAATTATTACAACATTTCACGGTACTTGTGGCTGTAATGACCATGGCAGGATTTGCCGTATCCCTGAGTACTGTCGCTGTGTCAATCACTGGCCACCATCTTGCATAGGTCATTGATTTCACAACGTGCTATAGATGGTTATCACCTGTCTCGGGGCGGTCAGGCAGGGGAGGGGGAACACTTAACAGGCTGACACTGCGGACATTATCTGGATGTCACCGGGGGAAACATTTTCACCAAAGCAAATAAATCAATGTGACAAGAGAGAAGTGACTGGGGCAGGAGCGGCCGAAGGAGCGGATCCGTCTGCTTACTATCCCAAAGTATCCCATACTGATAGATAATAACAGATCACACCGGATTAATAATAATAATAATAACAGATCACACCGGATTAATAATAATAACAGATCACACCGGATTAATAATAATAATAATAATAATAATAACAGATCACACCGGATTAATAATAATAATAATAATAATAATAACAGATCACACCGGAATAATAATAATAACAGATCACACCGGATTAATAATAATAATAATAATAACAGATCACACCGGATTAATAATAATAATAATAACAGATCACACCAGATTAATAATAATAATAATAACAGATCACACCGGATTAATAATAATAATAATAACAGATCACACCGGATTAATAATAATAATAACAGATCACACCGGATTAATAATAATAATAATAACAGATCACACCGGATTAATAATAATAACAGATCACACCGGATTAATAATAATAACAGATCACACCGGATTAATAATAATAATAACAGATCACACCGGATTAATAATAATAATAATAACAGATCACACCGGATTAATAATAATAATAACAGATCACACCGAATTAATAATAATAATAACAGATCACACCGGATTAATAATAATAATAACAGATCACACCGGATTAATAATAATAATAATAACAGATCACACCAGATTAATAATAATAATAATAATAATAATAATAACAGATCACACCAGATTAATAATAATAATAATAATAACAGATCACACCAGATTAATAATAATAATAATAATAATAATAATAACAGATCACACCAGATTAATAATAATAATAATAATAACAGATCACACCAGATTAATAATAATAATAATAATAATAATAACAGATCACACCAGATTAATAATAATAATAATAATGATAATAATAACAGATCACACCAGATTAATAATAATAATAATAATAATAATAATAGTGGAGTGACAGGCGGAGGACTGATGGGCAGTGGAGTGACAGGCGGAGGACTGATGGGCAGTGGAGTGACAGGCGGAGGACTGATGGGCAGTGGAGTGACAGGCGGAGGACTGATGGGCAGTGGAGTGACAGGTGGAGGACTGATGGGCAGTGGAGTGACAGGCGGAGGACTGATGGGCAGTGGAGTGACAGGGCGGAGGACTGATGGGCAGTGGAGTGACAGGCGGAGGACTGATGGGCAGTGGAGTGACAGGCGGAGGACTGATGGGCAGTGGAGTGACAGGGCGGAGGACTGATGGGCAGTGGAGTGACAGTTAGAGGACTGATGGGCAGTGGAGTGACAGGCGGAGGACTGATGGGCAGTGGAGTGACAGGGCGGAGGACTGATGGGCAGTGGAGTGACAGGCGGAGGACTGATGGGCAGTGGAGTGACAGGCGGAGGACTGATGGGCAGTGGAGTGACAGGCGGAGGACTGATGGGCAGTGGAGTGACAGGCGGAGGACTGATGAGCAGTGGAGTGACAGGGCAGAGGACTGATGGGCAGTGGAGTGACAGGCGGAGGACTGATGGGCAGTGGAGTGACAGGCAGAGGACTGATGGGCAGTGGAGTGACAGGCGGAGGACTGATGGGCAGTGGAGTGACAGGCGGAGGACTGATGGGCAGTGGAGTGACAGGCGGAGGACTGATGGGCAGTGGAGTGACAGGCGGAGGACTGATGGGCAGTGGAGTGACAGGCGGAGGACTGATGGGCAGTGGAGTGACAGGCGGAGGACTGATGGGCAGTGGAGTGACAGGCGGAGGACTGATGGGCAGTGGAGTGGTTAGAGGCATTGTCCAGCCGCACAATTCTGCTTACAACCTGCACAGGAGTCGCAGGGGATCGGTTCAGCCTTTTGTTATGTTATAGCATTGTGAGCCATAAAATTACTATTGTTTGGCTGCCCAGTCAGTGACAGGAGGAGTTGTCTGTTTAACCCTTTCCTCACACTACAGGGAGCTCTTTAGCCTCCAGGAGCCCCTTCGCTCCTCCTGGCCTTCACATCTCCGCGTAGCGCTCTGCTGCCGCCTCCTCTGATCCCCCCAAGTAATTAATCCTCAAGTAATGAGAAAAAAATATTTCCCATAATTTGCACTTTTAATCATTTACGACTGGAAACACAAACAATGGCGCGCAGTATAGAGCGAGCGCAGATATATGGCGAGTTATTATACCATCATTAACTGGCGGAGTAACGATAATTATCTAATCACCTTTATTTATGATTTCCACTTCCATGGAGTTTATCGCACATAACTAACGCACATTATCTGGTTAGTGCGCACGTACAAAGCCGCAGATACAAGAGAGGAGGGAACACAAGAGATACAGCGAGTCTGATAATAATGTGTGTGATAGATACAGGAGGCGTCAGCGGTCGTCACACGTAACACACTATATATATACGGTATATATCAAATATAGCAATTCCCCAGGCCAAGGATTCAGGAGGACTAGACTACTACCTGCTGTAAAACTACAACTCCCAGCATGCCTACCATGAATGTATCACTTATCTTAAGATGACCCCAAGTTACATCCTATATTTCACTTCAGAGCTGGGCCAGCAGAATAGTGAGCGCAGCTCTGGAGTATAATACAGGATAAGTAATGTAATGTATGTACACAGTGACTGCACCAGCAGAATAGTGAGCGCAGCTCTGGAGTATAATACAGGATGTAACTCAGGATCAGTACAGGATAAGTAATGTAATGTATGTACACAGTGACTGTACCAGCAGAATAGTGAGCGCAGCTCTGGAGTATAATACAGGATAAGTAATGTAATGTATGTACACAGTGACTGTACCAGCAGAATAGTGAGTGCAGCTCTGGAGTATAATACAGGATGTAACTCAGGATCAGTACAGGATAAGTAATGTAATGTATGTACACAGTGACTGCACCAGCAGAATAGTGAGTGCAGCTCTGGAGTATAATACAGGATGTAACTCAGGATCAGTACAGGATAAGTAATGTAATGTATGTACACAGTGTCTGTACCAGCAGAATAGTGAGTGCAGCTCTGGAGTATAATACAGGATGTAACTCAGGATCAGTACAGGATAAGTAATGTAATGTATGTACACAGTGACTGTACCAGCAGAATAGTGAGTGCAGCTCTGGAGTATAATACAGGATAAGTAATGTAATGTATGTGCACAGTGACTGTACCAGCAGAATAGTGAGCACAGCTCTGGAGTATAATACAGGATGTAACTCAGGATCAATACAGGATAAGTAATGTAATGTATGTACACAGTGACTGCACCAGCAGAATAGTGAGCACAGCTCTGGAGTATAATACAGGATGTAACTCAGGATCAGTACAGGATAAGTAATGTAATGTATGTACACAGTGACTGTACCAGCAGAATAGTGAGCGCAGCTCTGGAGTATAATACAGGATGTAACTCAGGATCAGTACAGGATAAGTAATGTAATGTATGTACACAGTGACTGTACCAGCAGAATAGTGAGCGTAGCTCTGGAGTATAATACAGGATGTAACTCAGGATCAGTACAGGATAAGTAATGTAATGTATGTACACAGTGACTGCACCAGCAGAATAGTGAGCGCAGCTCTGGAGTATAATACAGGATAAGTAATGTAATGTATGTACACAGTGACTGCACCAGCAGAATAGTGAGCGCAGCTCTGGAGTATAATACAGGATGTAACTCAGGATCAGTACAGGATAAGTAATGTAATGTGTGTACACAGTGACTGTACCAGCAGAATAGTGAGCGCAGCTCTGGAGTATAATACAGGATAAGTAATGTAATGTATGTACACAGTGACTGCACCAGCAGAATAGTGAGCACAGCTCTGGAGTATAATACAGGATAAGTAATGTAATGTATGTACACAGTGACTGCACCAGCAGTATAGTGAGCGCAGCTCTGCAGTATAATACAGGATGTAACTCAGGATCAGTACAGGATAAGTAATGTAAGGTATGTACACAGTGACTGTACCAGCAGAATAGTGAGCGCAGCTCTGGAGTATAATACAGGATGTAACTCAGGATCAGTACAGGATAAGTAATGTAATGTATGTACACAGTGACTGTACCAGCAGAATAGTGAGCGCAGCTCTGAAGTATAATACAGGATAAGTAATGTAATGTATGTACACAGTGACTGCACCAGCAGAATAGTGAGCGCAGCTCTGCAGTATAATACAGGATGTAACTCAGGATCAGTACAGGATAAGTAATGTAATGTATGTACACAGTGACTGCACCAGCAGAATAGTGAGCGCAGCTCTGGAGTATAATACAGGATGTAACTCAGGATCAGTACAGGATAAGTAATGTAATGTATGTACACAGTGACTACACCAGCAGAATAGTGAGTGCAGCTCTGGAGTATAATACAGGATAAGTAATGTAATGTATGTGCACAGTGACTGTACCAGCAGAATAGTGAGCACAGCTCTGGAGTATAATACAGGATAAGTAATGTAATGTATGTACACAGTGACTGCACCAGCAGAATAGTGAGTGCAGCTCTGGAGTATAATACAGGATGTAACTCAGGATCAGTACAGGATAAGTAATGTAATGTATGTACACAGTGACTGCACCAGCAGAATAGTGAGCGCAGCTCTGGAGTATAATACAGGATAAGTAATGTAATGTATGTACACAGTGACTGCACCAGCAGAATAGTGAGCGCAGCTCTGGAGTATAATACAGGATGTAACTCAGGATCAGTACAGGATAAGTAATGTAATGTATGTACACAGTGTCTGTACCAGCAGAATAGTGAGTGCAGCTCTGGAGTATAATACAGGATGTAACTCAGGATCAGTACAGGATAAGTAATGTAATGTATGTACACAGTGACTGTACCAGCAGAATAGTGAGTGCAGCTCTGGAGTATAATACAGGATAAGTAATGTAATGTATGTGCACAGTGACTGTACCAGCAGAATAGTGAGCACAGCTCTGGAGTATAATACAGGATGTAACTCAGGATCAATACAGGATAAGTAATGTAATGTATGTACACAGTGACTACACCAGCAGAATAGTGAGTGCAGCTCTGGAGTATAATACAGGATAAGTAATGTAATGTATGTGCACAGTGACTGTACCAGCAGAATAGTGAGCACAGCTCTGGAGTATAATACAGGATAAGTAATGTAATGTATGTACACAGTGACTGTACCAGCAGAATAGTGAGTGCAGCTCTGGAGTATAATACAGGATGTAACTCAGGATCAGTACAGGATAAGTAATGTAATGTATGTACACAGTGACTGCACCAGCAGAATAGTGAGCGCAGCTCTGGAGTATAATACAGGATAAGTAATGTAATGTATGTACACAGTGACTGCACCAGCAGAATAGTGAGCGCAGCTCTGGAGTATAATACAGGATGTAACTCAGGATCAGTACAGGATAAGTAATGTAATGTATGTACACAGTGTCTGTACCAGCAGAATAGTGAGTGCAGCTCTGGAGTATAATACAGGATGTAACTCAGGATCAGTACAGGATAAGTAATGTAATGTATGTACACAGTGACTGTACCAGCAGAATAGTGAGTGCAGCTCTGGAGTATAATACAGGATAAGTAATGTAATGTATGTGCACAGTGACTGTACCAGCAGAATAGTGAGCACAGCTCTGGAGTATAATACAGGATGTAACTCAGGATCAATACAGGATAAGTAATGTAATGTATGTACACAGTGACTGCACCAGCAGAATAGTGAGCACAGCTCTGGAGTATAATACAGGATGTAACTCAGGATCAGTACAGGATAAGTAATGTAATGTATGTACACAGTGACTGTACCAGCAGAATAGTGAGCGCAGCTCTGGAGTATAATACAGGATGTAACTCAGGATCAGTACAGGATAAGTAATGTAATGTATGTACACAGTGACTGTACCAGCAGAATAGTGAGCGCAGCTCTGGAGTATAATACAGGATGTAACTCAGGATCAGTACAGGATAAGTAATGTAATGTATGTACACAGTGACTGCACCAGCAGAATAGTGAGCGCAGCTCTGGAGTATAATACAGGATGTAACTCAGGATCAGTACAGGATAAGTAATGTAATGTGTGTACACAGTGACTGTACCAGCAGAATAGTGAGCGCAGCTCTGGAGTATAATACAGGATAAGTAATGTAATGTATGTACACAGTGACTGCACCAGCAGAATAGTGAGTGCAGCTCTGGAGTATAATACAGGATAAGTAATGTAATGTATGTACACAGTGACTGCACCAGCAGTATAGTGAGCGCAGCTCTGCAGTATAATACAGGATGTAACTCAGGATCAGTACAGGATAAGTAATGTAAGGTATGTACACAGTGACTGTACCAGCAGAATAGTGAGCGCAGCTCTGGAGTATAATACAGGATGTAACTCAGGATCAGTACAGGATAAGTAATGTAATGTATGTACACAGTGACTGTACCAGCAGAATAGTGAGCGCAGCTCTGAAGTATAATACAGGATAAGTAATGTAATGTATGTACACAGTGACTGCACCAGCAGAATAGTGAGCGCAGCTCTGCAGTATAATACAGGATGTAACTCAGGATCAGTACAGGATAAGTAATGTAATGTATGTACACAGTGACTGCACCAGCAGAATAGTGAGCGCAGCTCTGCAGTATAATACAGGATGTAACTCAGGATCAGTACAGGATAAGTAATGTAAGGTATGTACACAGTGACTGTACCAGCAGAATAGTGAGCGCAGCTCTGGAGTATAATACAGGATGTAACTCAGGATCAGTACAGGATAAGTAATGTAATGTATGTACACAGTGACTGTACCAGCAGAATAGTGAGCGCAGCTCTGAAGTATAATACAGGATAAGTAATGTAATGTATGTACACAGTGACTGCACCAGCAGAATAGTGAGCGCAGCTCTGCAGTATAATACAGGATGTAACTCAGGATCAGTACAGGATAAGTAATGTAATGTATGTACACAGTGACTGCACCAGCAGAATAGTGAGCGCAGCTCTGGAGTATAATACAGGATGTAACTCAGGATCAGTACAGGATAAGTAATGTAATGTATGTACACAGTGACTACACCAGCAGAATAGTGAGTGCAGCTCTGGAGTATAATACAGGATAAGTAATGTAATGTATGTGCACAGTGACTGTACCAGCAGAATAGTGAGCACAGCTCTGGAGTATAATACAGGATAAGTAATGTAATGTATGTACACAGTGACTGCACCAGCAGAATAGTGAGCGCAGCTCTGGAGTATAATACAGGATGTAACTCAGGATCAGTACAGGATAAGTAATGTAATGTATGTACACAGTGTCTGTACCAGCAGAATAGTGAGTGCAGCTCTGGAGTATAATACAGGATGTAACTCAGGATCAGTACAGGATAAGTAATGTAATGTATGTACACAGTGACTGTACCAGCAGAATAGTGAGTGCAGCTCTGGAGTATAATACAGGATAAGTAATGTAATGTATGTGCACAGTGACTGTACCAGCAGAATAGTGAGCACAGCTCTGGAGTATAATACAGGATGTAACTCAGGATCAATACAGGATAAGTAATGTAATGTATGTACACAGTGTCTGTACCAGCAGAATAGTGAGTGCAGCTCTGGAGTATAATACAGGATGTAACTCAGGATCAGTACAGGATAAGTAATGTAATGTATGTACACAGTGACTGTACCAGCAGAATAGTGAGTGCAGCTCTGGAGTATAATACAGGATGTAACTCAGGATCAATACAGGATAAGTAATGTAATGTATGTACACAGTGACTGCACCAGCAGAATAGTGAGCACAGCTCTGGAGTATAATACAGGATGTAACTCAGGATCAGTACAGGATAAGTAATGTAATGTATGTACACAGTGACTGTACCAGCAGAATAGTGAGCGCAGCTCTGGAGTATAATACAGGATGTAACTCAGGATCAGTACAGGATAAGTAATGTAATGTATGTACACAGTGACTGTACCAGCAGAATAGTGAGCGCAGCTCTGGAGTATAATACAGGATGTAACTCAGGATCAGTACAGGATAAGTAATGTAATGTATGTACACAGTGACTGCACCAGCAGAATAGTGAGCGCAGCTCTGGAGTATAATACAGGATAAGTAATGTAATGTATGTACACAGTGACTGCACCAGCAGAATAGTGAGTGCAGCTCTGGAGTATAATACAGGATAAGTAATGTAATGTATGTACACAGTGACTGCACCAGCAGTATAGTGAGCGCAGCTCTGCAGTATAATACAGGATGTAACTCAGGATCAGTACAGGATAAGTAATGTAAGGTATGTACACAGTGACTGTACCAGCAGAATAGTGAGCGCAGCTCTGGAGTATAATACAGGATGTAACTCAGGATCAGTACAGGATAAGTAATGTAATGTATGTACACAGTGACTGTACCAGCAGAATAGTGAGCGCAGCTCTGAAGTATAATACAGGATAAGTAATGTAATGTATGTACACAGTGACTGCACCAGCAGAATAGTGAGCGCAGCTCTGCAGTATAATACAGGATGTAACTCAGGATCAGTACAGGATAAGTAATGTAATGTATGTACACAGTGACTGCACCAGCAGAATAGTGAGCGCAGCTCTGGAGTATAATACAGGATGTAACTCAGGATCAGTACAGGATAAGTAATGTAATGTATGTACACAGTGACTACACCAGCAGAATAGTGAGTGCAGCTCTGGAGTATAATACAGGATAAGTAATGTAATGTATGTGCACAGTGACTGTACCAGCAGAATAGTGAGCACAGCTCTGGAGTATAATACAGGATAAGTAATGTAATGTATGTACACAGTGACTGCACCAGCAGAATAGTGAGCGCAGCTCTGGAGTATAATACAGGATGTAACTCAGGATCAGTACAGGATAAGTAATGTAATGTATGTACACAGTGACTGTACCAGCAGAATAGTGAGTGCAGCTCTGGAGTATAATACAGGATGTAACTCAGGATCAGTACAGGATAAGTAATGTAATGTATGTACACAGTGACTGCACCAGCAGAATAGTGAGCGCAGCTCTGGAGTATAATACAGGATAAGTAATGTATGTACACAGTGACTGTACCAGCAGAATAGTGAGCGCAGCTCTGGAGTATAATACAGGATAAGTAATGTATGTACACAGTGACTGTACCAGCAGAATAGTGAGCGCAGATCTGGAGTATAATACAGGATGTAACTCAGGATCAGTACAGGATAAGTAATGTAATGTATGTACACAGTGACTGTACCAGCAGAATAGTGAGTGCAGCTCTGGAGTATAATACAGGATAAGTAATGTAACGTATGTACACAGTGACTGCACCAGCAGAATAGTGAGCGCAGCTCTGGAGTATAATACAGGATGTAACTCAGGATCAGTACAGGATAAGTAATGTAATGTATGTACACAGTGACTGTACCAGCAGAATAGTGAGCGCAGCTCTGAAGTATAATACAGGATAAGTAATGTAATGTATGTACACAGTGACTGCACCAGCAGAATAGTGAGCGCAGCTCTGCAGTATAATACAGGATGTAACTCAGGATCAGTACAGGATAAGTAATGTAATGTATGTACACAGTGACTGCACCAGCAGAATAGTGAGCGCAGCTCTGCAGTATAATACAGGATGTAACTCAGGATCAGTACAGGATAAGTAATGTAAGGTATGTATACAGTGACTGTACCAGCAGAATAGTGAGCGCAGCTCTGGAGTATAATACAGGATGTAACTCAGGATCAGTACAGGATAAGTAATGTAATGTATGTACACAGTGACTGTACCAGCAGAATAGTGAGCGCAGCTCTGAAGTATAATACAGGATAAGTAATGTAATGTATGTACACAGTGACTGCACCAGCAGAATAGTGAGCGCAGCTCTGCAGTATAATACAGGATGTAACTCAGGATCAGTACAGGATAAGTAATGTAATGTATGTACACAGTGACTGCACCAGCAGAATAGTGAGCGCAGCTCTGGAGTATAATACAGGATGTAACTCAGGATCAGTACAGGATAAGTAATGTAATGTATGTACACAGTGACTACACCAGCAGAATAGTGAGTGCAGCTCTGGAGTATAATACAGGATAAGTAATGTAATGTATGTGCACAGTGACTGTACCAGCAGAATAGTGAGCACAGCTCTGGAGTATAATACAGGATAAGTAATGTAATGTATGTACACAGTGACTGCACCAGCAGAATAGTGAGCGCAGCTCTGGAGTATAATACAGGATGTAACTCAGGATCAGTACAGGATAAGTAATGTAATGTATGTACACAGTGTCTGTACCAGCAGAATAGTGAGTGCAGCTCTGGAGTATAATACAGGATGTAACTCAGGATCAGTACAGGATAAGTAATGTAATGTATGTACACAGTGACTGTACCAGCAGAATAGTGAGTGCAGCTCTGGAGTATAATACAGGATAAGTAATGTAATGTATGTGCACAGTGACTGTACCAGCAGAATAGTGAGCACAGCTCTGGAGTATAATACAGGATGTAACTCAGGATCAATACAGGATAAGTAATGTAATGTATGTACACAGTGTCTGTACCAGCAGAATAGTGAGTGCAGCTCTGGAGTATAATACAGGATGTAACTCAGGATCAGTACAGGATAAGTAATGTAATGTATGTACACAGTGACTGTACCAGCAGAATAGTGAGTGCAGCTCTGGAGTATAATACAGGATAAGTAATGTAATGTATGTGCACAGTGACTGTACCAGCAGAATAGTGAGCACAGCTCTGGAGTATAATACAGGATGTAACTCAGGATCAATACAGGATAAGTAATGTAATGTATGTACACAGTGACTGCACCAGCAGAATAGTGAGCACAGCTCTGGAGTATAATACAGGATGTAACTCAGGATCAGTACAGGATAAGTAATGTAATGTATGTACACAGTGACTGTACCAGCAGAATAGTGAGCGCAGCTCTGGAGTATAATACAGGATGTAACTCAGGATCAGTACAGGATAAGTAATGTAATGTATGTACACAGTGACTGTACCAGCAGAATAGTGAGCGCAGCTCTGGAGTATAATACAGGATGTAACTCAGGATCAGTACAGGATAAGTAATGTAATGTATGTACACAGTGACTGCACCAGCAGAATAGTGAGCGCAGCTCTGGAGTATAATACAGGATAAGTAATGTAATGTATGTACACAGTGACTGCACCAGCAGAATAGTGAGTGCAGCTCTGGAGTATAATACAGGATAAGTAATGTAATGTATGTACACAGTGACTGCACCAGCAGTATAGTGAGCGCAGCTCTGCAGTATAATACAGGATGTAACTCAGGATCAGTACAGGATAAGTAATGTAAGGTATGTACACAGTGACTGTACCAGCAGAATAGTGAGCGCAGCTCTGGAGTATAATACAGGATGTAACTCAGGATCAGTACAGGATAAGTAATGTAATGTATGTACACAGTGACTGTACCAGCAGAATAGTGAGCGCAGCTCTGAAGTATAATACAGGATAAGTAATGTAATGTATGTACACAGTGACTGCACCAGCAGAATAGTGAGCGCAGCTCTGCAGTATAATACAGGATGTAACTCAGGATCAGTACAGGATAAGTAATGTAATGTATGTACACAGTGACTGCACCAGCAGAATAGTGAGCGCAGCTCTGGAGTATAATACAGGATGTAACTCAGGATCAGTACAGGATAAGTAATGTAATGTATGTACACAGTGACTACACCAGCAGAATAGTGAGTGCAGCTCTGGAGTATAATACAGGATAAGTAATGTAATGTATGTGCACAGTGACTGTACCAGCAGAATAGTGAGCACAGCTCTGGAGTATAATACAGGATAAGTAATGTAATGTATGTACACAGTGACTGCACCAGCAGAATAGTGAGCGCAGCTCTGGAGTATAATACAGGATGTAACTCAGGATCAGTACAGGATAAGTAATGTAATGTATGTACACAGTGACTGTACCAGCAGAATAGTGAGTGCAGCTCTGGAGTATAATACAGGATGTAACTCAGGATCAGTACAGGATAAGTAATGTAATGTATGTACACAGTGACTGCACCAGCAGAATAGTGAGCGCAGCTCTGGAGTATAATACAGGATGTAACTCAGGATCAGTACAGGATAAGTAATGTAATGTATGTACACAGTGACTGTACCAGCAGAATAGTGAGTGCAGCTCTGGAGTATAATACAGGATGTAACTCAGGATCAGTACAGGATAAGTAATGTAATGTATGTACACAGTGACTGCACCAGCAGAATAGTGAGCGCAGCTCTGGAGTATAATACAGGATAAGTAATGTATGTACACAGTGACTGTACCAGCAGAATAGTGAGCGCAGCTCTGGAGTATAATACAGGATAAGTAATGTATGTACACAGTGACTGCACCAGCAGAATAGTGAGTGCAGCTCTGGAGTATAATACAGGATGTAACTCAGGATCAGTACAGGATAAGTAATGTAATGTATGTACACAGTGACTGTACCAGCAGAATAGTGAGTGCAGCTCTGGAGTATAATACAGGATAAGTAATGTAACGTATGTACACAGTGACTGCACCAGCAGAATAGTGAGCGCAGCTCTGGAGTATAATACAGGATGTAACTCAGGATCAGTACAGGATAAGTAATGTAATGTATGTACACAGTGACTGTACCAGCAGAATAGTGAGCGCAGCTCTGGAGTATAATACAGGATAAGTAATGTAATG
This sequence comes from Leptodactylus fallax, assembly GCA_947044405.1. Lineage (NCBI taxonomy): Eukaryota > Metazoa > Chordata > Amphibia > Anura > Leptodactylidae > Leptodactylus > Leptodactylus fallax. The sequence goes on from CAMRHE010000773.1 coordinate 159,904, forward strand.
TATGTACACAGTGACTGTACCAGCAGAATAGTGAGCGCAGCTCTGGAGTATAATACAGGATGTAACTCAGGATCAGTACAGGATAAGTAATGTAATGTATGTACACAGTGACTGCACCAGCAGAATAGTGAGCGCAGCTCTGGAGTATAATACAGGTTGTAACTCAGGATCAGTACAGGATAAGTAATGTATGTACACAGTGACTGTACCAGCAAAATAGTGAGCGCAGCTCTGGAGTATAATACAGGATAAGTAATGTAATGTATATGTATCTTGTTTGTACACACTGTATATATTATATAAGCAGTGTGTAAAGCAGTATTAAGTAGGGGCCATATGGAAACATATGGCAGTATTGAGTGGGGACTGTTTGGCAGTTTTATGTGGGCAGTATATGGAAGTAGTATGTATACACTGACTGTATGGCAGTATTACTGTATATTAGAGGTGGACATACTGTAGGTTTTCAATCTGTGGTCTTCTTTCAAACTCTGACCTCTTGAAAATCTTTATCTTATCCTTCACTGATTCTGAGTCACATTATATCAAGTTCAGTAAAACAAATCAAGAAATGTGCAGATTTGACGAACGTAAATGTGACTTGTGAAATATTCAGAGGTGGAGTTGACTCCTGTTGCAGCTTTGGGTAATGACTCATTCACTGGGGAGCGTCTTCTATATTTTCAGCTCCATTATTTCATGCGTTCTCACCAACCTCAGTTACTTAGCTAAATAAACAGAGAATGTGGAGCGTGTGCTATTCATCGGTGACTTGTCGTGTCCTCAGGCGGAGGCTCCAGTAATATCAGGGAGTAGAGGCGCTCGGGGTAACCTACTGTGCGCGGGATAAACATCCTTTCTGGATTAATTATGCAAAATTTCTTCCCCATTCTGCATATGATCTAGGACAGATAAGCATTAAAAATGGATCACACGGCGCGGCGGAGGCTGCGTGTAATGACTGGGCTTGATATTTGGCAATAAGAGTAATGAATGGTGAAACGTTACGGATAATTATCGCAATGTGCCGCTCGCTTTATGACGTCCACCGGCCACCACCACAATGTCTCAAGAGTACTCAGAATCCATAGAGCTCGACAATCTAGATGACAGCGCAGCGATGACAATTCTGATAGAACGAAAGATAATTTTAACTACAAGATTGTTCCTGCCGGATGGAAATCTGCTGCGACCGTTATGGCGACAATGAGGATGTTCCTTTGTGAGGATCACACCCTTATGGGTCCCTTTATCATAACTCTTTATTGTATCCCCACCTTGTGGAAAAAATGCTGCGTTTTACAGTACCTGCAAAGTGAATGAGATTTTGGTTAGTCCCATCCACACATCGCAAAAAAAAAGAGCTGTGGAAAATCTTTTTTTAAAAAAACGCAGCATGTAAATGGTAGCAGCAGAAGCGCAAACGTTTTTCCTATACATTTAATAGGACAAGGAAAAAAGCTGAGAAATGTGTTTTAAGGCTAAGACCAAACGCAGCAAAAAACAATGCAGTGGAAACGCATCACGTTCTTTTAAGCAGTTGTTTGCAGTTTTGCAGCGCATTCACACCTGCGCCAGCATTTCCGCAGGTATAATTTATAAGCTGCAATTTTTTTGCTACAGATTTTTACTGCAATGTGTCGATAGAATTAACCAGAATCCTATTCACTTTGCATGTGCTGTAAAATGTAACATTTACATAACTTGGGGTTTCAGTCTAAGGTAGGGGAACCCACGTGGCGTAAACTCTGCGGAAAAAAAGCGGCGTTTTAGTCACTGTGTAGTGGATGGGATTCGCTAGAAACCCATCCCCACACTGCGGTAACATACATGCGGTGGACGCGCTGTGATCTCCAAAACCGTTGTGGTTTTGGAAATCACAGCATGTCAATTATACCGACGGACATCCCAGTGGTTTCCCTATAGGTATAATGGAAGCAGAAATGGAGTTGCCACCGCACATTTTTCCGCAGCGCTGTTTTTTCCTACAGCATTTTTAGTGGTGTATCTGTATGTGGAGACTTAGGCTGAGGCCAATGCATTGAAGAAAAGTTGCTTTTTTGTTGCAGATTATGCTGTGTGTTGTGTAAGTGAACAATGGCTTCCAATGGAATAGGACACATATAGGAATGCTTATATAAATCCCTTATATTGATACGGATGTGGCTGGGAGGCAGGGGCTCCTAGTGTCATAGATAACTAGGATGCTAGGGGTCCCACTCCCAGCACATGGTCCGTGTTTCTCACACGTTCGTGTGCTGCTGACCTTAGTTGGATTTCCTCATACTCAGTCCTTTGGTTACCCTCTCCCCATTCAGAAGACATACACCTCCTGGCTGATCAAGCATGCAGGTGTATGATGGAACGGGGAGAGATACAGCAGATGCCTATAGTATGTGTATGGCCAGTGTAACTTTGCACTGTCTACATTTTAGTATGAATAAATCTGCCCCTTTATGTTTTAGTTGTTCATAATCTGTGAATTTGGAGATTGCTGATATCAAAAGCCTGTCCTGACCTGATCTCACAGCTGAGGGTTTACTAGAATTATATCCAATTTAGACAACCATCTGTGTGCAGGTCATTTTGCACTGACACATTGTAGCAAACAGCTACACTTTCTCAGCTGTGATAAATACTTTATCTCTTGAATAAGCAGAGTTTCCAGTGGCTGACCACATCTTGGACACAAGTTTGTCACATGGACTAGCCCTTTAAGGGTCTGTATTATTAGCAGTCACTGACATGCTGCTCCCCTCCCTCAGGTCATATCTGGACTCTACTGAGAAGGAGCGCAGTCACTGCGGAGCTCCTCTTACCTGGATCATTGGTGCTTATATAGAGAAGGATTTTATTAAGAGGTTTAGGATGTGTTTACATGTTTAGGTTTTGCTGATGCAGATTGTGAAGCCCCATATATTGTTTATAGGTTCTCCCTCTGTATGACGCACATGTATATTAGCAAGCCCTGAAGGTGTGTCCTCACCCTTATATAAGGAAATAATTCCTTAATATATAACTGTGGTGTCCAGGTTATCGGTGCGGTCAGAGCCGTATCCCCCGACCCTCGCTGCTCAGCACCCACTGTAATTGTATCTGTAAATCTCAGACATGGTGTCCAGGTTATCGGTGCGGTCAGAGCCGTATCCCCCGACCCTCGCTGCTCAGCACCCGCTGTAATTGTATCTGTAAATCTCACACATGGTGTCCAGGTTATCGGTGCAGTCAGAGCCGTATCCCCCGACCCTCGCTGCTCAGCACCCGCTGTAATTGTATCTGTAAATCTCAGACATGGTGTCCAGGTTATCGGTGCGGTCAGAGCCGTATCCCCCGACCCTCTCTGCTCAGCACCCACTGTAATTGTATCTGTAAATCTCAGACATGGTGTCCAGGTTATCGGTGCGGTCAGAGCCGTATCCCCCGACCCTCGCTGCTCAGCACTCGCTGTAATTGTATCTGTAAATCTCAGACATGGTGTCCAGGTTATCGGTGCGGTCAGAGCCGTATCCCCCGACCCTCGCTGCTCAGCACCCGCTGTAATTGTATGTGTAAATCTCAGACATGGTGTCCAGGTTATCGGTGCGGTCAGAGCCGTATCCCCCGACCCTCGCTGCTCAGCACCCACTGTAATTGTATCTGTAAATCTCACACATGGTGTCCAGGTTATCGGTGCGGTCAGAGCCGTATCCCCCGACCCTCGCTGCTCAGCACCCACTGTAATTGTATCTGTAAATTTCAGACATGGTGTCCAGGTTATCGGTGCGGTCAGAGCCGTATCCCCCGACCCTCGCTGCTCAGCACCCGCTGTAATTGTATCTGTAAATCTCAGACATGGTGTCCAGGTTATCGGTGCGGTCAGAGCCGTATCCCCCGACCCTCGCTGCTCAGCACCCACTGTAATTGTATCTGTAAATCTCAGACATGGTGTCCAGGTTATCGGTGCGGTCAGAGCCGTATCCCCCGACCCTCGCTGCTCAGCACCCGCTGTAATTGTATCTGTAAATCTCACACATGGTGTCCAGGTTATCGGTGCGGTCAGAGCCGTATCCCCCGACCCTCGCTGCTCAGCACCCGCTGTAATTGTATCTGTAAATCTCACACATGGTGTCCAGGTTATCGGTGCGGTCAGAGCCGTATCCCCCGACCCTCGCTGCTCAGCACCCACTGTAATTGTATCTGTAAATCTCAGACATGGTGTCCAGGTTATCGGTGCGGTCAGAGCCGTATCCCCCGACCCTCGCTGCTCAGCACCCGCTGTAATTGTATCTGTAAATCTCAGACATGGTGTCCAGGTTATCGGTGCGGTCAGAGCCGTATCCCCCAACCCTCGCTGCTCAGCACCCGCTGTAATTGTATCTGTAAATCTCAGACATGGTGTCCAGGTTATCGGTGCGGTCAGAGCCGTATCCCCCGACCCTCGCTGCTCAGCACCCACTGTAATTGTATCTGTAAATCTCAGACATTGTGGTGTCCAGGTTATCGGTGCGGTCAGAGCCGTATCCCCCGACCCTCGCTGCTCAGCACCCACTGTAATTGTATCTATAAATCTCAGACATGGTGTCCAGGTTATCGGTGCGGTCAGAGCCGTATCCCCCGACCCTCGCTGCTCAGCACCCATTGTAATTGTATCTGTAAATCTCAGACATGGTGTCCAGGTTATCGGTGCGGTCTGAGCCGTATCCCCCGACCCTCGCTGCTCAGCACCCACTGTAATTGTATCTGTAAATCTCAGACATGGTGTCCAGGTTATCGGTGCGGTCAGAGCCGTATCCCCCAACCCTCGCTGCTCAGCACCCGCTGTAATTGTATCTGTAAATCTCAGACAAGGTGTCCAGGTTATCGGTGCGGTCAGAGCCGTATCCCCCGACCCTCGCTGCTCAGCACCCACTGTAATTGTATCTGTAAATCTCAGACATGGTGTCCAGGTTATCGGTGCGGTCAGAGCCGTATCCCCCGACCCTCGCTGCTCAGCACCCACTGTAATTGTATGTGTAAATCTCAGACATGGTGTCCAGGTTATCGGTGCGGTCAGAGCTGTATCCCCCGACCCTCGCTGCTCAGCACCCACTGTAATTGTATGTGTAAATCTCACACATGGTGTCCAGGTTATCGGTGCGGTCAGAGCCGTATCCCCCGACCCTCGCTGCTCAGCACCCGCTGTAATTGTATGTGTAAATCTCACACATGGTGTCCAGGTTATCGGTGCGGTCAGAGCCGTATCCCCCGACCCTCGCTGCTCAGCACCCGCTGTAATTGTATCTGTAAATCTCAGACATGGTGTCCAGGTTATCGGTGCGGTCAGAGCCGTATCCCCCGACCCTCGCTGCTCAGCACCCACTGTAATTGTATCTGTAAATCTCACACATGGTGTCCAGGTTATCGGTGCGGTCAGAGCCGTATCCCCCGACCCTCGCTGCTCAGCACCCACTGTAATTGTATCTGTAAATTTCAGACATGGTGTCCAGGTTATCGGTGCGGTCAGAGCCGTATCCCCCGACCCTCGCTGCTCAGCACCCGCTGTAATTGTATCTGTAAATCTCAGACATGGTGTCCAGGTTATCGGTGCGGTCAGAGCCGTATCCCCCGACCCTCGCTGCTCAGCACCCACTGTAATTGTATCTGTAAATCTCAGACATGGTGTCCAGGTTATCGGTGCGGTCAGAGCCGTATCCCCCGACCCTCGCTGCTCAGCACCCGCTGTAATTGTATCTGTAAATCTCACACATGGTGTCCAGGTTATCGGTGCGGTCAGAGCCGTATCCCCCGACCCTCGCTGCTCAGCACCCGCTGTAATTGTATCTGTAAATCTCACACATGGTGTCCAGGTTATCGGTGCGGTCAGAGCCGTATCCCCCGACCCTCGCTGCTCAGCACCCACTGTAATTGTATCTGTAAATCTCAGACATGGTGTCCAGGTTATCGGTGCGGTCAGAGCCGTATCCCCCCGACCCTCGCTGCTCAGCACCCGCTGTAATTGTATCTGTAAATCTCAGACATGGTGTCCAGGTTATCGGTGCGGTCAGAGCCGTATCCCCCAACCCTCGCTGCTCAGCACCCGCTGTAATTGTATCTGTAAATCTCAGACATGGTGTCCAGGTTATCGGTGCGGTCAGAGCCGTATCCCCCGACCCTCGCTGCTCAGCACCCACTGTAATTGTATCTGTAAATCTCAGACATTGTGGTGTCCAGGTTATCGGTGCGGTCAGAGCCGTATCCCCCGACCCTCGCTGCTCAGCACCCACTGTAATTGTATCTATAAATCTCAGACATGGTGTCCAGGTTATCGGTGCGGTCAGAGCCGTATCCCCCGACCCTCGCTGCTCAGCACCCATTGTAATTGTATCTGTAAATCTCAGACATGGTGTCCAGGTTATCGGTGCGGTCTGAGCCGTATCCCCCGACCCTCGCTGCTCAGCACCCACTGTAATTGTATCTGTAAATCTCAGACATGGTGTCCAGGTTATCGGTGCGGTCAGAGCCGTATCCCCCAACCCTCGCTGCTCAGCACCCGCTGTAATTGTATCTGTAAATCTCAGACAAGGTGTCCAGGTTATCGGTGCGGTCAGAGCCGTATCCCCCGACCCTCGCTGCTCAGCACCCACTGTAATTGTATCTGTAAATCTCAGACATGGTGTCCAGGTTATCGATGCGGTCAGAGCCGTATCCCCCGACCCTCGCTGCTCAGCACCCACTGTAATTGTATGTGTAAATCTCAGACATGGTGTCCAGGTTATCGGTGCGGTCAGAGCTGTATCCCCCGACCCTCGCTGCTCAGCACCCACTGTAATTGTATGTGTAAATCTCACACATGGTGTCCAGGTTATCGGTGCGGTCAGAGCCGTATCCCCCGACCCTCGCTGCTCAGCACCCGCTGTAATTGTATGTGTAAATCTCACACATGGTGTCCAGGTTATCGGTGCGGTCAGAGCCGTATCCCCCGACCCTCGCTGCTCAGCACCCGCTGTAATTGTATCTGTAAATCTCAGACATGGTGTCCAGGTTATCGGTGCGGTCAGAGCCGTATCCCCCGACCCTCGCTGCTCAGCACCCACTGTAATTGTATCTGTAAATTTCAGACATGGTGTCCAGGTTATCGGTGCGGTCAGAGCCGTATCCCCCGACCCTCGCTGCTCAGCACCCGCTGTAATTGTATGTGTAAATCTCAGACATGGTGTCCAGGTTATCGGTGCGGTCAGAGCCGTATCCCCCGACCCTCGCTGCTCAGCACCCGCTGTAATTGTATCTGTAAATCTCAGACATGGTGTCCAGGTTATCGGTGCGGTCAGAGCCGTATCCCCCGACCCTCGCTGCTCAGCACCCACTGTAATTGTATCTGTAAATCTCAGACATGGTATCCAGGTTATCGGTGCGGTCAGAGCCGTATCCCCCGACCCTCGCTGCTCAGCACCCACTGTAATTGTATCTGTAAATCTCAGACATGGTGTCCAGGTTATCGGTGCGGTCAGAGCCGTATCCCCCGACCCTCGCTGCTCAGCACCCACTGTAATTGTATCTATGAATCTCCAGAGCTGCAGCGTCTCATCTCACTGACCACTGGGCAAAAGCAGTACAGCAGCGCAGATCCCAATGGTGTCAGACTGAGTGCAGGAAGTGGATGATAATCAGGAAAAACAGAATCATCCATTGTGCCCAAGGTTTACCTCACCTTTCTATGGGAGAATGTATGAGCATGTCACAGACAGGGAGGAGCTCAGCTGTGACTTCTATAGGAGAGTGTAGTGGGCATGCTCTGTGATATGTGCAGAGGTCACTATATAGGAAGGGAGGTGAGCTATGACCATCACTTGTTGACTTCCTTGGCAGAATGTAGTGGACATGCTCTGTGATATATGCAGGGATCACTATGCAGGAAGGAGAGCAGATAAAGCGTCCTCATGACTTACTGAATGCGATGGGAGAGTATAGTGGACACGCTCTATGACATCTACAGAGAGAGGAGACGAGCTGTGACCATCACCTATAAACTTCTATTGGAGAGTTTAGTGGGCATGCTCCATGACATCTCAGAGATCACTATGTAGGAAGGGAGGAGAGCTATGGTTATCACATATTGAATTCTATGGCAGAGTGTAGTGGGCATACTCTGTGATATATTCAGAAGTCACTGAGCAGGAAGGGAGAACAGGTGAGATGTCCTCATGACTTAGTTTGACGTTTGGCCCCCAATATATAAATCTCAGTACCCCGGGTTCAAGTGAGTCCACTGATTAGTCCTCTGTCAATAATCCACGTTTCTTCACATGTGACGGTCAGCCACATTACACCAAGCTGACACCCATGTCACTTCTGAAAGGTTAGAAAAGCCCCGAGGAATCGCACAGTGGCGCCATCTCCTGCTTATACAATGGTATGAATCCCGCTGAGGAGAGACGGAGCTCAGCCGCCAGTGACACGATAATCGCTATCTGTGGGCACTAAATACAGTGTATGAGTCATGGATCCCATAGGAAGCACATACATATGGACAGAGCAGTGTACCATACAGCAGGCTGGCAGGAAGGGAACCCACAGGATGAAAATTAGCATTTTTTGTAGTTCACAATATTGGAGTCCAAGTAATGGAAAGCTCCCAGTCAGCAGAGGTCACACTACGTGATATGGCGGCCCCGCAGACAATGACACCGTGTCACTGATAGAAATGCAGCCGCTTCTTTCTTGATGCAGCATAAATTTTATTCCTCCATTGAATATCAATGATTTGTAAAATGTCTTAATATGAACTTATAGAGAAGAATTTACATAATGTTTCTCCTTGAAACAAAGGGACGCAACAATGAAAGAAAGTGAGGACAAGAAGAAGAGAGAGATGGGGGAGAGGAAGAGAGAGAGAGGAAGACTGATAGAAAAAGAGAGAACCAACGAGAAAAACAGAGAGAGAATGAAGGAGAGAAAAGGAGGGAGAGAGAAAGAGAAGAAAATGGGAAGAGAATGAAAGAAGAGGAGAGAGAGAGAACATAGAGAGAAAAGGAGGGAAAGAAAGAGAAAAATGGGAAGAGATAATGAAAGAGAGAAAGGAAGAGAAATAAAGAAATGGGGGAAAGGAAGAGAGAGATGGAGAGAGAGACAGGAGGGAGGGAGGGAGAGAGAGAAAAGGAGAGGAAGAGGAAGACAAAGTAAGATGTGGAAGTAGAAGAAGAGAGATGGGTAGAAAAATAGAACTGCGAAGGGAAAGAGAAAATGAGATAAAGGAAGAGAGAGATAGGAAGAGGAAGAGAGATGGGACAGGGGAGGGAAAATGGGAGTAAAGGAAGAGAGATATAGAGGGAAGAGGAGAGAGCTGGGGAAAGAAGAGAGTGAGACAGGGAGAGAAAAAGAGAACTAGAGGGATGAGACTCCGAAGGGTTATTGAGACTTCAGATGGGATTTTTTTCTCTTGGTCTTGAGTTTAATAGTTTTAGGCTGAGATGTCTGGGGGCGATGTAGTATATGTCACATGTTACACTCGTGCAGTGCATTATATATTGGGGTCATACAGCACATGTACCTTTTGCTGATGACATCCACCCCCACATCTTCCACGGTTATATCTTGTGTTACTTCCCATGTGAACCACATCAATCAGTAACGCACATTGTTGGACCATCCTGCCCATGATCCTGCATATGGCGTCTATATGTGACCTGACACATACCTTGTCTGACTGGTCTGGGGGTGGGTTACAATGAAGGGTCTAGAAATAAAACCACTACCCCCCTTCCCATCCTCTTTGCACTGTAAAATGAAGCCACTTTCGCAGCACTTCACCACCATTACAATAATCTCTGGACGGCGGCCAATATAAAGTTAGGCAGCGATATCACAATCCGTCTTTGATGACAGCCCGATGGGAAGCGTTTTGTTGGAAATTGCTTTGCAATCATTAATTCTGCAAAAGGATAAGAAGGGGAAAAAAGCGTCTTGTATTTCTGCTGACCTCCATCCAGTGAGGGTCTTTAAACGATTCAAATTGCAGGAAGACAGAAAGCCCCCCTACCGCTGCAATCATGGTGAAAGCCGGGACGCTGCACTCGCTGCCTTCCGCTTTGCCAACGATTTGGGGTAATTTCTCAAAGGAGCGGACGTTACCTTATTACACAAATGGACTCATCGTTCGCCTCTTATTTGCATGCTGTTTGCATTGTTTGCCTCAGCCTTGTTATTGAGCTGCAGATTGTAAGCTCCTCAGCCCGGCAGCCAGCGGCGACGGCACAGAACAATAGCGAGGGTTAATTCTGTATTGGTCGCTGGCGTGGGCGCTGACTGTTCTTTTCTCTGTGTTTTGTAAGGCAGAATAAAAACTGAATCTGATTGTTTGAAGTGTAGATCCTGAAGATATTCATATTAATATGGAAGCTGACGGGGGGCGAGGACGCGGGAGGCGCAGGTTCAGGGAGACGTAGCCCCCTCCTCTTTCCGCTGCAAGATGGTTCACATTTACCATCAACTGGGCCCAAAAGAAGAGAATTGATGAAATGATGAGATTTGTTCGAGTCTCATTCACACCTTGCATGTTTTTTGTGGCTTTTTAGGTTGCCTGTCCTCATTGGTTGCAGTGCTTTCAGTGGCTCTGTGCAGGCAGGCAGAGTTGTCATAGGGACAGGAGGTAATAATAATATAGCCAGTTGCCATAGATATCTGATGTGTAAGTCAGCGACTTCCTCCACCACAGTGATGTCCTGGCTTCTCTGCCGTTGCCCAGAAAACAGGGTGCAGTATAAGTATATATCTGGCCTTAAGCCGAGGCCCCACGTTGCGGAAACGCAGCTTTTTTTTATTGCAGATTTTGCTGCGGCTTTTTGAGCCAAAGCCAAGAATGGTTACAAAAGGAAAGGGAAATATGAAGGAAGTTCTTCTACTTCTCCTTCTGCTCAATCCATTACTGGCTTTGGCTCAAAAAAACGCAGCAAAATCTGCAACAAAAAAAACCTGTGTTTCCGCAACGTGGGGCCTCAGCCTTAGGGTTCACACTAAGTATTGTTAAAACTGTATAAAAAAAAAACCTTTTTTTAATGTATTTTGATAAGTAAAACTGTAAAAACTGTAACCACATCATAAACTCATGTATATTTTGATGTAGTTTTAACTGCACTGTCTGAATGCACCCTTAGCGTGCGGGTCATGTGATCATTTTAACCTTCCCCTTTACATAGCAGCGACCCGGTGATTTACATAATTAGCCACAATCAGATTATTACATGTCGGATGTGGCCTCGGTTACATGAAGCTTTCAGAGCTGACCCCGGGCAGGAAGCCGCTAATCCGACCGTGAACGATAATTTACCCTTCTGCTGCACAAAGCAAATGTAATAAATGGTCAAAGCGGCGCGTTATTACATCAGCCCTCCACACCAGGGGAGGAAAGCAGCTGTGATAGTTATATTGGCTGCCACTCAGCTTTCCCAGGCTCCTGAGTACCCCATGTACATGAGAAGAGAGCGCTGGAGACCGTAGTGACCCGAGGGAGACACTTTATATAAACAGGAGAAACACGATAGCGCTGAAGCGTCCCTGGCCGCCATGCGATGCGTTCGGGCTGTTCAGGATTTGTGTGTAAACTGATTTAATGATGTTTCTTCTTCTCCTCCTGGGAGAATAATCTGAATAATCCCATATGTACTGCAAGGTTTTCCCGATGTCTGAGACCAGCCCGGCGTGACGGATTAAACTGGCCGCTCGTGTCTTGTCTGTCGCTAATGAGTAAAGTGACTTCTCTGGAGTGGCGGGTCTCTCAGTACATGACAAGTGTCCGGGCCGCACCGTATCCGGTTACCTCATTAGTGCGGCCGCCTCTCCTGGGGATACACAAGTTTAGACTTTATCTAACCCCCTGACTCCAGCGCAGGAAAAACCTCATTAAAGTAAATGCTAAAACAATAAAACCCCAGGATCGATTACGCGGCAGCTGCCGGCTGGGCCACACACTGACAGGTAGCACACATGAGGCGGTCATTCACTTGGAGGGAGGAAGAATCCCAGCTGCAGGTGTCACATGGCCGGATTCCTGTCCCCTTGGAAGTCCATGGAAACTTCTGCTGCTCTGGTTCACAAATGTGGCGGCCCGCGTAGGGGCTCATTCACATGAACAGTGCGGGAAGATGTTCTGGTCTAGGTGAGGCCGTCCAACACTCAAAAGCCACTGCAACTTTTTACTATGAGCCTTCCAGTCATGGCGTATACCTTGATCCATCCCACGACCTCTGGTAACCTGAGAGAGTCGAGCGCAGCTTTGGACGCCCAAACTATTGTGTGGGGAAGAATTATTATCTTACCCCAGGACTGTTCCCCCAGGAGCTCATCCACAACCCTGTCCAATAGGGGGCACTGCACATCTAATGCGACATTTCTGTAACTGGAAGTCGCTTCTGAATGAGTTTTGGTGTCAAGGACAAAGCTGAAGGTGAAGTCAGAGAAAAGTGCCATGTGTGAATCCTCTACACATTTCCATAGCGGGGGGGTGCCCAGTAAATTCGAGGAGGGTCACATGTCACAGGAAAATTGTCTTTTTGCATAAATCTAGACAAAGATTAGGGATGTAACTGCGTGTGAACCCATCCAAACTTGGTCGTATTGATAGTTTGTTACAATGTATCAGTGCTAAGGCTACGTTCACACTGTATTTCAAGTGTCCATTTAGCATGCGCTGGAGAAGCTCCTGGTTCACATACTAAACAGATCCATAGGCCTGACAGACGTCCCACTGTAATACTGGACCATGGAGATCCCCAACGCTGGGAGTCCTGAGTGAGGCTTGGCCAGGTCTTTACTGCAGTGTCTTCAGTAGTGATGAGTGAACCTGAACTGCAAAGTTTGAGCCCGTGCCATTTTTCGTGGGTTCAGGTACAAAACCCGAACTTCAGTGGTGAAGTTCCGGTTCGGGTTTGGCTCATCCCTAATGCTGGTTGATTGACAGCTGAGCAGCCAATAAACCAGCGTTAAGCCCACTGACATCACAGACATGCCCAGTATAGTCATGGCTGTGATTGGCCAGGCAGGACATGTGACCCCTCAGTATAAGAGGCGGGGTCACAGGTCCTGTCACCATTCCTTCTAGTTAGGTTAGGTAGGGAGAGGCGGCAGCAGGAGATAGAGACAGTCAGGGCCTGAGCTACATGTAATAAGTGTCCTGATCAGGGTAGGGAGAGGAGCCGGATACTGTGAGGGGCAGATAGCCTAGAAATAATAATAGTGACAGTAAACTGCGTGTGTACCCATATATATATATATATATATATATATATATATATATATATATATATATATATACCCATACCGTCTCCTAGCACAGTAACAATAACTGCGTGTGTACCCATACCGTCTCCTAACACAGTAACAATAACTGCGTGTGTACCCATACCGTCTCCTAACACAGTAACAATAACTGTGTACCCATACCGTCTCCTAACACAGTAACAATAACTGCGTGTGTACCCATACCGTCTCCTAACACAGTAACAATAACTGTGTGTACCCATACCGTCTCCTAACGCAGTAACAATAACTGCATGTGTACCCGTACCGTCTCCTAGCACAGTAACAATAACTGCGTGTGTACCCATACCGTCTCCTAGCACAGTAACAATAACTGTGTGTACCCATACCGTCTCCTAGCGCAGTAACAATAACTGTGTGTACCCATACCGTCTCCTAGCGCAGTAACAATAACTGTGTGTGTACCCATACCGTCTCCTAGCACAGTAACAATAACTGCGTGTGTACCCATACCGTCTCCTAGCGCAGTAACAATAACTGTGTGTACCCGTACCGTCTCCTAGCGCAGTAACAATAACTGCGTGTGTACCCATACCGTCTCCTAGCGCAGTAACAATAACTGCGTGTGTACCCATACCGTCTCCTAACACAGTAACAATAACTGCGTGTGTACCCATACCGTCTCCTAACACAGTAACAATAACTGTGTGTACCCATACCGTCTCCTAACGCAGTAACAATAACTGCATGTGTACCCGTACCGTCTCCTAGCACAGTAACAATAACTGCGTGTGTACCCATACCGTCTCCTAGCACAGTAACAATAACTGTGTGTACCCATACCGTCTCCTAGCGCAGTAACAATAACTGTGTGTACCCATACCGTCTCCTAGCGCAGTAACAATAACTGTGTGTGTACCCATACCGTCTCCTAGCACAGTAACAATAACTGCGTGTACCCATACCGTCTCCTAGCGCAGTAACAATAACTGTGTGTACCCATACCGTCTCCTAGCGCAGTAACAATAACTGTGTGTGTACCCATACCGTCTCCTAGCGCAGTAACAATAACTGCGTGTGTACCCATACCGTCTCCTAGCGCAGTAACAATAACTGCGTGTGTACCCATACCGTCTCCTAGCGCAGTAACAATAACTGTGTGTGTACCCATACCGTCTCCTAGCGCAGTAACAATAACTGTGTGTGTATCCATACCGTCTCCTAGGGCAGTAACAATAACTGTGTGTACCCATACCGTCTCCTAGCGCAGTAACAATAACTGCGTGTGTACCCGTACCGTCTCCTAGGGCAGTAACAATAACTGCGTGTGTACCCATACCGTCTCCTAGCGCAGTAACAATAACTGCGTGTGTACCCGTACCGTCTCCTAGGGCAGTAACAATAACTGTGTGTACCCATACCGTCTCCTAGCGCAGTAACAATAACTGCGTGTGTACCCATACCGTCTCCTAGCGCAGTAACAATAACTGCGTGTGTACCCATACCGTCTCCTAACGCAGTAACAATAACTGCGTGTGTACCCATACCGTCTCCTAGCGCAGTAACAATAACTGTGTGTACCCATACCGTTTCCTAGCGCAGTAACAATAACTGCGTGTGTACCCATACCGTCTCCTAGCGCAGTAACAATAACTGTGTGTACCCATACCGTCTCCTAGCGCAGTAACAATAACTGTGTGTGTACCCATACCGTCTCCTAGCGCAGTAACAATAACTGCGTGTGTACCCATACCGTCTCCTAGCGCAGTAACAATAACTGCGTGTGTACCCATACCGTCTCCTAGCGCAGTAACAATAACTGTGTGTACCCATACCGTCTCCTAGCGCAGTAACAATAACTGTGTGTTACCCATACCGTCTCCTAGCGCAGTAACAATAACTGCATGTGTACCCATACCGTCTCCTAGCGCAGTAACAATAACTACGTGTGTACCCATACCGTCTCCTAGCTCAGTAACAATAACTACGTGTGTACCCATACCGTCTCCTAGCGCAGTAACAATAACTGCGTGTGTACCCATACCGTCTCCTAGCGCAGTAACAATAACTGCGTGTGTACCCGTACCGTCTCCTAGCGCAGTAACAATAACTGCGTGTGTACCCATACCGTCTCCTAGCGCAGTAACAATAACTGCATGTGTACCCATACCGTCTCCTAGCGCAGTAACAATAACTGTGTGTACCCATACCGTTTCCTAGCGCAGTAACAATAACTGCATGTGTACCCATACCGTCTCCTAGCACAGTAACAATAACTGCGTGTGTACCCGTACCGTCTCCTAGTGCAGTAACAATAACTGTGTGTACACATACCGTCTCCTAGCGCAGTAACCATAACTGCGTGTATACCTATACCATCTCCTAGCGCAGTAACAATAACTGTGTGTACCCGTACCGTCTCCTAGCGCAGTAACAATAACTGTGTGTACCCGTACCGTCTCCTAGCGCAGTAACAATAACTGTGTGTACCCGTACCGTCTCCTAGCGCAGTAACAATAACTGTGTGTGTACCCATACAGTCTCCTAGCGCAGTAACAATAACTGCGTGTGTACCCATACCGACTCCTAGCGCAGTAACAATAACTGTGTGTACCCATACCGTCTCCTAGCGCAGTAACAATAACTGTGTGTACCCGTACCGTCTCCTAGCGCAGTAACAATAACTGTGTGTACCCATACCGTCTCCTAGCGCAGTAACAATAACTGCGTGTGTACCCATACCGTCTCCTGGCGCAGACTTTGACTTACATGGTGGATGAGTATGTGTTGACACGTCTCCTGGTACTGAGCGATGGGTCCTCCCCATTCAATTTCCGGGTTGGTAAATTGGTTACATGGTCAGAGTTTGCCCTCTATGCCTTGCAGGTGCTGACCTACCCTACGGCAAGTGTCCTATCAGAACGTGTGTTCAGCACCGCAGGGGGTGTCATCACCAAGAGGCTCCGCCTATCCACAACCAACGTGGACATACTTAGATTTATTAATGGATCCAACAGGAGTTGGCTGTGCCAGCGTCTGAGTGAGTGGTTAAAGTATTGGCTACCTCCTCATCCTCCACCTCTTCCACCTCCTACCCCTGGACCTCTATCACCTGTTTCAAAATTATTATTTTATTTGTTTTTAATTTTTTTTTTTCAATGTTTTAATTTCTTTTATTTTTATTTTATTATTTTAAGTACTTTACCTGCCCCATTTTCTTGCAGGGCAATTGCCCTGTTATTACCCCCATTTTTCAGCCTTCTACCCATTACTATCCCCATTTTACGGCCATTTTTGGGTCACCAAGTTCGGGTCCCCATTGATTTCAATAAGGTTTGGGTTAGGGTCACATTCGGGTACCTGAACCGAACTTTTGGGCATAGTTCGGCCGAATTCGTCGAACCCGAACTTCAAGGGGTTCACTCAACACTAGTCTTCAGTTCTTGCTTGTTTGTGGCTCTTTCTTTAAGCAGTGAACAACATGCTGGATCGGGGGAGATCTGGTGATCGACTCGGCCATTGCAGAATATTCCACGTCTCTGCCTTATAAATCTCCTGCCTTACTTTCGCAGTTTGTTTTGGGTCATTGTCCATCTGTCCTGTGGACTTGACACTGAGCAGAAAGTCTCTCCCTGTACACTTCAGGATCCATCTAGCGGCTTCTGTCACATCATAAGTAACCACTAGTGACCAGGGCCATTGGACCAGGCCTGCCCCGGCCATCACACGACCTCCACTATGTGTTACACAGGATATTCTTCACTTGGGTTTTACTTCACCATGGAGGGGATTCTGTGATCATCCAACACTGTCTTCTGCAGACGTCCAGGACTTTTTGAGTTCCTGAGCTCAATAGCGTGCTCTTATTTTACTAGACTGTACCAAACTGTTGACTTGGCCCCTCTTACCATTTCCGCCATCTCTCTGATGGATTTCTCCTTCTTTGGTCTGTGTCACTTCCATTGAGAGCTCCTTTGACCTCATGTTGTAGGTTCACAGCAACATCTTCCAAATGTAAATGTCATACCTGGAGTCATCTCCAGACCTTTTACCTGCTTATTGATGATGGATTAATGGAGGAATAGCCCCTGTAGCCCATTAAATAGCATGTGAGGTTATTATAAAATTACTTTTAGTCCCTTGAAAAAGGCAGTGACAAATTACAGAGCTGTGAATCGGAAGTTCTGACTGTTTACCTGTCTGGGTTAGATACAATGTAACAAACCATCAGCTGTGAGAGATATTAGGTGAGAATGTAAACAAGATGAGGAGCTGAACTTATGATGAAGCTTCATTTACAGAGGGCTGGAGGGGCCCTTTAAATCAATCAACACTGCCGTCATCTTTGGGTATGGGAGTTAAAGGGTGCTCCATGTGGGATAAGTAGCTGCTATTACTCGCTTGTTCACATGGATAAGAATGTGAATGAAGAATGAATATTCATGGTGGAGTACGTGTTGTGCTGATACCCCCGGTGCCTGCCCCAGGCAGGAGCTGCATGTCCTGGCAGCAGATTAATGAAGTGCGGGTGTGGGGTACATGCATCATCCTCTGCACTTCTGTAATTGAGTCTTGTATGGAAATGAGAACTATCAATTATTAACATTATTTAAAGCCAGAGATAAAACCTGGGCCCCCTCCATTCATCAAGCCTGAGCAGCTCCACCGGAGCGCAGAGCGTAAGACCGGAGCCGCGCTGGATGGCGATAGGCGGAGAACAGACACAAAGCTCCTTATTAATTCATGTCCCTGGACCATTAGTGTGAGTGATGCCCCCACCCCCCTCCTTCATGCCTAATTATGTTGTATGTTTTCAGTCGCTTGAAGGGGATGATATTAAAAACGTGCGGCATTAATATCCGTAATGTCTGAGCCGTACAGAAGGCGTCCATTTCACAGCCATACATACAAGTAATAAAGACTCGGGGTGGACACATCGCTCTCTACAGTCCTGTGTGTCGTACGTCATAGTCAGGGGCTAATTAGTACCGAGACCCCCGAGGTCTAACAATGTATTGTCCTACACAATTATCATCTCATGTGAACACAGAGGAGCACATACAGCACAATCCCAGTCACTGCCCATAGGAAACATCCCTAAGCATAGGGAAAAGACTTACATTACACAGATTTACTGAAATCCTTCATTCTTACTCTGAATGTCCATTCTATCTTACCACAGGAAGGAGCAAAGATCTCATAAACACATAACTCCAGGCAGAGACTTCTCTTATGATCTGAGGCGCCCCATGTAGAGCACTTTATATCAGGAGCGAAGGATGGGGAGGGGTGACTGCTCAGGGACCATAGTTGTCCCCTAAAGATATAAATATAACTACTAGAATACTGCCCCCTATAGATGAAAATATAACTACTATAATACTGCCCTCTATACATGTAAATATAACTACTATAATACTGCTCCTATGTACAAGAATATAACTACTATAATACTGCTCCTATGTACAAGAATATAACTACTATAATACTACTCCTATGTACAAGAATATAACTACTATAATACTACCCCCTATGTACAAGAATATAACTACTATAATACTACTCCTATGTACAAGAATATAACTACTATAATACTGCTCCTATGTACAAGAATATAACTACTATAATACTACTCCTATGTACAAGAATATAACTACTATAATACTACCTCCTATGTACAAGAATATAACTACTATAATACTACCTCCTATGTACAAGAATATAACTACTATAATACTGCTCCTATGTACAAGAATATAGCTACTATAATACTGCTCCTATGTACAAGAATATAACTACTATAATACTACCTCCTATGTACAAGAATATAACTACTATAATACTGCTCCTATGTACAAGAATATAGCTACTATAATACTGCTCCTATGTACAAGAATATAACTACTGTAATACTACCTCCTATGTACAAGAATATAACTACTATAATACTGCCCCTATGTACAAGAATATAACTACTATAATACTACCTCCTATGTACAAGAATATAACTACTATAATACTGCTCCTATGTACAAGAATATAACTACTATAATACTGCTCCTATGTACAAGAATATAACTACTATAATACTACTCCTATGTACAAGAATATAACTACTATAATACTGCCCCTATGTACAAGAATATAACTACTATAATACTGCTCCTATGTACAAGAATATAACTACTATAATACTACTCCTATGTACAAGAATATAACTACTATAATACTACCTCCTATGTACAAGAATATAACTACTATAATACTGCTCCTATGTACAAGAATATAACTACTATAATACTACTCCTGTGTACAAGAATATAACTACTATAATACTGCTCCTATGTACAAGAATATAACTACTATAATACTACCTCCTATGTACAAGAATATAACTACTATAATACTACTCCTGTGTACAAGAATATAACTACTATAATACTACTCCTATGTACAAGAATATAACTACTATAATACTACTCCTATGTACAAGAATATAACTACTATAATACTGCCCCCTATGTACAAGAATATAACTACTATAATACTACTCCTATGTACAAGAATATAACTACTATAATACTTCTCATATGTACAAGAATATAACTACTATAATACTACCTCCTATGTACAAGAATATAACTACTATAATACTGCCCCCTATGTACAAGAATATAACTACTATAATACTGCTCCTATGTACAAGAATATAACTACTATAATACTACCTCCTATGTACAAGAATATAACTACTATAATACTGCCTCCTATGTACAAGAATATAACTACTATAATACTGCCTATGTACAAGAATATAACTACTATAATACTGCTCCTATGTACAAGAATATAACTACTATAATACTGCCCCTATGTACAAGAATATAACTACTATAATACTACCTCCTATATACAAGAATATAATTACTATAATACTGCTCCTATGTACAAGAATATAACTACTATAATACTACTATGTACAAGAATATAACTACTATAATACTACCTCCTATGTACAAGAATATAACTACTATAATACTACCGCCTATGTACAAGAATATAACTACTATAATACTACCGCCTATGTACAAGAATATAACTACTATAATACTGCTCCTATGTACAAGAATATAACTACTATAATACTACTCCTATGTACAAGAATATAACTACTATAATACTGCCCCCTATGTACAAGAATATAACTACTATAATACTGCTCCTATGTACAAGAATATAACTACTATAATACTGCTCCTATGTACAAGAATATAACTACTATAATACTGCTCCTATGTACAAAAATATAACTACTATAATACTGCTCCTATGTACAAGAATATAACTACTATAATACTGCTCCTATGTACAAGAATATAACTACTATAATACTGCTCCTATGTACAAGAATATAACTACTATAATACTGCTCCTATGTACAAGAATATAACTACTATAATACTGCCCACTATGTACAAGAATATAACTACTATAATACTGCTCCTATGTACAAGAATATAACTACTATAATACTACCCCCTATGTACAAGAATATAACTACTATAATACTACTCCTATATACAAGAATATAACTACTATAATACTGCTCCTATGTACAAGAATATAACTACTATAATACTACCTCCTATGTACAAGAATATAACTACTATAATACTGCTCCTATATACAAGAATATAACTACTATAATACTACCTCCTATGTACAAGAATATAACTACTATAATACTGCTCCTATGTACAAGAATATAACTACTATAATACTGCCCCCTATGTACAAGAATATAACTACTATAATACTGCTCCTATGTACAAGAATATAACTACTATAATACTACCTATGTACAAGAATATAACTACTATAATACTACTCCTATGTACTGTATAGCAGTCCATTCTTACAGAATCAATGCTTTCATTTTGTCTGAATTTGTTGGTTTTTGTTTGTCCACCCGTCTCTTGATGATTGACCACAAGTTCTCAATGGGATTAAGATCTGGGGAGTTTCCAGGCCATGGACCCAAAATCTCTATGTTTTGTTCCCTGAGCCATTTAGTTATCACCTTTGCTTTATGGCAAGGTGCTCCATCATGCTGGAAAAGGCATTGTTGAGCGCCAAACTGCTCTTGGACGGTTGGGAGAAGTTGCTCTTGGAGGACATTCTGGTACCATTCTTTATTCATGGCAAGACTGTGAGACAGCCCATTCCCTTGGCTGAGAAGCAACCCCACACATGAATGGTTTCAGGATGCTTGACAGTTGGCATGAGACAAGACTGGTGGTAGCGCTCACCTCTTCTTCTCCGAATAAGCTGTTTTCCAGATGTTCCAAACAATCGAAAAGGGGATTCATCAGAGAAAATGACTTTCCCCCAGTCCTCAGCAGTCCACTCCCTGTACCTTTTGCAGAATATCAGTCTGTCCCTGATGTTTTTTCTGGAGAGAAGTGGCTTCTTTGCTGCCCTCCTTGAGACCAGGCCTTGCTCCAAGAGTCTCCGCCTCACAGTGCGTGCAGATGCACTCACACCTGCCTGCTGCCATTCCTCAGCAAGCTCTGCACTGCTGGTAGCCCGATCCCGCAGCTGAAACACTTTTAAGAGCCGGTCCTGCCGCTTGCTGGTCTTTCTTGGGCGCCCTGGAGCCTTTTTGGCACCAATGGAACCTCTCTCCTTGAAGTTCTTGATGATGCGATAGATTGTTGACTGAGGTGCAATCTTTCTAGCTGCAATACTCTTCCCAGTTAGGCCATTTTTGTGCAGTGCAATGATGACTGCACGTGTTTCTTTAGAGATAACCATGGTTAACAGAAGAGAAACAATGATGGCAAGCACCAGCCTCCTTTTAAAGTGTCCAGTGGTGTCATTCTTACTTAATCATGACAGATTGATCTCCAGCCCTGTCCTCATCAACACCCACACCTGTGTTAATGGAGCAATCACTGAAACGATGTTAGGTGGTCCTTTTAAGGCAGGGCTGCAATGATGTTGAAATGTGTTTTGGGGGATAAAGTTCATTTTCTAGGCAAATATTGACTTTGCAAGTAATTGCTGTTAAGCTGATCACTCTTTATAACATTCTGGCGTATATGCAAATTGCCATTAGAAAAACTGAAGCAGTAGACTTTGTAAAAATTAATATTTGTATCATTCTCAAAACTTTTGGCCATGACTGTAGTTACTACAGGTATATACAGTGCTGGCCAAAAGTATTGGCACCCCTGCAATCCTGTCAGATAATGCACAATTTATTCCAGAAAATGATTGCAATCACAAATGCTTTGGTAATAAGATCTTCATTTATTTTGCTTGCAATGAAAAAACACAAAAGAGAATTAAAAAAAAAAGTCAAATCATTGATCATTTTACACAAAACTCCAAAAATGAACCGGACAAAAGTATTGGCACCCTCAGCACAACCTTTAGACAAAATAACTGCGAACAACCGCTTCCGGTAACCATCAATGAGTTTCTTCCAATGCTCTGCTGGAATTTCTCCAGGTCCCTGAGATGTGAAGGGCGCCTTCTCCAAACTGCCATTGTGAGATCTCTCCTTGGGTGTTCTATGGGATTCAGGTCTGGACTCATTGCTGCCACTTTACAAGTCTCCAGTGCTTTCTCTCAAACCATTTTCTAGGGCTTTTTGAAGTGTGTTTTGGGTCATTGTCCTGCTGGAAGACCCATGACCTCTGAGGGAGACCCAGCTTTCTCACACTGGGCCCTACATTATGCTGCAGACTTCATAATGCCATGCACACGGTCAAGCAGTCCAGTGCCAGAGGCAGCAAAGCAACCCCAAAACATCAGGGAACCTCCGCCATGTCTGACTGTAGGGACCATGTTCTTTTCTTTGAAGGCCTCTTTTTTTTTCCTGTAAACTCTATGTTGATGCCTTTTCCCAAAAAGCTCTACTTTTGTCTCATCTGACCAGAGAACATTCTTCCAAAAAGTTTTTGGCTTTCTCAGGTAAGTTTTGGCTTTTTTATGTCTCTGGGTCAGAAGTGGGGTCTTCCTGGGTATCCTACCATAGAGTCCCTTTTCATTCAGACGCCGACGGATAGTACGGGTTGACACTGTTGTACCCTCGGACTGCAGGGCAGCTAGAACTTGTTTGGATGTTAGTCGAGGTTCTTTAGCCACCATCCGCACAATTTTTCTTTTCCGTCCACATCTAGGGAGGTTAGCCACAGTGCCATGGGCTTTACACTTCTTGATGACACTGCGCACGGTAGACACAGGAACATTCAGGTCTTTGGAGATGGACTTGTAGCCTTGAGATTGCTCATGCTTCCTCACAATTTTGCTTCTCAAGTCCTCAGACAGTTCTTTGGTCTTCTTTCTTTTCTCCATGCTCAATGTGGTACACACAAGGACACAGGACAGAGGTTGAGTCAACTTTAATCCATTTCAACTGGCTGCAAGTGTGATTTAGTTATTGCCGCCACCTGTTATGTGCCACAGGTAAGTAACAGGTGCTGTTAATTACACTAATTAGAGAAGCATCACATGATTTTTCAAAGGGTGCCAATACTTTTGTCCAACCCCTTTTTTATGTTTGGTGTGGAATTATATCCAATTTGGCTTTTTGACAATTCTTTTTGTGGTTTTCCATTGACGACAAATTAAATGAAGATATTATTACCAAAGCATTTGTATTTGCAATCATTTTCTGGAAGGAATGGAGTATTATCTGACAGAATTGCAGGGGTGCCAATACTTTTGGCCAGCACTGTACTTCTGCTATACTGTCCCCTATAGAGAAGAACTCACTCACTTGTACTACTTCCTATACTGTATACAGATATACATAAGCAGACTATATAGATGGTAAATCACCCCATTATATATATATATTACAAGGGTCCGATCAGGGTCTTCTACCTTCTGTGATCCATCCATTCTCCTCCAGGTAATGGCCGCTCTCATGTGATCCGCACAGGCGGCAGATGACAGCTCTGTGGATGTAGATGATGGAGGGAGATCATTATGGAGTGAGAGCGATGCTCCTGAGGCACAGCGTCCGGTAACGTTATATCTGGTGAACTTTACACCACTTTCTCCAGTTTCCTCCTCCATTAATTTCTCCGTCCAGATGTCGCTTACTGATTTCATATCCAGGAATAATCCAGATCAGTGTAACATAAGACGGAGGGTGAGTGTAAGACGTCTGCACTAAATTGATTTTTGCTTTTTTTTTCCCTTTTTTCTAATTTGGGAAGGTCACGGTGTCCTCTGCATCCTGTGAGCTGGTGACGAGGGCTCGGTGCCCCCCGTGTATCCCCCAGGCTCACATCCACTCTGTAACTCTGCGCTCCCACTCCTCGCCGTTCTCAATAGCTCTGCTTGCTGACAGTAAATAGGAAAATTCTTTACTAAATGCAGATGCTGAAAACCTATGTAGACCTAGTCCTGCTGGCACAGCTGAGGGTTTGTTACAATGTGTTGGTGTATGTAAGAGCCTGAAGTCTGGGGCAGATGTGCTTAGGTCAGAGGGTTTGTCTGTAGTGATACATTGTACAAGGTGAAGATGTATTTTTCTGTCCATACACACTTTGCAGTTTTGATGCAGTTTTCTAACGTTACAGGTGACTCATGTCTGCAGTATTTTCTGATGCAATATGAACTGTACCCTAAAGGGAGAGAGATTAACTCTATAGTGACCATGCTACAGCTTCCCTTGTACTGAGGTGCCCCGCCCTCCAGTGCTCATGTGATTATTCCTGGCCCCGCCCCTGCAGAGCCAGAGCCAGTAGATGGCGGTGATTGAGTAGGGAGTCTTCCTCTTGCTGGGGTTTTCCTGTGTTTGGCGGAGTAGCTCTCCATACTTGCGGGCCACACAGGCTGCTCGGATTGTTTAGCACCGCACTGCAGGATATGTTGTGAGTCGTTTCATTGTGTCGGTGGCACCTCTGCTATAAAGCGCCTTTTATCTGTGTGTAACGATCGCTGATAAAACCTAATTATACGATTATACAGACGCCGCCCGCATCCGTGGCGAATAAAACCCTTGACACGATCTGGAAGGATATGAAAGGCGCCCCTCCAGCAGTCTCTTTATCTTCTCCCAGCCTGGCAGTGCCCCGCGCCTCACCGCCTTTCATGCCTCTGCCAAATCCGCCGGTTGACAGTTGTAGTGTAGACTCTATGAATTTATTACTGTCACCCAAAGAATACGTTCCCTGGCTCCGAGCCTCGCTGAGCCGAGCCAAGACCAGTCCCAGCGCACAGTAACAATTAAATAACTTCTGGGCACATGAAGGCGATGAAATCATTATACTGCAGCAAGAGAGGAGCGCAGGAAGCTGAGCCCCCCCCACCGCACCGCCGGGACCCCCTACTCACCCTGTGACGTCACCATCACCTCAATATTACAAGATCAGCTATAAATACACAGATACTCAGTGTCTGCACCGTCACCTCAGAGCAGCACTCACAATGGGGCTATTTATGAGGGTGCCAGACCATCGGGTGTCAGATTAAAGGAAGCTCACAGTTCACACAATGACAGCGCCCCCCACAGCCTGTGATCCATTATTAATGCTTATCTGTCCTAGATCAGACACAAAATTGGAAGAAATTTTGCATAATTAATACAGAAAGGATGTTTATCACCTGCACAGTAGGTTACCCCAAGAGTGGGAGAAACAGCGCCGTCTACAGGTAAGTACAGTAATACTGCAAACCTCCTCCTGTGCAGGGGAATACAATCTATTACTATCTGTTATCAGCCATGTCAGGAGGGGAGAGGCCGACTGTAGGACAGGGGAATACAATCTATTACTATCTGTTATCAGCCATGTCAGGAGGGGAGAGGCCGACTGTAGGACAGGGGAATACAATCTATTACTATCTGTTATCAGCCATGTCAGGAGAGGCCGACTGTAGGACAGGGGAATACAATCTATTACTATCTGTTATCAGCCACGTCAGGAGAGGAGAGGCCGACTGTAGGACAGGGGAATACAATCTATTACTATCTGTTATCAGCCATGTCAGGAGGGGAGAGGCCGACTGTAGGACAGGGGAATACAATCTATTACTATCTGTTATCAGCCATGTCAGGAGGGGAGAGGCCGACTGTAGGACAGGGGAATACAATCTATTACTATCTGTTATCAGCCATGTCAGGAGGGGAGAGGCCGACTGTAGGACAGGGGAATACAATCTATTACTATCTGTTATCAGCCATGACAGGAGAGGAGAGGCCGACTGTAGGACAGGGGAATACAATCTATTACTATCTGTTATCAGCCATGTCAGGAGGGGAGAGGCCGACTGTAGGACAGGGGAATACAATCTATTACTATCTGTTATCAGCCGTGTCAGGAGAGGAGAGGCCGACTGTAGGACAGGGGAATACAATCTATTACTATCTGTTATCAGCCACGTCAGGAGAGGCCGACTGTAGGACAGGGGAATACAATGTATTACTATCTGTTATCGGCCATGTCAGGAGAGGAGAGGCCGACTGTAGGACAGGGGAATACAATCTATTACTATCTGTTATCAGCCATGTCAGGAGGGGAGAGGCCGACTGTAGGACAGGTGACTACAATGTATTTCTCGTTATCAGCCATGCCATACTAGGGAGAGGCTGATTTTGCAGCAGTATTTCCTCACTTGTATATATTTTTCTTCACATGAAATGATATTTCTGTGTGACGTTGCGTTTCGATAGCCTGAACCTTACAATGCGATGCACTTGTTTTATGTCCCTGATACAGACTGATACATTGTATCCATCTTGAAGATCCATTTCTTGCTTTCCATCAAGAGTTAACTAGCAGTGTTACAACACAATGTATCAGTGCCGTGGCGGCGTTGCGAGCTCAGATCTGCGCTATGAATTCTCCATACTGTGAGATTTTAATAATGCAGAACTGTCATAAAATCTACAAGAAGGAAAAAAAATATTGTTTTTCTGATTCTTCTGAAGCAAATCTGCCGTTCAAGCCGCAAAGCGAAATGTGATTAAAGCGTCGCCGGCTCCTGTCTTGGGATCTGATTTTATTATTTTTAGAAATGTATCTTTCATATGAAATATTAAGTCATCGCGCTCCATACAAATTCCATTACAAGAACTTGACATTGGCGGAGGCTGGAGAAGTTGTGCGCCGGGGAGCTGTCCGCCATACGGGAGGCTGCCGTGGATTTCCATATCGTGTTCTCTCTCTCGCAGGTGTCTGTACCTAACTTGGTTTTCTATGGACTCAGACTCGATCCTGACACAATTAATGGTTCCTAATAATAATTCTCAGTATTGTTTGGGGGTAAATAATGGCGTCTCCTGCGCTGATGATTACATTACACCCGGGGGCGAGGACGCAGGTGAATGTCTCTACTTATCAGAAGTTACTTTCTTCTCCGCAGATCACCTACCTGATGCTCTGCAAGGTGGCAGTAACTATGGGGCAGCCATGTCTTACAACATATCCTACAAAGAACACGATGGTTAGATTTTATCCGCTGACATAAAGAATATCGAAGGGGCAAATGTCAAAAGCCAGAAAAGCTTAGACTGGTTTGATCCATCTTCTCCTCCCTCATACTGAGGTCTGAGGTCCAGCTATGAGGGTCACCTCAACGCATTGATTCCTGGGTTGATGATAGAATACATTGGCTAGAAGTATGTTCTCTCTGATGCGGCACTGCCTCGGCTCTGGGTATATTAGCTGTGCAGTCTGGCGGTCCAGTAGGTGGCGCTGCCTCGGCTCTGGGTATATTAGCTGTGCGGTCTGGCAGTCCAGTAGGTGGCGCTGCCTCGGCTCTGGGTATATTAGCTGTGCAGTCTGGCAGTCCAGTAGGTGGCGCTGCCTCGGCTCTGGGTATATTAGCTGTGCGGTCTGGCAGTCCAGTAGGTGGCGCTGCCTCGGCTCTGGGTGTGTTAGCTGTGCAGTCTGGCAGTCCAGTAGGTGGCGCTGCCTCGGCTCTGGGTATATTAGCTGTGCAGTCTGGCGGTCCAGTAGGTGGCGCTGCCTCGGCTCTGGGTGTGTTAGCTGTGCAGTCTGGCAGTCCAGTAGGTGGCGCTGCCTCGGCTCTGGGTATATTAGATGTGCAGTCTGGCGGTCCAGTAGGTGGCGCTGCCTCGGCTCTGGGTATATTAGCTGTGCGGTCTGGCGGTCCAGTAGGTGGCGCTGCCTCGGCTCTGGGTGTGTTAGCTGTGCAGTCTGGCGGTCCAGTAGGTGGCGCTGCCTCGGCTCTGGGTGTGTTAGCTGTGCAGTCTGGCGGTCCAGTAGGTGGCGCTGCCTCGGCTCTGGGTGTGTTAGATGTGCAGTCTGGCGGTCCAGTAGGTGGCGCTGCCTCGGCTCTGGGTGTGTTAGCTGTGCAGTCTGGCAGTCCAGTAGGTGGCGCTGCCTCGGCTCTGGGTGTGTTAGCTGTGCAGTCTGGCGGTCCAGTAGGTGGCGCTGCCTCGGCTCTGGGTATATTAGCTGTGCAGTCTGGCAGTCCAGTAGGTGGCGCTGCCTCGGCTCTGGGTATATTAGATGTGCAGTCTGGCAGTCCAGTAGGTGGCGCTGCCTCGGCTCTGGGTATATTAGCTGTGCAGTCTGGCAGTCCAGTAGGTGGCGCTGCCTCGGCTCTGGGTGTGTTAGCTGTGCAGTCTGGCGGTTCAGTAGGTGGCGCTGCCTCGGCTCTGGGTATATTAGCTGTGCGGTCTGGCGGTCCAGTAGGTGGCGCTGCCTCGGCTCTGGGTATATTAGCTGTGCAGTCTGGCAGTCCAGTAGGTGGCGCTGCCTCGGCTCTGGGTGTGTTAGCTGTGCGGTCTGCTGGTCCAGTAGGTGGCGCTGCCTTGAGCTCTAGGCATCTAAGCTGTGGGGTCTGCTGATCCAGTAGGTGGCGCTGTGTTGTCTTCCGGAGTGTTAGTTTGGTGGTCCAGTAGGTGGTGAACGTGGTCCAATCCTTAGTAACTAAATAAACCTCTCGTAACCCTAACCTGCCTGATTTGACATAGACAGAAGGGCTGGTGCCTAATACTAACAGGAGAACCTACCTCATGCTACACTCCAGTCTAGTATCCACCCTGATGCCTAGGACAGGACGCACACAACCGCTCATGAGCGCCCCCTTACAGCAGCACCCTGAGCCATGGAGTGAATGGTGCCATACAGCAGCCGCAACATTGTAGCAAACCTTGTAATGTGGTGCAAACAGTAACCAACCAAATCCATTTGTGTCCAAGGGAAAGATATATCAATAATAAATTGGCAGCATTTCTTGCACCCTTTGCATTGACTTAAGGGGGATCATTCAGACGTAGGGGGCGCCACGTAGCGCCAGTTTAGAGGTTATCCTGAATGTGCACCACATGACCTGCAGCAGCTATTATTACACGTCAATGCCCCCAATGCCATTGCTGCCCCTGTGGGTGACATCAGGTCACAGGTGTTATGGCTGCCGGGTTCCCAGCGATCCATACAGGGCGATACATGAGCACCATTGTACCAATAGTTACATAGTGAAGTAGTAATAGTGGCCCCGGGGCCCCTGACTCCCGTCATATCCTGTAGTTGGCATCATGTGATATAGCTGTTATTATGAGCGTCCTCCCTGTCATTACACAGATGAGATTAGTCAGAGCGCGTCGTCTACGGCGCGGTATAAATAACGGACGATTAGTTTATTATCTGATGACAGGTAAAGCTGATTTCCTGCCAGCTCCGACCGGTTCATCGCTGCGCCGCCTCTGGTTTTGCACGGCGTTCGGTATTAACATCCGCCACACAATGCCGACCACACTGAGCTTTTCATCACGGCGCCCGATAGCCCATTTACATGTAAAGGCGATGCTTTTAATTTAATTGGTTTTCATGGCGCCGACTGTGCGGTGGGATCCCTGAGGATAACGGAGAGACGAACCGCAGCGCTGAACCAAGTTCAAAGATTTGTCTCCTGCCACCAGATGGGAGAATAAATGGATTGCGAGGACACAATCGTCTGCTCGCCAGCGCCGTCCGCCTTTCATGCAGTGCAGACAAAAGGGCGAAATCCTCGGATAAGACCAAACCTGGGAGACTGGCAAAGTCCTGCAAGATCATGGCCTAAGATAAAGGGTCAAGGACGGCGGTAGAGGAGAGGATCTGGGGACACGCTGCCGTACACCGTGTCCTTCTTAGCAAGGGTAATAGGTCAGGAGATGAAGAACACAGCAGCGCCACCCACAGGCCAGCCCGGTACACAAATTAATCACGGCATTAAGTTCTGAGACTTTCTAAGCCACTGCTCACTATTGGGGGCACGGAGAGGGGCAGGGCTGGCTCTGCTCACCCCTCCTTAGGCTGACATGTCTTCCTGGGCCCTGTACTAGGGAGACACTTCACAGACGGACCCTGAGATTCTCAGTCTGACATTACAGGGTGGCTCTGCTCTTGTGCCCTATAACGCAGGGGTGGTGTCCAGGGTAGGAGCCCTTCTCTATTATCTATTACCCCCCTCCCACCACTATGATCAGGGGTCTCGGGGCCCTCAGACAATATCGCTCTGACTGAACGTCGTGGAATTGTCGCTTATATACAATGTAATGAATTAAAGTTATTGACATCAAATAGTGGGATCGAATATAGACCAGGAAGTGATAAAGTATATCCAGTGCCGATATAACACAGGGGGCGATACGGTATATCCAGTGTCGATATAACACAGGGGGCGATACGGTATATCCAGTGCCGATATAACACAGGGGGCGATACGGTATATCCAGTGTCGATATAACACAGGGGGCGATACGGTATATCCAGTGCCGATATAACACAGGGGGCGATACGGTATATCCAGTGCCGATATAACACAGGGGGCGATACGGTATATCCAGTGCCGATATAACACAGGGGGCGATACGGTATATCCAGTGCCGATATAACACAGGGGGCGATACGGTATATCCAGTGCCGATATAACACAGGGGGGCGATACGGTATATCCAGTGCCGATATAACACAGGGGGCGATACGGTATATCCAGTGCCGATATAACACAGGGGGCGATACGGTATATCCAGTGCCGATATAACACAGGGGGCGATACGGTATATCCAGTGCCGATATAACACAGGGGGCGATACGGTATATCCAGTGCCGATATAACACAGGGGGCGATACGGTATATCCAGTGCCGATATAACACAGGGGGTGATACGGTATATCCAGTTCTCATGATATAGCGCCAGACATAGTAGTGCTCACACAGCAGTCATAGTGATCTGATATTCCTCCAGCCGCCCCTTCCTGTGCCAGAGGCAGAGATCAGGCCTGCAGAAGTTGGGCTGATCTGATCTACAACTGATCGGTGATCTCTCTCTCTCTCTCTCTCTCTGTCACTGGATTCGGAGCTCAGGTCTAAGAATCTGCAGGATAGAGGCCGGGGGCGAGAGGACGAATGTGGCCTCCCTGGATATAATAGAAAAGCCTTATAGCCAAGCAATGCCAGCCATGCCTGCTACAGCTCCACATGCTGTAATATATAGATGGGAGCCTCTGGGAATCTCTGCCCCAAACCGATCTGCGACACATTCATTAGCGCTGCGACTTCTTACCTGATAAACTGGAATCCATTTTAAAGATGTCGGACAGCCGGTTATTCACGGGCTCATATGGTGAATCCTCCAGCAGCTCATTCCCTACAGGAGACAAAGGACACACGAACATTAGGCTATGAGTTATACAGTGACACAAAGTATCAGCAGGATGGCGGTATTATAGAGTATAGTATAAATAGCTACAGTATAGTGACACAATGTATCAGCATGATGGCGGTATTATAGTGTGTAGTATAAATAGCTACAATACAGTGACCCTAAGTATCAGCAGGATAGCGGTATTATAGTGTATAGTATATAGATCTACAATACAGTGATAAAGTATCAACCTGGTGTAGGATGGCAGTATTATAAAATACAGTATATATAGATACTGTATAGTGACAATGTATCAGCATGTTCTAGGATAGCAGTATTATATCACTTAGTACATATATATTATTAGACATTAGTTACACAGTATAAACATGGTGTAGGATGGCGGTATTATAAAGAATAGTAAATACAGACACTGTATAGTGACAATATATCAGCATGTTGGCGGACAGCGGTATTATATCATTTAGTGTGTGTGTGTATATATATATATATATATATATATATATATAGTATGGAGATATTAGTTACACAGTGACACAGTATAAACATGGTGTAGGATGACGGTTTTATTAAGAGCAGTATATACAGACACTGTATAGTGACAATACATCAGCATGTTGCAGGACAGCGGTATATATATATATATATATATATATATATATATATATATATATACAGTACAGACCAAAAGTTTGGACACACCTTCTCATTCCAAGAGTTTTCTGTATTTTCATGACTATACAAATTGTAGATTCACACTGAAGGCATCAAAACTATGAATTAGCACATGTGGAATTATATACTTACCAAAAAAGTGTGAAACAACTGAAAATATGTCTTATATTCTAGGTTCTTCAAAGTAGCCACCTTTTGCTTTGATTACTGCTTTGCACACTCTTGGCATTCTCTTGATGAGCTTCAAGAGGTAGCCACCTGAAATGGTCTTCCAACAGTCTTGAAGGAGTTCCCAGAGATGCTTAGCACTTGTTGGCCCTTTTGCCTTCACTCTGCGGTCCATCTGGATTGGGTTCAGGTCTGGTGACTGTGGAGGCCAGGTCATCTGGCGTAGCACCCCATCACTCTCCTTCTTGGTCACATAGCCCTTACACAGTCTGGAGGTGTTTGGGGTCATTGTCCTGTTGATCCAACAAAACGCAAACCGGATGGAATAGCATGCCGCTGCAAGATGCTGTGGTAACCATGCTGGTTCAGAATAAATCCCCAACAGTGTCCCCAGCAAAGCCCCCCCACACCATCACACCTCCTCCTCCATGCGTCACGGTGGGAACCAGGCATGTAGAGTCCATTCCTTCACCTTTTCTGCCTCGCACAAAGACACGGTGGTTGGAACCAAAGATCTCAAATTTGGACTCATCAGACCAAAGCCCAGATTTCCACAGGTCTAATGTCCATTCCTTGTGTTCTTCTTGTGCTTGTTGCCTGTCCTTAGCAGTGGTTTCCTAGCAGCTATTTTACCATGAAGGCCTGCTGCACACAGTCTCCTCTTAACAGTTGTTGTAGAGATGTGTCTGCTGCGAGAACTCTGTGTGGCATTGACCTGGTCTCTAATCTGAGCTGCTGGTAACCTGCCATTTCTGAGGCTGGTGACTCGGATGAACTTATCCTCCGCAGCAGAGGTGACTCTTGGTCTTCCTTTCCTGGGGCGGTCCTCATGTGAGCCAGTTTCTTTGTAGCGCTTGATGGTTTTGGCCACTGCACTTGGGGACACTTTCAAAGTTTTCCCAATTTTTCGGACTGACTGACCTTCATTTCTTAAAGTAATGATGGCCACTCGTTTTTCTTTACTTAGCTGCTTTTTTCTTGCCATAATACAAATTCTAACACTCCATTCAGTAGGACTATCAGCTGTGTATCCACCTGACTTCTGAACAACACAACTGATGGTCCCAACACCATTTATAAGGCAAGAAACCCCACTTATTACACCTGACAGGGCACACCTGTGAAGTGAAAACCATTTCAGGTGACTACCTCTTGTAGCTCATCAAGAGAATGCCAAGAGTGTGCAAAGCAGTAATCAAAGCAAAAGGTGGCTACTTTGAAGAACCTAGAATAGAAGACATATTTTCAGTTGTTTCACACTTTTTTGGTAAGTATATAATTCCACATGTGGTAATTCATAGTTTTGATGCCTTCAGTGTGAATCTACAATTTTTATAGTCATGAAAATACAGAAAACTCTTGGAATGAGAAGGTGTGTCCAAACTTTTGGTCTGTACTGTATATATAATATGATATAATATGTAGACATTAGTTACACAGTGACACAGTTTTAGAGATGTCCTGCTGTTTAGTTGGCGGTAATACAAGACAAACACACTAGGTTCACCCCTGTGCAGGTTTATTGATCTGTCGGGTTGTCGGCAGGTTGGCATTTCCTTAGGTCATGTCTTGATCAATCCTGTGAATCCAGGGTCAGGGGAGATGAAACAAGTATCGGCTGCTGCTTGAACCCCATGTAATGACTGCAGAGAGGAGGGGCCCAGCAGGAGTGCCCACTGTCCTGGCTCCTATACATTAAGCTTATTCATTATATAATGGCAAGTTCTGCAAAATTCTGCAGATGTTCTCATTCTATATGGACATTCAGGGACCTGACATTATAACTGAGACCCCAATAATCAGCCAGCAGAACGGGGCAGCGATGCTCTGATGGATGCTGCGTCCATGAACCCTGACACCACTTACCCCGTGCAGCCTACAAGCTCCCCTCACCAGGGGCAAGTGTGCAGACTCCATGAGCTCCCTTACTGATGGTCAAGCAGGGCGCTCCTGAATTGAGAGAACTAAGTGCGAACTATGCAGCTGTCAACTATCTGGTCCTCTCTTGTTCCTACTGTACTTATTTTTATGGTCAGAGCTGGGCCGGAAGAAAACAAAAAGCTGACCAATGAAAGGTACAGGGGCACAGGGGGCAATTTCTTTGAAGGGGATGTGAACAGGATGAAGTAAGAAGCTGTCAGTGTGAGATCATTTTGTTAGAGGACAGGTGTAGACAGCAGTCTGAGTAATACATCGGGCATAGAGAGAAGTCTGCGTAATAAAGGGGCATAGAGAGAAATCTGTGTAATAAAGGGGGCATAAAGAGAAGTCTGAGTAATAAAGAGGGCATAGAGAGAAGTCTGAGTAATAAAGAGGGCATAGAGAGAAGTCTGCGTAATAAAGGGGACATAGAGAGAAGTCTGCATAATAAAGGGGCATAGAGAGAAGTCTGCATAATAAAGGGGCATAGAGAGAAATCTGTGTAATAAAGGGGGCATAAAGAGAAGTCTGAGTAATAAAGAGGGCATAGAGAGAAGTCTGAGTAATAAAGAGGGCATAGAGAGAAGTCTGGGTAATAAAGAGGGCATAGAGAGAAGTCTGAGTAATAAAGAGGGCATAGAGAGAAGTCTGAGTAATAAAGGGGGCATAGAGAGAAGTCTGAGTAATAAAGGGGCATAGAGAGAAGTCTGTGTAATAAAGGGGTATAGAGAGAAGTCTGAGTAATAAAGGGGCATAGAGAGAAGTCTGTGTAATAAAGGGGCATAGAGAGAAGTCTGTGTAATAAAGGGGCATAGAGAGAAGTCTGAGTAATAAAGGGGCATAGCGAGAAGTCTGTGTAATAAAGGGGCATAGAGAGAAGTCTGTGTAATAAAGAGGGCATAGAGAGAAGTCTGAGTAATAAAGGGGCATAGCGAGAAGTCTGAGTAATAAAGTGGCATAGAGAGAAGTCTGAGTAATAAAGGGGACATAGAGAGAAGTCTGTGTAATAAAGGGGCATAGAGAGAAGTCTGTGTAATAAAGGGGCATAGAGAGAAGTCTGAGTAATAAAGAGGTCATAGAGAGAAGTCTGTGTAATAAAGGGGACATAGAGAAGTCTGCGTAATAAAGAGGGCATAGAGAGAAGTCTGCGTAATAAAGGGGCATAGAAAGAAGTCAGAGTAATAAAGGGGACATAGAGAGAAGTCTGTGTAATAAAGGGGCATAGAGAGAAGTCTGTGTAATAAAGGGGCATAGAGAGAAGTCTGAGTAATAAAGGGGCATAGCGAGAAGTCTGTGTAATAAAGGGGTATAGAGAGAAGTCTGCGTAATAAAGGGGGCATAGAGAGAAGTCTGCGTAATAAAGAGGGCATAGAGAGAAGTCTGCGTAATAAAGAGGGCATAGAGAGAAGTCTGCGTAATAAAGGGGACATAGAGAGAAGTCTGCGTAATAAAGAGGGCATAGAGAGAAGTCTGCGTAATAAAGGGGACATAGAGAGAAGTCTGTAATAAAGAGGCATAGAGAGAAGTCTGCATAATAAAGGGGCATAGAGAGAAGTCTGTGTAATAAAGGGGCATAGAGAGAAGTCTGTGTAATAAAGAGGGCATAGAGAGAAGTCTGAGTAATAAAGGGGCATAGCGAGAAGTCTGAGTAATAAAGTGGCATAGAGAGAAGTCTGATTAATAAAGAGGTCATAGAGAAGTCTGTGTAATAAAGGGGACATAGAGAAGTCTGCGTAATAAAGAGGGCATAGAGAGAAGTCTGCGTAATAAAGGGGCATAGAAAGAAGTCAGAGTAATAAAGGGGACATAGAGAGAAGTCTGCGTAATAAAGGGGCATAGCGAGAAGTCTGAGTATTAAAGGGGCATAGAGAGAAGTCTGAGTAATAAAGGGGCATAGAGAGAAGTCTGCGTAATAAAGGGGGCATAGAGAGAAGTCTGAGTAATAAAGGGGCATAGAGAGAAGTCTGCGTAATAAAGGGGCATAGAGAGAAGTCTGAGTAATAAAGGGGCATAGAGAGAAGTCTGAGTAATAAAGGGGGCATAGAGAGAAGTCTGTGTAATAAAGGGGGCATAGAGAGAAGTCTGAGTAATAAAGGGGGCATAGAGAGAAGTCTGAGTAATAAAGGGGGCATAGAGAGAAGTCTGTGTAATAAAGGGGCATAGAGAGAAGTCTGTGTAATAAAGGGGCATAGAGAGAAGTCTGAGTAATAAAGGGGCATAGAGAGAAGTCTGAGTAATAAAGGGGCATAGAGAGAA
Source organism: Leptodactylus fallax (assembly GCA_947044405.1). Lineage (NCBI taxonomy): Eukaryota > Metazoa > Chordata > Amphibia > Anura > Leptodactylidae > Leptodactylus > Leptodactylus fallax. Next base: position 196,772 of record CAMRHE010000773.1, read on the forward strand.
GTCATTTTTAAAATGAAACTGGAGGAGAAAAAAGTCATCCTTGCAGGACGTTTTCCTCTGCTGATTTTCGGCGGGCACTGTGATGGAGTCCGGCACAGATGTGAACATAACCTTAGAAGGAACAGCGCCGGCATCCACGACCTGCTCACTCACCAGCTACAAGACTCTTCCTTTCATTGTCGATATGACATTGCTATGATACATGATTGATACATTGTAACAATGCGTTATTTTCTAGGGTAGGATTTAAATCTTAGAGGGTTGTTTCGCACCTCAATGCGCCAATACTGTGTTAGGTAATGCAGCTCACATCCATTTCATTCATTTCCTGGCTCGGTGCTGGGTCTGATGGACATGGAGTAGCGGGGCTCAGTGAGTGTAATGATCGGTCAGGGTTGGAGAGCCTCTTTAACATGTATTCCTATGTTGGAAACATTCATTTTCATTTATGATGCAGCATAATGCTGATGGGTGGTGGGGGGGTCACATAATTATGGCTTATCCTAAAGATCGTCCATTATGATATTCCAAAGAGGAAACGTTGGCGCAGAAACGGTTAATCTGGGGGCTGAAGCTGCAAATGTGGCCCTGGGAATAAAGAGCCCGGGCTACAGAACTGAAACAAAGCAGAAAGAGAGAGTGAAAGGCCTGGGGCGGCCGCTGCAGCTCACAATGGAGGCTTCACACACAATGGATGGGCTGGTGGGGGCGCTACTGCGGGGGGGCGAGGGCTCATCAATGATCTATTGTAGAGAAATAATCTGACAAAAAAAATCAAATCTCACCAAGCAGGACACAATATAGAGTATACTGTAGGTTATAGGGGTCAGGAGATGATGGAGAGTATACTGTAGGTTATAGGGGTCAGGAGATGATGGAGAGTATACTGTAGGTTATAGGGGTCAGGAGATGATGGAGAGTATACTGTAGGTTATAGGGGTCAGGAGATGATGGAGAGTATACTGTAGGTTATAGGGGTCAGGAGATGATGGAGACTATACTGTAGGTTATAGGGGTCAGGAGATGATGGAGAGTATACTGTAGGTTATAGGGGTCAGGAGATGATGGAGAGTATACTGTAGGTTATAGGGGTCAGGAGATGATGGAGAGTATATTGTAGGTTATAGGGGTCAGGAGATGATGGAGAGTATACTGTAGGTTATAGGGGTCAGGAGATGATGGAGAGTATACTGTAGGTTATAGGGGTCAGGAGATGATGGAGAGTATACTGTAGGTTATAGGGGTCAGGAGATGATGGAGAGTATACTGTAGGTTATAGGGGTCAGGAGATGATGGAGAGTATATTGTAGGTTATAGGGGTCAGGAGATGATGGAGAGTATATTGTAGGTTATAGGGGTCAGGAGATGATGGAGAGTATATTGTAGGTTATAGGGGTCAGGAGATGATGGAGAGTATACTGTAGGTTATAGGGGTCAGGAGATGATGGAGAGTATATTGTAGGTTATAGGGGTCAGGAGATGATGGAGAGTATACTGTAGGTTATAGGGGTCAGGAGATGATGGAGAGTATACTGTAGGTTATAGGGGTCAGGAGATGATGGAGAGTATACTGTAGGTTATAGGGGTCAGGAGATGATGGAGAGTATACTGTAGGTTATAGGGGTCAGGAGATGATGGAGAGTATACTGTAGGTTATAGGGGTCAGGAGATGATGGAGAGTATACTGTAGGTTATAGGGGTCAGGAGATGATGGAGACTATACTGTAGGTTATAGGGGTCAGGAGATGATGGAGAGTATACTGTAGGTTATAGGGGTCAGGAGATGATGGAGAGTATACTGTAGGTTATAGGGGTCAGGAGATGATGGAGAGTATACTGTAGGTTATAGGGGTCAGGAGATGATGGAGAGTATACTGTAGGTTATAGGGGTCAGGAGATGATGGAGAGTATATTGTAGGTTATAGGGGTCAGGAGATGATGGAGAGTATACTGTAGGTTATAGGGGTCAGGAGATGATGGAGAGTATACTGTAGGTTATAGGGGTCAGGAGATGATGGAGAGTATATTGTAGGTTATAGGGGTCAGGAGATGATGGAGAGTATACTGTAGGTTATAGGGGTCAGGAGATGATGGAGAGTATATTGTAGGTTATAGGGGTCAGGAGATGATGGAGAGTATACTGTAGGTTATAGGGGTCAGGAGATGATGGAGAGTATACTGTAGGTTATAGGGGTCAGGAGATGATGGAGAGTATATTGTAGGTTATAGGGGTCAGGAGATGATGGAGAGTATACTGTAGGTTATAGGGGGTGCGGTGATTTTGACCTCTATATATCAGCCGCTTTCCATACTGCTCTCATTTCCCTTTCTCTGGGTTATGGCAGAGATTTTGGAGGTCTTTAGCTGAATTTTGACAACTCCACTGAACATCCTCTACAAGATGGAAGTTCTCCTCCTCTGTTGAGTCTCAGGCTATATACTTGTACAGATTTCGTCAGATCCCCAGTAACGTGGACTTTGTATATTGCCCTGAGCCCTTGCCAGGCCTGGGGTCGCTATATCTAGATTTTTTGACATTTCTGATTGGAGACACTCCGTTCCTGCTGCTCCCCCCGGGATGTGTTGGAGGTTTCTAATGAACATTTCTTTTCTTTCTACAGATCCAGATTATTCAATACAATTGATTTTCTCCATGAGTAGAGCCGACACCTGGAAGTAATGGGCTGATGCGTTTTGCACCTGCGCACTCACAAAATCCTTTTTTGTTCCAGACAGCTAAACCGAAATCCTGAAGGAGTTAAGTGTGGTTGGGTTTTTCTAGCCAGGGAAACATTATTTACTCCTAGTAATGGAACGGCGGGATGGGAACGCACATCTGCTGTTTATGATCCTCTTAATGTACCAACTGCAGAGGAAGGAGCCGGCGTGAGGCACTAGTGCTGCTCCAGTCCCCGGACAAAACCAGAACCAGCTGTAATAAATTACACAGCACTAACTGGGCCGGACCGGGACCACACCTTCTCTCCAGAATAGTGAGCGCAGCTCTGGAGTAAAATACAGGATAAGTAATCTAATGTATGTACACAGTGACTGTACCAGCAGAATAGTGAGCGCAGCTCTGGAGTATAATACAGGATAAGTAATGTAATGTATGTACACAGTGACTGTACCAGCAGAATAGTGAGCGCAGCTCTGGAGTATAATACAGGATAAGTAATGTAATGTATGTACACAGTGACTGCACCAGCAGAATAGTGAGCGCAGCTCTGGAGTATAATACAGGATGTAACTCAGGATCAGTACAGGATAAGTAATGTAATGTATGTACACAGTGACTGCACCAGCAGAATAGTGAGCGCAGCTCTGGAGTATAATACAGGATAAGTAATGTAATGTATGTACACAGTGACTGCACCAGCAGAATAGTGAGCGCAGCTCTGGAGTATAATACAGGGTAAGTAATGTAATGTATGTACACAGTGACTGTACCAGCAGAATAGTGAGTGCAGCTCTGGAGTATAATACAGGATAAGTCATGTAATGTATGTACACAGTGACTGCACCTGCAGAATAGTGAGCGCAGCTCTGGAGTATAATACAGGATAAGTAATGTAATGTATGTACACAGTGACTGCACCAGCAGAATAGTGAGCGCAGCTCTGGAGTATAATACAGGATAAGTAATGTAATGTATGTACACAGTGACTGTACCAGCAGAATAGTGAGCGCAGCTCTGGAGTATAATACAGGATGTAACTCAGGATCAGTACAGGATAAGTAATGTAATGTATGTACACAGTGACTGTACCAGCAGAATAGTGAGCGCAGCTCTGGAGTATAATACAGGATAAGTAATGTAATGTATATACACAGTGACTGTACCAGCAGAATAGCGAGCGCAGCTCTGGAGTATAATACAGGATGTAACTCAGGATCAGTACAGGATAAGTAATGTAATGTATGTACACAGTGACTGCACCAGCAGAATAGTGAGTGCAGCTCTGGAGTATAATACAGGATGTAACTCAGGATCAGTACAGGATAAGTAATGTAATGTATGTACACAGTGACTGTACCAGCAGAATAGTGAGCGCAGCTCTGGAGTATAATACAGGATGTAACTCAGGATCAGTACAGGATAAGTAATGTAATGTATGTACACAGTGACTGTACCAGCAGAATAGTGAGCACAGCTCTGGAGTATAATACAGGATAAGTAATGTAATGTATGTACACAGTGACTGTACCAGCAGAATAGTGAGCGCAGCTCTGGAGTATAATACAGGATGTAACTCAGGATCAGTACAGGATAAGTAATGTAATGTATGTACACAGTGACTGTACCAGCAGAATAGTGAGCGCAGCTCTGGAGTATAATACAAGATAAGTAATGTAATGTATGTACACAGTGACTGTACCAGCAGAATAGTGAGCGCAGCTCTGGAGTATAATACAGGATGTAACTCAGGATCAGTACAGGATAAGTAATGTAATGTATGTACACAGTGACTGCACCAGCAGAATAGTGAGCGCAGCTCTGGTGTATAATACAGGATGTAAGTCAGGATCAGTACAGGATAAGTAATGTAATGTATGTACACAGTGACTGTACCAGCAGAATAGTGAGTGCAGCTCTGGAGTATATAATACAGGATAAGTAATGTAAGGTATGTACACAGTGACTGTACCAGCAGAATAGTGAGTGCAGCTCTGGAGTATATAATACAGGATAAGTAATGTAATGTATGTACACAGTGACTGCACCAGCAGAATAGTGAGCACAGCTCTGGAGTATAATACAGGATGTAACTCAGGATCAGTACAGGATAAGTAATGTAATGTATGTACGCACTGACTGCACCAGCAGAATAGTGAGCGCAGCTCTGGAGTATAATACAGGGTAAGTAATGTAATGTATGTACACAGTGACTGTACCAGCAGAATAGTGAGCGCAGCTCTGGAGTATAATACAGGATAAGTAATGTAATGTGTGTACACAGTGACTGTACCAGCAGAATAGTGAGTGCAGCTCTGGAGTATAATACAGGATGTAACTCAGGATCAGTACAGGATAAGTAATGTAATGTATGTACACAGTGACTGTACCAGCAGAATAGTGAGCGCAGCTCTGGAGTATAATACAGGATGTAACTCAGGATAAGTGATGTAATGCACAGTGACATTTCTGTTTATGTAGATTTAATCTATATGTGACCTATAGTATAAAATTAGAAATGTCCGGTGTTTTTCAGTTTTATAGTTTATAATTTTTGGGAATTTGGCTTTATTATTCCAGGCCTTAGACATACAACCTGGAGATGTTTATGTGGGTGACTGATGACATCAGCTAGTAAAGGTCATCCTGCCTCTTCCTTCCCTTTGTTTGTGGGTTCTGGTGGGTAACAGCCATCTGTTCCCTGGACTGGAGAGGGGCCCGGATCTTACAGATGGAAGGGCGCAGCACATGGACAAATTAAATCATGCGGTCGAGGCCCTGTTTAGTATGACAATGGGCATCTTGATGTCAGTCAGTGATGTGTGTGGCACGTTCAGCAGGGGCCCCAAAGTTTTTGACATTCAGCAGCCGCCTGTAGGGTCAAAGGGCAGGATCAGCACCACAACCTTCACATTATAACTCGCTTTAATTGATAATGAATTTACAAAATTTAGCCATTCAGTTACTGAGCTGCTGACATTTCCTTCTATTAGTAGAGAGGGATCTGGCTTGGCTGTGTGGTGACACACTGTGACATCGCTGCTGCTGCTGCTGTAGTCAGTGTCACTGAGCATCTTGCGTGCCCACAGATCTGAGCGCAGCTGATCTGCCCCCTCTCACCCTGCCCTGTATAGATGTCACATCTGGGACTCGGCCAGCCGCATCTTAGCCGGGCTCTGCAGAACATCTCATCAGATCTATCGGCTGCCTCTCAATACATTGGTTGGAAATGATTTGCTCATTTTTTATTATAAAATGACCTATAGGTGGCAGTATGCTATAGATTAGTATAATTCATCCTGCTGCTATTCCTTCTGAAAATACATAAATACTAATAAACCTGTATATAACCTAAATACACTATATAATAACACAAGACCAGTATAAAATAGGAGCATTATACAATAAACCAGTATATAATAACATAAGACCAGTATACAATAAGAGTGTTATTTGGTAAATCAGTATATAACATAAGACCACTATACAATGAATCAGTGTAATATAAGACCAGTATAACATAAACGCAGGATTAAATAACATAAGACAAGAATCTAATATACCAGTGTACTAAACCAGTATATAATAACTTAAGACCAGTATATACTAAACCAGTATATAATAAGACCAGTATATAATAATATAAGAGCAGTATATAATAAGACTAATATATCATATAAGAACAGTATATAATAAGACTAGCATATAATATAAGAGCAGTATATAATAAGACTAGCATATAATATAAGAGCAGTATATAATAAGACTAGCATATAATATAAGAGCAGTATATAATAAGACTAGCATATAATATAAGAGCAGTATATAATAAACCAGTATATAATAAGACCAGTATATAATAATATAAGAGCAGTATATAATAATATAAGAGCAGTATATAATAAGACTAATATATCATATAAGAGCAGTATATAATAAACCAGTATAAAATAAGACTAGTATATAATAAACTAGTATATAATAAGATCAATAGCGCACTATAGAAGCCTATGGAGAGTGGAAGGGGAGGAATGTTCAGGAGTCAAAGAGGAGAGATAGACAAAAGGCAGAGTCTGAGGCAGAGAACGGTAAGTGCTTTATTCACATCAGTACAAGGCCTATATGGTCCAGCTGAGTGAGTGGGTGACAGCTATGGAGCAGAATCTCCTGTTTCCTCTACATGCTGTCTATAAGAAGTATTACAGCTGCTCATCTCCAGCCACCAGCTCAGAGAGAACTGAGGAATAGAGGTAAAGCCTGCATAGGAAAAATCTACCAAAAGGGAAAACTAAGGAATAGAGGTAGAGTTTGCAGAGGGGAAAACTGCTAAACGTGAGAACTGAGGAATAGAGGTATAGCCTGCAGAGGGGAAAACTGCTAAAAGTGAGAACTGAGAAATAGAGGTACGGCCTGCATAGGAAAAAACTACCAAAAGGGAAAACTGAGGAATAGTGGTAGAGCCTGCAGAGGGGTATACTACTAAATGGGAGAACTGAAGAATAGAGGTAAAGTCTGCAGAGGGGAAAACTGCTAAATGGGAGAACTGAGGGTTAGAGGTACAGCCTGCATAGGAAAAAACTGCTAAAAGGGAAAACTGCTAAAAGGGAGAACTGAAGAATAGAGGTATAGCCTGCAGAGGGGAAAACTGCTAAAAGGGAGAACTGAGGAATAGAGGTATAGCCTGCAGAGGGGAAAACTGCTAAAAGGGAGAACTGAGGAATAGAGGTATAGCCTGCAGAGGGGAAAACTGCTAAAAGGGAAAAATGAGGATTAAAGATAGAGGCTGCATAGGAAAAAACTGCTAAAAGGGAAAACTGCTAAAAGGGAGAACTGAAGAATAGAGGTAAAGCCTGCAGAGGGGAAAACTGCTAAATGTGAGAACTGAGGGTTAGAGGTACAGCCTGCATAGGAAAAAACTGCTAAAAGGGAAAACTGCTAAACGGAAAACTGAGGATTAGAGAGAGAGCCTGCAGAGAGGAAAACTGCTAAAAGGGAAAACTAGAGATGAGAGCCTACAGAGGGGAAAACTGCTAAAAAATGCATAATACAAGTCATATAATGGCCAGATGTAGCATTACTCCTCATGTACACCCTGGACTATTGATTTATGCAGAGTTTATTGAAGGGTAGATATGCTTTAATAATTCACTGGGAAAGGATCCGAACACTGCGATAGGAGGCATCACTTGCCTCAGAACTTGATAGGCTCAATCTCCTACAACCCTTGCTTTGTCGATGATTTTTTGGCACAGAGGAGAAGACAGTATCAGAACTTACCCTGCAGGATCTGGTACATGCTCCAGTATATCCTTAGACAGTTCTTTTCTTTCTTCATTCCCCGTTTACAGCGGCAGTTGTATAGAGATTTCTGTTTGAGCGCCTCTGTGGCGTTTTTGCACTCATCTTTGGCCTCCAGGCCGGTGACTTTGCTGAAGTTGGTCTCTTTTCCAGCCACGCATTGGCGCAGAGTCCTGTATTTGGCGCTGCATTCTGTCTCTTTCAGGCACTGCTCATTGGCTTTTACACAGTCCAGTCGGTCCCCAGATGGCAGCCGCCTCAACTCAGCAGACAGAACGGCATCTGCAGCAGCAAAAGAGAGACACAAGGTGACATAATGAGCATCATCATCCTATAGAGAGTCCCAGCTGCTCCAGACTCAGCACATAGAACAGGACAAATACACAGGCCGCTCCCTACAAAGACCATATCACTCACTGTACGACAATGCTACATGGCGGCTACTACATCAGGGCTGCAGGCCAAACTACATGTGTATTAACAGAGGGCACCACACTGCTAAAAGTCCAAAATTCTGCTCTCAATACCTGTTTAGTTTATATTTACAGCGGTTAGAGCTTTGTTTTTTCTGATACAGAGTTCCAAATTCCCAGCATAGTAATAGTGATGTTATGAATTTTATCTGCCTGCAACCACCACTGGAGGGAGCCTCAGGAGCTTACTGCATATAGATCTATACAGCCACCACTAGAGGGAGCTCAGGAGCTTACTACATACAGATCTATACAGTCACCACTAGAGGGAGCTCAGGAGCTTACTGCATACAGAGCTATACAGCCACCACTAGGAGGAGCTCAGGAGCTTACTACATACAGATCTATACAGTCACCACTAGAGGGAGCTCAGGAGCTTACTGCATACAGAGCTATACAGCCACCACTAGAGGGAGCTCAGGAGCTTACTACATACAGATCTATACAGCCACCACTAGAGGGAGCTCAGGAGCTTACTACATACAGATCTATACAGCCACCACTAGAAGGAGCTCAGGAGCTTACTACATACAGATCTATACAGCCACCACTAGGAGGAGCTCAGGAGCTTACTGCATACAGATCTATACAGCCACCACTAGAGGGAGCTCAGGAGCTTACTACATACAGATCTATACAGCCACCACTAGAAGGAGCTCAGGAGCTTACTACATACAGATCTATACAGCCACCACTAGGGGGAGCTCAGGAGCTTACTACATACAGATCTATACAGCCACCACTAGGAGGAGCTCAGGAGCTTACTACATACAGATCTATACAGCCACCACTAGGGGAGCTCAGGAGCTTACTACATACAGATCTATACAGCCACCACTAGGGGAGCTCAGGAGCTTACTACATACAGATCTATACAGCCACCACTAGAGGGAGCTCAGGAGCTTACTGCATACAGATCTATACAGCCACCACTAGGGGGAGCTCAGGAGCTTACTACATACAGATCTATACAGCCACCACTAGAGGGAGCTCAGGAGCTTACAGCATACAGATCTATACAGTCACCACTAGAGGGAGCTCAGGAGCTTACTGCATACAGATCTATACAGCCACCACTAGAGGGAGCTTACTACATACTGATCTATACAGCCACCACTAGGAGGAGCTCAGGAGCTTACTACATACAGATCTATACAGTCACCACTAGAGGGAGCTCAGGAGCTTACTGCATACAGAGCTATACAGCCACCACTAGAGGGAGCTCAGCAGCTTACTACATACAGATCTATACAGCCACCACTAGGGGAGCTCAGGAGCTTACTACATACAGATCTATACAGCCACCACTAGAGGGAGCTCAGGAGCTTACTACATACAGATCTATACAGCCACCACTAGGAGGAGCTCAGGAGCTTACTACATACAGATCTATACAGACACCACTAGAGGGAGCTTACTACATACAGATCTATACAGCCACCACTAGAGGGAGCTCAGGAGCTTACTACATACAGATCTATACAGCCACCACTAGAGGGAGCTCAGGAGCTTACTGCATACAGATCTATACAGCCACCACTAGAGGGAGCTCGGGAGCTTACTGCATACAGATCTATACAGCCACCACTAGGGGAGCTCAGGAGCTTACTACATACAGATCTATACAGCCACCACTAGAGGGAGCTCAGGAGCTTACTACATACAGATCTATACAGCCACCACTAGGGGGAGCTCAGGAGCTTACTGCATACAGATCTATACAGCCACCACTAGAGGGAGCTCAGGAGCTTACTACATACAGATCTGTACAGCCACCACCAGAGGGAGCTCAGGAGCTGACTACATACAGATCTATACAGCCACCACTAGAGGGAGCTCAGGAGCTTACTGCATACAGATCTATACAGCCACCACTAGAGGGAGCTCAGGAGCCTACTGTGTACAGATCTATACAGCCACCACTAGGGGGAGCTCAGGAGCTTACTACATACAGATCTATACAGCCACCACTAGGGGAAGTTCAGGAGCTTACTACATACAGATCTGTACAGCCACCACTAGAGGGAGCTCAGGAGCTTACTACATACAGATCTATACAGCCACCACTAGGGGAAGCTCAGGAGCTTACTACATACAGATCTATACAGCCACCACTAGGGGGAGCTCAGGAGCTTACTACATACAGATCTATACAGCCACTACTAGAGGGAGCTCAGGAGCTTACTACATACAGATCTATACAGCCACCACTAGGGGAGCTCAGGAGCTTACTACATACAGATCTATACAGCCACTACTAGAGGGAGCTCAGGAGCTTACTACATACAGATCCATACAGCCACCACTAGAAGGAGCTCAGGAGCTTACTGCATACAGATCTATACAGCCACCACTAGAGGGAGCTCAGGAGCTTACTACATACAGATCTATACAGCCACCACTAGAGGGAGCTCAGGAGCTTACTACATACAGATCTATACAGCCACCACTAGGGGAGCTCAGGAGCTTACTACATACAGATCTATACAGCCACCACTAGAGGGAGCTCAGGAGCTTACTACATACAGAGCTATACAGCCACCACTAGGGGGAGCTCAGGAGCTTACTGCATACAGAGCTATACAGCCACCACTAGGGGGAGCTCAGGAGCTGACTACATACAGATCTATACAGCCACCACTAGGGGGAGCTCAGGAGCTTACTGCATACAGATCTATACAGCCACCACTAGAGGGAGCTCAGGAGCTTACTACATACAGATCTGTACAGCCACCACTAGGGGGAGCTCAGGAGTTTACTGCATACAGATCTATACAGCCACCACTAGGGGGAGCTCAGGAGCTTACTACATACTGATCTATACAGCCACCACTAGGGGGAGCTCAGGAGCTTACTACATACAGATCTATACAGCCACCACTAAAGGGAGCTCAGGAGTTTACTACATACAGATCTGTACAGCCACCACTAGGGGGAGCTCAGGAGTTTACTACATACAAATCTATACAGCCACCACTAGGGGGAGCTCAGGAGCTTACTACATACTGATCTATACAGCCACCACTAGGGGGAGCTCAGGAGCTTACTACATACAGATCTATACAGCCACCACTAGAGGGAGCTTAGGAGCCTACTGTGTACAGATCTATACAGCCACCACTAGGGGAGCTCAGGAGCTTACTACATACAGATCTATACAGCCACCACTAGGGGGAGCTCAGGAGCTTACTGCATACAGATCTATACAGCCACCACTAGAGGGAGCTCAGGAGCTTACTACATACAGATCTATACAGCCACCACTAGGGGGAGCTCAGGAGCTTACAACATACAGATCTATACAGCCACCACTAGGGGGAGCTCAGGAGCTTACTACATACAGATCTATACAGCCACCACTAGGGGGAGCTCAGGAGCTTACTGCATACAGATCTATACAGCCACCACTAGGGGGAGCTCAGGAGCTTACTGCATACAGATCTATACAGCCACCACTAGAGGGAGCTCAGGAGCTTACTGCATACAGATCTATACAGCCACCACTAGAGGGAGCTCAGGAGCTTACTACATACAGAGCTATACAGCCACCACTAGGGGGAGCTCAGGAGCTTACTGCATACAGATCTATACAGCCACCACTAGAGGGAGCTCAGGAGCTTACTACATACAGATCTATACAGCCACCACTAGGGGGAGCTCAGGAGCTTACTACATACAGATCTATACAGCCACCACTAGGGGGAGCTCAGGAGCTTACAACATACAGATCTATACAGCCACCACTAGGGGGAGCTCAGGAGCTTACTACACACAGTCTGATTATTGAGTACAATGTATAAACCAGATGCAGTGAGTTCCCTCTAGTGGTCACAACATATTATCACATAACTAAGTAAATGCAGGGGATTTTGAGCTCTGTATCAGAAAAAAATAAGGATATGTTAACAAATATAAAGATGATAACTGAATCTGAGGACAAGGTTGGGCTTATTCAGATTCACAAAACATAATGGTGTCCACGGGCGGACATTGCATCATCCTGTTGGTTGCAGTTTCATGCGCACTGACCCATCTCGCAGAGATAATACGCCAGCATGGAGAACGTCAATAGCAATTTGGTGGAAACATGGAATTGTTTAGCAGTGTGAGCGGTGCACACCCTCCATATATATGGCACGGGTCATTATTCAGAAGGAAGGAATAACCCCTTACAAGTCCTTCCGTCTCTTTAGTCTCCTCGGACACGAGTCCGGCCTGTACCCAGCTTTCCCACACCCACCAGAATGTTCAGGAATTGGTGACTAACATTACTAGGTGGGCAGCCTGTGACACTGTCACATTATAATATGCTGTACCTGCACTGACACACTGTAGCAAACTATAAAGATGCTAAAGAGATCTGTAGCCCTCACAACATTTTTGTAAACCATCTACTAGATCTCAGCGCTGGTGCCAATGAGGAAAGTAAGACTGGCGTGTTCAGAGGGAGTCTCCAAAACCAATAATAGTGCCAATATCCTGGTGGCCACAAACCGGGGAAGCAATGCAGATAGCCAAACCAACCTGCAAGTGCACTGAGGGCGGGGCATGATTTACCTACAGACAGATACGAGTGCTCTGGCTAGTCACAATAGTTTCCACCTGTCTCCAGCTTTGGTAGCAAAAGACTTTTTTAGCCTCTACCTCAATCACAACTGTCTGTAGACAAATCTAGCAAACTGGGCCCGCCCCCAGTGCACCTGACGGCTGATTTGCATATCTATATACAGATGACTATCTCTGCATTGTGGCGTTAGTATCTGGTTCTGTTCCTATATAAGGCTGCTACACAGAACTATTATTGGTTTGGTCCTGACAGACCCCTGTAATATGTGACTCTTCGGGTCCTGGGGCGGAGGTGACGCTCTGCTCGTGGCCTCCGCCTCTTCTGCTTCCATGAGATGTTTGTGTAGAGGACGTTACATTAGACCCCACTGAGGTTGGTGGCTCCATGTTTAGTACATGTCTCGTGTAACATGACCCATCATCATCCCCGAGTATAATGTCAGCAGATAACGGGACCCTGTGTACGTCCATTCAGTGATCTCACCGTATATGATGGCATTATCTGCAACATCGGGGGTTGTACTGCCAAGAATATCACACAGATTCCAGGGACTCTGCTGAGTCACTGCATCATCATGAGCAGAGAGGACTACAACCCTCACCGTGGCTTCTATACCACTGACCTCTGCCAGGAATTCTAGCTTATGTAGGATATTCCCAGCAATACCCGGGTAATACTGCAGAGATTTACAACGGGACTTGGAGACGACCCCATAAAATTCCCTATTAGTCCTTCAGGACATAAACCCAAGAAGACGCGACAACCGGACAACAAAACCTCATCTCAGCCAGATGTCAGGAGAAATCGTCACATGACAAACCCTCTACGCACAACCTAGTCTCTCACCATGTATCACTCCCATCATCCCTGACCCCAGGAGCTGACAATCTAATCTCTCTATATCACATACAATGTATCACTCCCATTATCCCTGACCCCAGGAGCTGACAATCTAATATCTCTATATCACATACAATGTATCACTCCCATCATCCCTGACCCCAGGAGCTGACAATCTAATCTCCCTATATCACACACCATGTATCACTCCCATCATCCCTGACCCCAGGAGCTGACAATCTAATCTCTATATCACACACCATGTATCACTCCCATCATCCCTGACCGCAGGAGCTGACAATCTAATCCCCCTATATCACATACAATGTATCACTCCCATCATCCCTGACCCCAGGAGCTGACAATCTAATATCTCTATATCACACACCATGTATCACTCCCATCATCCCTGACCCCAGGAGCTGACAATCTAATCTCCCTATATCACACACAGTGTATCACTCCCATCATCCCTGACCCCAGGAGCTGACAATCTAATCTCCCTATATCACACACAGTGTATCACTCCCATCATCCCTGACCCCAGGAGCTGACAATCTAATCTCCCTATATCCCACACCATGTATCACTCCCATCATCCCTGACTCCAGGAGCTGACAATCTAATCTCCCTATATCCCACACAGTGTATCACTCCCATCATCCCTGACCCCAGGAGCTGACAATCTAATCTCTCTATATCACACAATGTATCACTCCCATCATCCCTGACCCCAGGAGCTGACAATCTAATCTCCCTATATCCCACACCATGTATCACTCCCATCATCCCTGACCCCAGGAGCTGACAATCTAATCTCTCTATATCACACACCATGTATCACTCCCATCATCCCTGACCCCAGGAGCTGACAATCTAATCTCTATATCACACACAGTGTATCACTCCCATCATCCCTGACCCCAGGAGCTGACAATCTAATCTCTCTATATCACACACCATGTATCACTCCCATCATCCTTGACCCCAGGAGCTGACAATCTAATCTCTCTATATCACACACAATGTATCACTCCCATCATCCTTGACCCCAGGAGCTGACAATCTAATCTCCCTATATCACACACCATGTATCACTCCCATCATCCTTGACCCCAGAAGCTGACAATCTAATCTCTCTATATCACACAATGTATCACTCCCATCATCCCTGACCCCAGGAGCTGACAATCTAATCTCTATATCACACACCATGTATCACTCCCATCATCTTGAACCGTGGAACTGACAATCTAATCTCCAGAAATTATATCATCCTCACTATCCTACATCCCAGGTTCTCAGAATATGAACTTCCTGTCTAATATAAAAATATCACTCCCATCATCCTAGTCCCACCTGCAGCGCTGTCACTCTCAGTAACATTACTGGATATGATCCTACTACGGCCAAGAACACAATACGTGAAGAATGAAAAGACCCCAAATGATATGATTGCCCTAAAGAGACAGCCTAGCTGGTACCTGGTCTACAGCGCCCCCTGGCTGCCACACCAGGAATCCATGTGGCTAAAGTTCAGATTGTTCTTGGTGTAACGATACAGATTTATAACCATAAGGAGTATGCATAAGGAGGTGTGCCCCAGAATGATGGCCCCCTATATATAAGGTGAATATCTGAGCAGATTCCCTTTATATACTCTATTAGGATATAGAATTGACCAATATATAATATTACAATATGAGCTGAGACAGTCTTATGCCCCATCGGTCACCAGCAGGCATGGACACTGCGGAGACATAGTACCCACGTCTATGACCTGCCAGTCAGCCTGCCAGTGCCCTGCCCTGAGCTGATCACAAGCAATAACCTGTCTGCCGATGGGTCTCCCTTCCTTTTGGAGGATCTATAGGGTGCTGCTTTCCAAAAGGTTTTGCAAGAGAAAGTTCCCCTTTTTCCACCAGGATTTATTTGCATATTCTACTCCTAGACATGTTCTTGCCATTCACCTCCCGTGATCAGAGACAGTTTCCAGGGGTGTCCTTCACCTGCCCATATGGGAAAGACTACATGACTGGCCAGTAATGTCCTCCCATGTACAAACATATCTACCAGTAATGGACTCCACACTCCAATTATTTGAACATAAGTAGTCGCCTCCATATTCCCAGAGACATCTCCCAGTGATGTCTTCCATCATTCAGACATTTCCATGTGGTGTCTCCCATATACGCAGAGACATTTCCATGTGGTATCTCCCATATACGCAGAGACATTTCCATGCGGTGTCTTCCATATACGCAGAGACATTTCCATGTGGTGTCTTCCATATACGCAGAGACATTTCCATGTGGTGTCTTCCATATAATCAGAGACATTTCCATGTGGTGTCTTCCATATAATCAGAGACATTTCCATGTGGTGTCTTCCATATACGCAGAGACATTTCCATGTGGTGTCTTCCATATACGCAGAGACATTTCCATGTGGTGTCTTCCATATAATCAGAGACATTTCCATGTGGTGTCTTCCATATAATCAGAGACATTTCCATGTGGTGTCTTCCATATACGCAGAGACATTTCCATGTGGTGTCTCCCATATAATCAGAGACATTTCCATGTGGTGTCTTCCATATACGCAGAGACATTTCCATGTGGTGTCTTCCATATACGCAGAGACATTTCCATGTGGTGTCTTCCATATACGCAGAGACATTTCCATGTGGTATCTCCCATATAATCAGAGACATTTCCATGTGGTGTCTTCCATATAATCAGAGACATTTCCATGTGGTGTCTTCCATATACGCAGAGACATTTCCATGTGGTGTCTTCCATATACGCAGAGACATTTCCATGTGGTGTCTCCCATATAATCAGAGACATTTCCATGTGGTGTCTTCCATATACGCAGAGACATTTCCATGTGGTGTCTTCCATATACGCAGAGACATTTCCATGTGGTGTCTTCCATATACGCAGAGACATTTCCATGTGGTGTCTTCCATATACGCAGAGACATTTCCATGTGGTGTCTTCCATTTACGCAGAGACATTTCCATGTGGTGTCTTCCATATAATCAGAGACATTTCCATGTGGTGTCTTTCATATAATCAGAGACATTTCCATGTGGTGTCTCCCATATACGCAGAGACATTTCCATGTGGTGTCTTCCATATACGCAGAGACATTTCCATGTGGTGTCTCCCATATACGCAGAGACATTTCCATGTGGTATCTCCCATATACGCAGAGACATTTCCATGTGGTGTCTCCCATATAATCAGAGACATTTCCATGTGGTGTCTTCCATATACGCAGAGACATTTCCATGTGGTGTCTTCCATATACGCAGAGACATTTCCATGTGGTGTCTTCCATATACGCAGAGACATTTCCATGTGGTGTCTTCCATTTACGCAGAGACATTTCCATGTGGTGTCTTCCATATAATCAGAGACATTTCCATGTGGTGTCTTCCATATAATCAGAGACATTTCCATGTGGTGTCTTCCATATACGCAGAGACATTTCCATGTGGTGTCTTCCATATACGCAGAGACATTTCCATGTGGTGTCTCCCATATACGCAGAGACATTTCCATGTGGTATCTCCCATATACGCAGAGACATTTCCATGTGGTGTCTCCCATATAATCAGAGACATTTCCATGTGGTGTCTTCCATATACGCAGAGACATTTCCATGTGGTGTCTTCCATATACGCAGAGACATTTCCATGTGGTGTCTTTCATATACGCAGAGACATTTCCATGTGGTGTCTTCCATATACGCAGAGACATTTCCATGTGGTATCTCCCATATACGCAGAGACATTTCCATGTGGTGTCTCCCATATACGCAGAGACATTTCCATGTGGTGTCTTCCATATACGCAGAGACATTTCCATGTGGTGTCTTCCATATACGCAGAGACATTTCCATGTGGTGTCTTCCATATACGCAGAGACATTTCCATGTGGTGTCTCCCATATACGCAGAGACATTTCCATGTGGTGTCTCCCATATACGCAGAGACATTTCCATGTGGTGTCTTTCATATACGCAGAGACATTTCCATGTGGTGTCTTCCATATACGCAGAGACATTTCCATGTGGTGTCTTCCATATACGCAGAGACATTTCCATGTGGTGTCTTCCATATACGCAGAGACATTTCCATGTGGTGTCTCCCATATACGCAGAGACATTTCCATGTGGTGTCTCCCATATAATCAGAGACATTTCCATGTGGTGTCTCCCATATACACAGAGACATTTCCATGTGGTGTCTCCCATATAATCAGAGACATTTCCATGTGGTGTCTCCCATATAATCAGAGACATTTCCATGTGGTGTCTTCCATATACGCAGAGACATTTCCATGTGGTGTCTTCCATATACGCAGAGACATTTCCATGTGGTGTCTCCCATATAATCAGAGACATTTCCATGTGGTGTCTCCCATATAATCAGAGACATTTCCATGTGGTGTCTTCCATATAATCAGAGACATTTCCATGTGGTGTCTCCCATATAATCAGAGACATTTCCATGTGGTGTCTTCCACATACGCAGAGACATTTCCATGTGGTGTCTCCCACATACGCAGAGACATTTCCATGTGGTGTCTCCCACATACGCAGAGACATTTCCATGTGGTGTCTCCCACATACGCAGAGACATTTCCATGTGGTGTCTCCCACATACGCAGAGACATTTCCATGTGGTGTCTCCCACATACGCAGAGACATTTCCATGTGGTGTCTCCCACATACGCAGAGACATTTCCATGTGGTGTCTCCCACATACGCAGAGACATTTCCATGTGGTGTCTCCCATATACGCAGAGACATTTCCATGTGGTGTCTTCCACATACGCAGAGACATTTCTATGTGGTGTCTTCCATTTACGCAGAGACATTTCCATGTGGTGTCTCCCATATAATCAGAGACATTTCCATGTGGTGTCTTCCATATACGCAGAGACATTTCCATGTGGTGTCTCCCATATACGCAGAGACATTTCCATGTGGTGTCTCCCATATACGCAGAGACATTTCCATGTGGTGTCTCCCATATACGCAGAGACATTTCCATGTGGTGTCTCCCATATACGCAGAGACATTTCCATGTGGTGTCTTCCATATACGCAGAGACATTTCCATGTGGTGTCTTCCATATACGCAGAGACATTTCCATGTGGTGCCTTCCATATACGCAGAGACATTTCCATGTGGTGTCTTCCATATACGCAGAGACATTTCCATGTGGTGTCTTCCATATACGCAGAGACATTTCCATGTGGTGTCTTCCATATACGCAGAGACATTTCCATGTGGTGTCTCCCAGATACGCAGAGACATTTCCATGTGGTGTCTCCCATATACGCAGAGACATTTCCATGTGGTGTCTTCCATATACGCAGAGACATTTCCATGTGGTGTCTTCCATATACGCAGAGACATTTCCATGTGGTGTCTTCCATATACGCAGAGACATTTCCATGTGGTGTCTCCCATATACGCAGAGACATTTCTATGTGGTGTCTTCCATATACGCAGAGACATTTCCATGTGGTGTCTTCCATACACGCAGAGACATTTCCATGTGGTGTCTTCCATACACGCAGAGACATTTCCATGTGTTGTCTTCCATATACGTAGAGACATTTCCATGTGGTGTCTTCCATATACGCAGAGACATTTCCATGTGGTGTCTTCCATATACGCAGAGACATTTCCATGTGGTGTCTCCCATATAATCAGAGACATTTCCATGTGGTGTTTCCCATATACGCAGAGACATTTCCATGTGGTGTCTTCCATATACGCAGAGACATTTCCATGTGGTGTCTTCCATACACGCAGAGACATTTCCATGTGGTGTCTCCCATATAATCAGAGACATTTCCATGTGGTGTCTCCCATATAATCAGAGACATTTCCATGTGGTGTCTCCCATATAAGCAGAGACATTTCCATGTGGTGTCTCCCATATACGCAGAGACATTTCCATGTGGTGTCTTCCATATACGCAGAGACATTTCCATGTGGTGTCTCCCATATACGCAGAGACATTTCCATGTGGTATCTCCCATATAATCAGAGACATTTCCATGTGGTGTCTCCCATATACGCAGAGACATTTCCATGTGGTGTCTCCCATATACGCAGAGATATTTCCATGTGGTGTCTTCCATATAATCAGAGACATTTCCATGTGGTGTCTTCCATATAATCAGAGACATTTCCATGTGGTGTCTTCCATATACGCAGAGACATTTCCATGTGGTGTCTCCCATATAATCAGAGACATTTCCATGTGGTGTCTTCCATATACGCAGAGACAGTTCCATGTGGTGTCTTCCATATACGCAGAGACATTTCCATGTGGTGTCTTCCATATACGCAGAGACATTTCCATGTGGTGTCTCCCATATAATCAGAGACATTTCCATGTGGTGTCTCCCATATAATCAGAGACATTTCCATGTGGTGTCTTCCATATACGCAGAGACATTTCCATGTGGTGTCTTCCATACACGCAGAGACATTTCCATGTGGTGTCTTCCATACACGCAGAGACATTTCCATGTGGTGTCTTCCATACACGCAGAGACATTTCCATGTGGTGTCTTCCATATACGTAGAGACATTTCCATGTGGTGTCTTCCATATACGCAGAGACATTTCCATGTGGTGTCTTCCATATACGCAGAGACATTTCCATGTGGTGTCTCCCATATAATCAGGGACATTTCCATGTGGTGTTTCCCATATACGCAGAGACATTTCCATGTGGTGTCTTCCATATACGCAGAGACATTTCCATGTGGTGTCTTCCATATACGCAGAGACATTTCCATGTGGTGTCTCCCATATAATCAGAGACATTTCCATGTGGTGTCTTCCATACACGCAGAGACATTTCCATGTGGTGTCTCCCATATAATCAGAGACATTTCCATGTGGTGTCTCCCATATAATCAGAGACATTTCCATGTGGTGTCTTCCATATAAGCAGAGACATTTCCATGTGGTGTCTCCCATATACGCAGAGACATTTCCATGTGGTGTCTTCCATATACGCAGATACATTTCCATGTGGTGTCTCCCATATACACAGAGACATTTCCATGTGGTATCTCCCATATAATCAGAGACATTTCCATGTGGTGTCTCCCATATACGCAGAGACATTTCCATGTGGTGTCTCCCATATACGCAGAGATATTTCCATGTGGTGTCTTCCATATAATCAGAGACATTTCCATGTGGTGTCTTCCATATACGCAGAGACATTTTCATGTGGTGTCTCCCATATAATCAGAGACATTTCCATGTGGTGTCTTCCATATACGCAGAGACATTTCCATGTGGTGTCTCCCATATAATCAGAGACATTTCCATGTGGTGTCTTCCATATACGCAGAGACAGTTCCATGTGGTGTCTCCCATATAATCAGAGACATTTCCATGTGGTGTCTTCCATATACGCAGAGACAGTTCCATGTGGTGTCTTCCATATACGCAGAGACATTTCCATGTGGTGTCTTCCATATACGCAGAGACATTTCCATGTGGTGTCTTCCATATACGCAGAGACATTTCCATGTGGTGTCTTCCATATAATCAGAGACATTTCCATGTGGTGTCTTCCATATACGCAGAGACATTTTCATGTGGTGTCTCCCATATAATCAGAGACATTTCCATGTGGTATCTCCCATATAATCAGAGACATTTCCATGTGGTGTCTTCCATATACGCAGAGATATTTCCATGTGGTGTCTTCCATATAATCAGAGACATTTCCATGTGGTGTCTTCCATATACGCAGAGATATTTCCATGTGGTGTCTCCCATACACGCAGAGACATTTCCATGTGGTGTCTTCCATATAATCAGAGACATTTCCATGTGGTGTCTTCCATATACGCAGAGATATTTCCATGTGGTGTCTCCCATATAATCAGAGACATTTCCATGTGGTGTCTTCCATATAGGCAGAGACATTTCCAATGGTGTCTTCCATGAGACATTTCGCAGTGGTCTTCTCCATTGTCCACAAGCATGCTTCACAGTATCCTTTACCAGTGGTGGCCTCCATCCTTCCAAAGCCACAAATATACAATGAAGACTTCCAGTTCCCTAGGTGGTGTCCTTCATCCCCATGGAATCATGACCAGTAGCGCCCTCCATAGACCAGCAGTGCCGAGGGTTGGTCTCCATTGTCCAGACTCTTCTTTCTGCACAGGGGCCACAGAGATACATTTTACAATGGAGGACTGGAGCCTTCTAGACACTTGCTAGTAGTGGACACCTTGCTCCATCCTCTCCACCTTCTTTCTGTATATATTTCAGCACACGGCCTGTAGCTCCAGACCTCTAGGGCAGCAGCTGGCAGCTCAGTGACATCACACAGGTACATTCAGGTAAAGCTGATTTATAGCTCTAGAATTCAATCTAAATATTACCTTCTGGTCATGTCCCCAAAGACACCCTGCCCCTCATCACCAGCGCAAATATACGTGTAATGTCCCCTCTGTGACCCAAAGGAAGAAGATGCACCAAATCCACCTGGTCACACACAAGAAGTAGGAGGTGACGAAGCGCCAGAGCACATTTCAGGGGGCATTCAATAAATCAAATATAGAAATGGCAAACTCACTAATGCCAGCCACATACTGCCCCCCCATATACCATGTCAGTACAAGAACCCAGAGGGACCCCTGCCGGTGACTGTTCTCATTACAAAATGTAATGGAGCAGCAGAATGTTGTTATCCACCCTGTACTCTGTATGTAAAGGGCACTGCCCCGCAATTGGGCCAATTAAACTCCCCCCTCCCCATCCTGACTCTATACAGGACGCTGCAGTCATCCAGCAGAAGCTATAACATAAGAAGCAGAACTTGTGAGGCAGACAATGCCCAGTCCCTGCCAACCCCCAGTGCCCATCGATGCCATGAACCCCCAGTGCAGTGCAGATGGTGCTGGCTACATACATCACTGCTTTACACCAGGGCTAATGTATACAGGGAAGCACTGCCTGCCAAGGAGAGAACGTACAGAGACCTGGGTAGAGCCCCCTCCTCAGTCATAAGCAGGGCTAGGGCGGCAGGCTGTGTAGGGTACCCCCAGGAGGAGCACAGCTCTATCTCACACAGTAGAATCAGCCTGGGATACAATGTATACACTCTGGGTAAATATTGACACTTGGGAGCTCGGGCTGCACAATCATAACCACACAATGTAGTGATGTGGTGACCTGGGACCTAATCACACAAGTCCCGTATAGAAAGTCTGACACATGCGACAGTCCCAAGACCAGCGGCTATAAACAGGTCACAGGACAGCTATGGGGCCCGGGGCCAGATACGCAGCACCAGCTACTCTACAAGACATGGTGAGGAGCCGCGGTACCGGTCACATCAGAGTATAATCTACATGCGTCTCTCCCAATAATTTATGTGCATATTATCTACAAATATGTATAATGTGAATGTGAGTAATCTCCGAATATAATCTACAAGTGTAATAACCTACATCGAAGAATCTGCATGTATAATATACAAATCCCTAGACAAGTATGGATAATATAGATGTTAATAATCTGTGTCATCTAAATTAAATGAACCATGTATAGTCTCAGTGTATATAATATACATGTGTATAATCTCGGTGTAGATAGTCTATATGTGTATAATCTCGGTGTAGATAGTCTATATGTGTATAATCTCGGTGTATATAGTCTATATGTGTATAATCTCGGTGTAGATAGTCTATATGTGTATAATCTCGGTGTATATAGTCTATATGTGTATAATCTCGGTGTATATAGTCTATATGTGTATAATCTCGGTGTAGATAGTCTATATGTGTATAATCTCGGTGTATATAGTCTATATGTGTATAATCTCGGTGTAGATAGTCTATATGTGTATAATCTCGGTGTATATAGTCTATATGTGTATAATCTCGGTGTATATAGTCTATATGTGTATAATCTCGGTGTAGATAGTCTATATGTGTATAATCTCGGTGTATATAGTCTATATGTGTATAATCTCGGTGTATATAGTCTATATGTGTATAATCTCGGTGTATATAGTCTATATGTGTATAATCTCGGTGTAGATAGTCTATATGTGTATAATCTCGGTGTAGATAGTCTATATGTGTATAATCTCGGTGTAGATAGTCTGTATGTGTATAATCTCGGTGTATATAGTCTATATGTGTATAATCTCGGTGTATATAGTCTATATGTGTATAATCTCGGTGTATATAGTCTATATGTGTATAATCTCGGTGTATATAGTCTATATGTGTATAATCTCGGTGTATATAGTCTATATGTGTATAATCTCGGTGTATATAGTCTATATGTGTATAATCTCGGTGTATATAGTCTATATGTGTATAATCTCGGTGTATATAGTCTATATGTGTATAATCTCGGTGTATATAGTCTATATGTGTATAATCTCGGTGTAGATAGTCTATATGTGTATAATCTCGGTGTAGATAGTCTATATGTGTATAATCTCGGTGTATATAGTCTATATGTGTATAATCTCGGTGTATATAGTCTATATGTGTATAATCTCGGTGTAGATAGTCTATATGTGTATAATCTCGGTGTATATAGTCTATATGTGTATAATCTCGGTGTAGATAGTCTGTGTATAATCTCGGTGTATATAGTCTATATGTGTATAATCTCGGTGTAGATAGTCTATATGTGTATAATCTCGGTGTAGATAGTCTATATGTGTATAATCTCGGTGTATATAGTCTATATGTGTATAATCTCGGTGTATATAGTCTATATGTGTATAATCTCGGTGTATATAGTCTATATGTGTATAATCTCGGTGTAGATAGTCTATATGTGTATAATCTCGGTGTATATAGTCTATATGTGTATAATCTCGGTGTATATAGTATATATGTGTATAATCTCGGTGTAGATAGTCTATATGTGTATAATCTCGGTGTAGATAGTCTATATGTGTATAATCTCGGTGTAGATAGTCTATATGTGTATAATCTCGGTGTATATAGTCTATATGTGTATAATCTCGGTGTATATAGTCTATATGTGTATAATCTCGGTGTATATAGTCTATATGTGTATAATCTCGGTGTAGATAGTCTATATGTGTATAATCTCGGTGTATATAGTCTATATGTGTATAATCTCGGTGTAGATAGTCTATATGTGTATAATCTCGGTGTAGATAGTCTATATGTGTATAATCTCGGTGTAGATAGTCTATATGTGTATAATCTCGGTGTAGATAGTCTATATGTGTATAATCTCGGTGTAGATAGTCTATATGTGTATAATCTCGGTGTAGATAGTCTATATGTGTATAATCTCGGTGTATATAGTCTATATGTGTATAATCTCGGTGTATATAGTCTATATGTGTATAATCTCGGTGTATATAGTCTATATGTGTATAATCTCGGTGTAGATAGTCTATATGTGTATAATCTCGGTGTATATAGTCTATATGTGTATAATCTCGGTGTATATAGTCTATATGTGTATAATCTCGGTGTAGATAGTCTATATGTGTATAATCTCGGTGTAGATAGTCTATATGTGTATAATCTCGGTGTATATAGTCTATATGTGTATAATCTCGGTGTAGATAGTCTATATGTGTATAATCTCGGTGTATATAGTCTATATGTGTATAATCTCGGTGTAGATAGTCTATATGTGTATAATCTCGGTGTAGATAGTCTATATGTGTATAATCTCGGTGTATATAGTCTATATGTGTATAATCTCGGTGTATATAGTCTATATGTGTATAATCTCGGTGTAGATAGTCTATATGTGTATAATCTCGGTGTAGATAGTCTATATGTGTATAATCTCGGTGTATATAGTCTATATGTGTATAATCTCGGTGTATATAGTCTATATGTGTATAATCTCGGTGTAGATAGTCTATATGTGTATAATCTCGGTGTAGATAGTCTATATGTGTATAATCTCGGTGTAGATAGTCTATATGTGTATAATCTCGGTGTATATAGTCTATATGTGTATAATCTCGGTGTATATAGTCTATATGTGTATAATCTCGGTGTATATAGTCTATATGTGTATAATCTCGGTGTAGATAGTCTATATGTGTATAATCTCGGTGTAGATAGTCTATATGTGTATAATCTCGGTGTATATAGTCTATATGTGTATAATCTCGGTGTAGATAGTCTATATGTGTATAATCTCGGTGTACATAGTCTATATGTGTATAATCTCGGTGTAGATAGTCTATATGTGTATAATCTCGGTGTAGATAGTCTGTGTATAATCTCGGTGTATATAGTCTATATGTGTATAATCTCGGTGTAGATAGTCTATATGTGTATAATCTCGGTGTAGATAGTCTATATGTGTATAATCTCGGTGTATATAGTCTATATGTGTATAATCTCGGTGTATATAGTCTATATGTGTATAATCTCGGTGTATATAGTCTATATGTGTATAATCTCGGTGTAGATAGTCTATATGTGTATAATCTCGGTGTATATAGTCTATATGTGTATAATCTCGGTGTATATAGTCTATATGTGTATAATCTCGGTGTATATAGTCTATATGTGTGCTCTTCTATTCCATTCTTGAGATTTGCATTTTGTGTAAGTTTCACTCAACCCATAAGAATCTTTGGTGTTCTTTAGAAAAACCGCACTCACTATAGTGTGCACTACAACCAGGGGTGCAGACCCATAGTGACCCCTCACAGAACGGGCTAGGACTACTGGAACCGGCACCAATTATATTGTAAAAGACATTGATCATGTACATGTGTCAGGAAGACTTTATGAGACCCCAGAATGCTCCCCCAACCATCTGCGCCATATCTTATACACTGTTAGTGGATCTACAGCCCCTTCATTCACCAAGTGCCTCATCCTTACAGGACTTCATCATACAGGGATCTGCTGCACACAAAGCATGCCCTGATCACTTCACGCACACATCTCCAGGACCCAGTCCCTGATCACATTACACATAGATCTCCTGCACCCAGTCTATGATCACTTTATTCTACATCTCCTGCACCGTCCCTGATCACTTTATACTAGATATCTTGCACCCAATCCTGATAACTTTAGACACAGATCTCCTGCACCGTATATGGTCACTTTATACATAGATCTACTGCAGCCAGTCCTGAACAGTTTATACTAGATCTCCTGCACCATCTCTGATCACTTTATACATAGATATCCCGCACCAAGTCCCTGGTCCTTTATACCTAGATCTCCTGCACCCAGTCCTGAACACTTTATACATAGATCTCCTTCACCCAGTCTACCATCATTTTATACCTAAGTTCCCTTCACCCAGTCCCTGATCACTTTATACTTAGATCCCCTGCACACAGTCCCTGTCCTGATCGCTTTATAACTAGATCCCCTGCGCCCAGTCCCTGATCACTTTATACCTAGATCCCCTGCACCCAGTCCCTGATCACTTTATACATAGATCCCCTGCACCCAGTCCCTGATCACTTTATACATAGATCTCCTGCACCCAGTCCCTGATCACTTTATACATAGATCTCCTGCACCCAGTCCCTGATCACTTTATACATAGATCCCCTGCACCCAGTCCCTGATCACTTTATACATAGATCTCCTGCACCCAGTCCCTGATCACTTTATACATAGATCCCCTGCACCCAGTCCCTGATCACTTTATACATAGATCTCCTGCACCCAGTCCCTGTCCTAATCACTTTATGCAACCATCTCCCGCGCTGATCACTTCATAGAGACCTCTAGTCCTTAACTCACTTAATATCGGGATCTTTTGCACCCATCCTGAATGACTTCAGAAAACGATCTCCTGCGCCTAGATCCTGGCCACTTTATACAAAGTCCTTTACCCAGTTACTTTATGCAGAAATCCCCAACACTAATCCCTTGCCCCGATCACTCTATACACGGATCTCCTGCACCCACTCCCTGCCAGGATCATATACAGGGATGTACAGCACCCAGTCTCTTTCCCGATCATCTCCTAGACAGATCCCCTGCACCCAGTCCATGCCCTGCTCACCCACAACACTCAGTCCCTGCCTCGACCACTTTAGAAGGGGTTCTCCTGCACCCAGTAACTGTCCTGGCACACCGAGCACAGGTCTGTCCTAGTTCATTGATGCCCAGACACATACATGGTGCAGGGCAGGACACTCACCCATCAGGGGCAGCAGCAGGTATAGGGTGACACCCAGCATGGTGCCCGCTCAGTCACAGATCCAAAACGGGCACAGCAGGTAACAACACCCACATCCCACAAGTTCCCATCCACAGAGAGAAGGCAGATCCAAGGGCAGAGCCCAGCGGAGTCCCGGGGGCCACAGATCCACAAAGCACTCACAGCACAGCACTCGGTACAATCCAACCTGCGAAAGCAGGAGCGCAAGAGCCGGAGCTGCAGCAGCACTGAGCGCAGCCAAGGAGTGAGCAAAGCTGCCCGGACCAGGGGAGGAGACAGGAGGACGGGAGGGGAGGGAGGGAGGGAGGAAGGCTGGGGTGTGTGATCTCTGAACACAGGGAGAAAGGAGGAGACTGGGGGGTCACCACAAGACTGGGAGACCAAGACTCAATGCAAGGGGTGTACACAACGGTGCCATAAGAAGACTATGGGGCACAAGTATCTAGGGGTGCAGAGGAGATGTCACTGGATTAAAGGGATGCATGCAGGGCACAGGAGATGGGCATCAGTGGTCAGGAGCCCTTTGATGTCCTCATGTCCCCAGTAACCGTCATGGATGAGTAGTTGTCCTGTACGCGGATGATGAGAGTATACATCCTAGTTGTTTGCTATTTGTTCTGCTCGCTAATCTGTGCGCAATAATCGGAGAGAATCAGAGCAGCAGCGAAGTGGTTAAATAAAGCCGGTCCCGGTCCCTGTACCGCACTGGTAATACACAGGACAGCCTTACCTGCAATAGAGTTTACCATGGCAGCTGCTGCACAGCCCAAACACACACATATAGGTGCTACATGGATAGAGCACTGGTTATAGGGGGAGTACACAGACCGAGCACTGGTTATAGGGGGAGTACACAGACCGAGCACTGGATATAGTGGGAATACACAGACCGAGCACTGGATATAGTGGGAATACACAGACCGAGCACTGGATATAGTGGGAGTACACAGACCAAGCACTGGTTATAGGGGGAGTACACAGACCGAGCACTGGATATAGTGGGGGATACACAGACCGAGCACTGGTTATAGAGGGAGTACACAGATCGAGCACTGGATATAGTGGGGAATACACAGATCGAGCACTGGATATAGTGGGAATACACAGACCGAGCACTGGTTATAGGGGGAGTACACAGACCAAGGACTGGTTATAGTGGGGAATACACAGACCGAGCACTGGTTATAGAGGGAGTACACAGATCGAGCACTGGATATAGTGGGGAATACACAGATCGAGCACTGGATATAGTGGGAATACACAGACCGAGCACTGGTTATAGGGGGAGTACACAGACCAAGGACTGGTTATAGTGGGGAATACACAGACCGAGCACTGGTTATAGTGGGGAATACACAGACCGAGCACTGGTTATAGAGGGGAGTACACAGACCGAGCACTGGATATAGTGGGGAATACACAGATCGAGCACTGGATATAGTGGGAATACACAGACCGAGCACTGGATATAGTGGGAGTACACAGACCAAGCACTAGTTATAGGGGGAGTACACAGACCGAGCACTGGATATAGTGGGAATACACAGACCGAGCACTGGATATAGTGGGAATACACAGACCGAGCACTGGATATAGTGGGAATACACAGACCGAGCACTGGATATAGTGGGAGTACACAGACCAAGCACTGGTTATAGGGGGAGTACACAGACCGAGCACTGGATATAGTGGGGGATACACAGACCGAGCACTGGTTATAGAGGGAGTACACAGATCGAGCACTGGATATAGTGGGGAATACACAGATCGAGCACTGGATATAGTGGGGAATACACAGATCGAGCACTGGATATAGTGGGAATACACAGGCCGAGCACTGGTTATAGGGGGAGTACACAGACCGAGCACTGGATATAGTGGGGGATACACAGACCGAGCACTGGTTATAGAGGGAGTACACAGATCGAGCACTGGATATAGTGGGGAATACACAGATCGAGCACTGGATATAGTGGGAATACACAGACCGAGCACTGGTTATAGGGGGAGTACACAGACCAAGGACTGGTTATAGTGGGGAATACACAGACCGAGCACTGGTTATAGTGGGGAATACACAGACCGAGCACTGGTTATAGAGGGGAGTACACAGACCGAGCACTGGATATAGTGGGGAATACACAGATCGAGCACTGGATATAGTGGGAATACACAGACCGAGCACTGGATATAGTGGGAGTACACAGATCAAGCACTGGTTATAGGGGGAGTACACAGACCGAGCACTGGATATAGTGGGGGATACACAGACCGAGCACTGGATATAGTGGGAATACACAGACCGAGCACTGGTTATAGGGGGAGTACACAGACCAAGGACTGGTTATAGTGGGGAATACACAGACCGAGCACTGGTTATAGTGGGGAATACACAGACCGAGCACTGGTTATAGAGGGGAATACACAGACCGAGCACTGGTTATAGGGTGAGTACACAGACCGAGCACTGGTTATAGGGTGAGTACACAGACCGAGCACTGGTTATAGTGGGGGAATACACAGACCGAGCACTGGTTATAGTGGGGAATACACAGACTGAGCACTGGTTATAGTGGGGAATACACAGACCGAGCACTGGTTATAGTGGGGAATACACAGACCGAGCACTGGATATAGTGGGAATACACAGACCGAGCACTGGATATAGTGGGAGTACACAGACCGAGCACTGGTTATAGGGGGAGTACACAGACCGAGCACTGGATATAGTGGGAATACACAGACCGAGCACTGGTTATAGGGGGAGTACACAGACCGAGCACTGGTTATAGTGGGAGTACACAGACCGAGCACTGGTTATAGTGGGGAATACACAGACCGAGCACTGGTTATAGAGGGGAATACAGAGACCGAGCACTGGTTATCGAGGGGAATACACAGACCGAGCACTGGTTATAGGGGGAGTACACAGACCGAGCACTGGTTATAGTGGGGGAATACACAGACCGAGCACTGGTTATAGTGGGGAATACACAGACCGAGCACTGGTTATAGAGGGGAGTACACAGACCGAGCACTGGATATAGTGGGGAATACACAGATCGAGCACTGGATATAGTGGGGAATACACAGATCGAGCACTGGATATAGTGGGGAATACACAGACCGAGCACTGGTTATAGTGGGGAATACACAGACCGAGCACTGGTTATAGAGGGGAGTACACAGACCGAGCACTGGATATAGTGGGGAATACACAGATCGAGCACTGGTATGGGGGGGGAATACACAGACCCAGCACTGGTTATAGTGGGGAATACACAGACCGAGCACTGGATATAGGGGGAATACACAGACCGAGCACTGGTTATAGTGGGAATACACAGACCCAGCACTGGTTATAGTGGGGAATATACAGACCGAGCACTGGTTATAGAGGGGACTACACAGACCCAGCACTGGTTATAGTGGGGAATACACAGACCGAGCACTGGATATAGTGGGGAATACACAGACCCAGCACTGGTTATAGTGGGGAATACACAGACCGAGCACTGGTTATAGTGGGAATACACAGACCCAGCACTGGTTATAGTGGGAATACACAGACCTAGCACTGGATATAGTGGGAATACACAGACCTAGCACTGGATATAGTGGGAATACACAGACCGAGCACTGGATATAGTGGGAATACACAGACCGAGCACTGGATATAGTGGGGAATACACAGACCTAGCACTGGATATAGTGGGAATACACAGACCGAACACTGGTTATAGAGGGGACTACACAGACCTAGCACTGGATATAGTGGGGAATACACAGACCGAGCACTGGATATAGTGGGGAATACACAGACCTAGCACTGGATATAGTGGGAATACACAGACCTAGCACTGGATATAGTGGGAATACACAGACCGAGCACTGGATATAGTGGGGAATACACAGACCTAGCACTGGATATAGTGGGAATACACAGACCGAGCACTGGTTATAGAGGGGACTACACAGACCTAGCACTGGATATAGTGGGAATACACAGACCGAGCACTGGTTATAGAGGGGAATACACAGACCGAGCACTGGTTATAGTGGGGAATACACAGACCGAGCACTGGTTATAGTGGGAATACACAGACCGAGCACTGGTTATAGTGGGAATACACAGACCGAGCACTGGTTATAGTGGGGAATACACAGACCTAGCACTGGATATAGTGGGAATACACAGACCGAGCACTGGTTATAGAGGGGAATACACAGACCCAGCACTGGTTATAGTGGGGAATACACAGACCGAGCACTGGTTATAGTGGGAATACACAGACCGAGCACTGGTTATAGTGGGAATACACAGACCGAGCACTGGTTATAGTGGGGGATACACAGACCGAGCACTGGTTATAGTGGGGAATACACAGACAGAGCACTGGTTATAGAGGGGAATACACAGACCCAGCACTGGTTATAGTGGGGAATACACAGACCGAGCACTGGATATAGTGGGGAATACACAGACCTAGCACTGGATATAGTGGGAATACACAGACCAAGCACTGGTTATAGAGGGGACTACACAGACCTAGCACTGGATATAGTGGGAATACACAGACCGAGCACTGGTTATAGAGGGGAATACACAGACCCAGCACTGGTTATAGTGGGGAATACACAGACCGAGCACTGGTTATAGTGGGAATACACAGACCGAGCACTGGTTATAGTGGGAATACACAGACCGAGCACTGGTTATAGTGGGGAATACACAGACCTAGCACTGGATATAGTGGGAATACACAGACCGAGCACTGGTTATAGAGGGGAATACACAGACCCAGCACTGGTTATAGTGGGGAATACACAGACCAAGCACTGGTTATAGTGGGAATACACAGACCGAGCACTGGTTATAGTGGGAATACACAGACCGAGCACTGGTTATAGTGGGGGATACACAGACCGAGCACTGGTTATAGTGGGGAATACACAGACCGAGCACTGGTTATAGAGGGGAATACACAGACCCAGCACTGGTTATAGTGGGGAATACACAGACCGAGCACTGGTTATAATGGGGAATACACAGACCGAGCACTGGTTATAGTGGGAATACACAGACCGAGCACTGGTTATAGTGGGAATACACAGACCGAGCACTGGTATTGGGGGGGGGGGGCACTTCCTTTCCTTCCACTTGTCTCTTATTAATCTCCAGACATTTTTGTATTCTGTATAACATGTGACATTCCAGGCTTTGGGTCACTCTCCATGTGATGCAGTAAATGGCTGACACATCCTCTCTGTAGTGATCACATCAAAGCTATAAGAAAAGATGGTCCAGAAATGGTGGGTGCTTACAAAAAAGTGTTTACTAAAGCAGACATGTCAGGAAAGGCCCCCTTTAAGGCGTTGTGCTCTCTGCCATCGACTGTCCGCCATTTAGGGTCATTTCACATTGAATTGTGTTCCTATCCCTTAAGGGGTTACCCTTATGTCCCCCTCCTCTGTTGATAGTCCCATGTATAGTGGACTATAATGGAGGGGACTCTAATATCCAGACAATAGACACTTTATTCCCTTCATTCCAAAGGTTAAGTGACCGCAACAAGACGTCATTGATCTGTCAGGTCCTGTACAATGCTGGCCATAGAGCTGACCGCTCAGTCCCTCTGTGGAGTCACTGGAGAGCCATATACAATGTCTACAGGGTCTGTCATGTAAGGGGTTAATAAAGAAGGCTATCCTCTCAGGAATCAAGGAGCACCAGGCAAAAACATAACATGTATGTATATATAAAGGCTGAAAGGTCAATTATGTAACAGAGTAATGGGGTCACCACGTACCCTACACTGGAGGAATCTGCACCTAACAGGCACACGCTTTACTAACACTCCAAAAAAGTACATAAATGAACAGTGAGCGCAGCTCTGGAGTATAATACAGGATAAGTAATGTAATGTATGTACACAGTGACTGTACCAGCAGAATAGTGAGAGCAGCTCTGGAGTATAATACAGGATAAGTAATGTAATGTATGTACACAGTGACTGCACCAGCAGAATAGTGAGCGCAGCTCTGGAGTATAATACAGGATGTAACTCAGGATCAGTACAGGATAAGTAATGTAATGTATGTACACAGTGACTGCACCAGCAGAATAGTGAGCACAGCTCTGGAGTATAATACAGGATAAGTAATGTAATGTATGTACACAGTGACTGTACCAGCAGAATAGTGAGCGCAGCTCTGGAGTATAATACAGGATAAGTAATGTAATGTATGTACACAGTGACTGCACCAGCAGAATAGTGAGCGCAGCTCTGGAGTATAATACAGGATGTAACTCAGGATCAGTACAGGATAAGTAATGTAATGTATGTACACAGTGACTGTACCAGCAGAATAGTGAGCGCAGCTCTGGAGTATAATACAGGATGTAACTCAGGATCAGTACAGGATAAGTAATGTAATGTATGTACACAGTGACTGCACCAGCAGAATAGTGAGCACAGCTCTGGAGTATAATACAGGATAAGTAATGTAATGTATGTACACAGTGACTGCACCAGCAGAATAGTGAGCACAGCTCTGGAGTATAATACAGGATAAGTAATGTAATGTATGTACACAGTGACTGCACCAGCAGAATAGTGAGCGCAGCTCTGAAGTATAATACAGGATAAGTAATGTAATGTATGTACACAGTGACTGCACCAGCAGAATAGTGAGCACAGCTCTGGAGTATAATACAGGATAAGTAATGTAATGTATGTACACAGTGACTGCACCAGCAGAATAGTGAGCGCAGCTCTGGAGTATAATACAGGATGTAACTCAGGATCAGTACAGGATAAGTAATGTAATGTATGTACACAGTGACTGCACCAGCAGAATAGTGAGCGCAGCTCTGGAGTATAATACAGGATAAGTAATGTAATGTATGTACGCAGTGACTGTACCAGCAGAATAGTGAGCGCAGTTCTGGAGTATGATACAGGATAAGTAATGTAATGTATGTACACAGTGACTGTACCAGCAGAATAGTGAGTGCAGCTCTGGAGTATAATACAGGATGTAACTCAGGATCAGTACAGGATAAGTAATGTAATGTATGTACACAGTGACTGTACCAGCAGAATAGTGAGTGCAGCTCTGGAGTATAATACAGGATGTAACTCAGGATCAGTACAGGATAAGTAATGTAATGTATGTACACAGTGACTGTACCAGCAGAATAGTGAGCACAGCTCTGGAGTATAATACAGGATAAGTAATGTAATGTATGTACACAGTGACTGTACCAGCAGAATAGTGAGTGCAGCTCTGGAGTATAATACAGGATGTAACTCAGGATCAGTACAGGATAAGTAATGTAATGTATGTACACAGTGACTGCACCAGCAGAATAGTGAGCGCAGCTCTGGAGTATAATACAGGATGTAACTCAGGATCAGTACAGGATAAGTAATGTAATGTATGTACACAGTGACTGCACCAGCAGAATAGTGAGTGCAGCTCTGGAGTATAATACAGGATAAGTAATGTAATGTATGTACACAGTGACTGTACCAGCAGAATAGTGAGTGCAGCTCTGGAGTATAATACAGGATGTAACTCAGGATCAGTACAGGATAAGTAATGTAATGTATGTACACAGTGACTGTACCAGCAGAATAGTGAGCGCAGCTCTGGAGTATAATACAGGATAAGTAATGTAATGTATGTACACAGTGACTGTACCAGCAGAATAGTGAGCGCAGCTCTGGAGTATAATACAGGATAAGTAATGTTATGTATGTACACAGTGACTGTACCAGCAGAATAGTGAGTGCAGCTCTGGAGTATATAATACAGTATAAGTAATGTAATGTATGTACACAGTGACTACACCAGCAGAATAGTGAGCGCAGCTCTGGAGTATAATACAAGATCAGTATTAGGAATGTAATGTACAGTGACTGTGCAGTTTATGGTAATACTATTTCTTTCCTATAGTTTATTATACTTATGTCACTTTGGAATCGGAATCCGTGGTGTGAACTTACCTTTAGATTGTTCTGTCATAGGGGGTCAGTTACTGAACTACAGCTCTCAGCATGCCCTATAGCTTATAATCAGTGAAGCATGCTGTGCTATTTTGTCTGGGAAAACGGCGGACACCATGACAAAAACATGATGGACCTTATTAGTTATGGAGTCCAGCCGGATCAGTTTGTGCCTGGCATATAGCAGATCCATCTCCTTTGGGATGTCATTTGTTCTGTTCCTGTAATGTGAATTCAACCTTAATAAAGTAAAAAAAAAAAAATACCACATTAAAATTTGATTCTCACTTCTGCCCCCATTTGGATTTATTGGGTACATAAATTCCATTTCATGACTTTGTGAGTAAATCAGGAGTGACCTCTGTGCTAGTAAATCCTCAGATCGGATACAGGTGCCATATTTGGAGGTTTTCTGCTCCTGTACAACTACAAGTATCAGCATAAAAGTAGTGGGAATGCTCCTGTAGGTGCCCCTGGCTGTCATGGAGCAGGGTGACGGGAGACTAGCAGCGTGTGGAGGTCGAGTCCTGTGTGATGCTTCCCATGTTGTCATCTCCTTGTCCCTTTTGTGAGGAGTTACTGAATCTTAATAGAGAGTGAGCATGGCCTGAGGCCACAGCTGCCTCCGTACAGATCACATTGCAGAGCCAATCTCAGCTGGAGGACACACTGAAGTCTAATCCATGTGAAACCAGCGTCTGGGATGTGCACATGAGCAGGACGGACACTGTGGCCCCCCGGGGCTCAGGCCTTAGCCTCTGCTGCTCTATTCACACCACCGTGTCTGATCTGACCACTGATCCGTTTTTAGCGGCCATCACTTGGATGCAAATCCGTTAGACATTAAAAAATGACCCATTGACGCCAATGGGGCCGAAACAGACAAAGATACAGCATTCTAGTTAATGGATAAAATGGAGGATTGGCTCTCACCAGGCGCGAGGTATTATTCATGTTATTGCGATTTTAGCGCCATTTTTTATACCTTGCATGCAATTTGCCATTTTTCTGGTGAGTTGCACCTTATTCAAAACTGTCTTGAGATGTGGGTGCGATTTACACAGTGCACGGGGTTAGGCCTAGTTATCTGCGCACGCCACTCCTGAATGCACAATCTCCAGCATCCTCCATGACAAGTTTATGAACCAGAGTGAGGCAGCTTAACAAATGTGTCACAAAATCACTAGCAGAAGAGTCAGGAGAGTGGCTAAAAAAATCCCCTCATGATAAATTGCCATTTGTTTTGTGTGTGAATAAGGCCTAAGGGTCAGCGGCTTCTTATACAACTCTCCTGAATTCTGTGACAACTCGTGGAGTGGGTGATAACAGCGTTATCAAGATATTACCTGGCCATAGGGTAGGAGATCATGTGCAGATTAGTGGGGTCCGACTGCTCAGACCCCCACTGATCAGGAGAATGGGGACTGCACATCTAACACACCCAGAGCCGAGGGAGCGCCACCTACTGGACTGCCAGACTGCACAGCTAATATACCCAGAGCCGAGGCAGCGCCACCTACTGGACTGCCAGACTGCACAGCTAATATACCCAGAGCCGAGGCAGCGCCACCTACTGGACTGCCAGACTGCACAGCTAATATACCCAGAGCCGAGGCAGCGCCACCTACTGGACTGCCAGACTGCACAGCTAATATACCCAGAGCCGAGGCAGCGCCACCTACTGGACTGCCAGACTGCACAGCTAATATACCCAGAGCCGAGGCAGCGCCACCTACTGGACCGCCAGACTGCACAGCTAACACACCCAGAGCCGAGGCAGCGCCACCTACTGGACTGCCAGACTGCACAACTAATATACTCAGAGCCGAGGCAGCGCCACCTACTGGACCGCCAGACTGCACAGCTAACACACCCAGAGCCGAGGCAGCGCCACCTACTGGACTGCCAGACTGCACAGCTAATATACCCAGAGCCGAGGCAGCGCCACCTACTGGACTGCCAGACTGCACAGCTAATATACCCAGAGCCGAGGCAGCGCCACCTACTGGACTGCCAGACTGCACAGCTAATATACCCAGAGCCGAGGCAGCGCCACCTACTGGACTGCTAGACTGCACAGCTAATATACCCAGAGCCGAGGCAGCGCCACCTACTGGACTGCCAGACTGCACAGCTAATATACCCAGAGCCGAGGCAGCGCCACCTACTGGACCGCCAGACTGCACAGCTAACACACCCAGAGCCGAGGCAGCGCCACCTACTGGACTGCCAGACCGCACAGCGAATATACCCAGAGCCGAGGCAGCGCCACCTACTGGACTGCCAGACCGCACAGCTAACACACCCAGAGCCGAGGCAGCGCCACCTACTGGACTGCCAGACCGCACAGCTAACATACTCAGAGCCGAGGCAGCGCCACCTACTGGACTGCCAGACCGCACAGCTAATATACCCAGAGCCGAGGCAGCGCCACCTACTGGACTGCCAGACCGCACAGCTAATATACCCAGAGCCGAGGCAGCGCCACCTACTGGACTGCCAGACTGCACAGCTAATATACCCAGAGCCGAGGCAGCGCCACCTACTGGACTGCCAGACTGCACAGCTAATATACCCAGAGCCGAGGCAGCGCCACCTACTGGACCGCCAGACTGCACAGCTAACACACCCAGAGCCGAGGCAGCGCCACCTACTGGACTGCCAGACCGCACAGCGAATATACCCAGAGCCGAGGCAGCGCCACCTACTGGACTGCCAGACTGCACAGCTAATATACCCAGAGCCGAGGCAGCGCCACCTACTGGACTGCCAGACCGCACAGCTAACACACCCAGAGCCGAGGCAGCGCCACCTACTGGACTGCCAGACCGCACAGCTAACATACTCAGAGCCGAGGCAGCGCCACCTACTGGACTGCCAGACCGCACAGCTAATATACCCAGAGCCGAGGCAGCGCCACCTACTGGACTGCCAGACCGCACAGCTAATATACCCAGAGCCGAGGCAGCGCCACCTACTGGACTGCCAGACCGCACAGCTAATATACCCAGAGCCGAGGCAGCGCCACCTACTGGACTGCCAGACCGCACAGCTAATATACCCAGAGCCGTGGCAGCGCCACCTACTGGACTGCCAGACTGCACAGCTAATATACCCAGAGCCGAGGCAGCGCCACCTACTGGACTGCCAGACTGCACAGCTAATATACCCAGAGCCGAGGCAGCGCCACCTACTGGACCGCCAGACTGCACAGCTAACACACCCAGAGCCGAGGCAGCGCCACCTACTGGACTGCCAGACCGCACAGCGAATATACCCAGAGCCGAGGCAGCGCCACCTACTGGACTGCCAGACCGCACAGCTAACACACCCAGAGCCGAGGCAGCGCCACCTACTGGACCGCCAGACTGCACAGCTAACACACCCAGAGCCGAGGCAGCGCCACCTACTGGACTGCCAGACTGCACAGCTAATATACCCAGAGCCGAGGCAGCGCCACCTACTGGACTGCCAGACCGCACAGCTAATATACCCAGAGCCGAGGCAGCGCCACCTACTGGACTGCCAGACCGCACAGCTAATATACCCAGAGCCGAGGCAGCGCCACCTACTGGACTGCCAGACCGCACAGCTAATATACCCAGAGCCGAGGCAGCGCCACCTACTGGACTGCCAGACCGCACAGCTAATATACCCAGAGCCGAGGCAGCGCCACCTACTGGACTGCCAGACCGCACAGCTAATATAACCAGAGCCGAGGCAGCGCCACCTACTGGACTGCCAGACCGCACAGCTAATATACCCAGAGCCGTGGCAGCGCCACCTACTGGACTGCCAGACTGCACAGCTAACACACCCAGAGCCGAGGCAGCGCCACCTACTGGACCGCCAGACCGCACAGCTAATACACCCAGAGCCGAGGCAGCGCCACCTACTGGACTGCCAGACTGCACAGCTAATATACCCAGAGCCGAGGCAGCGCCACCTACTGGACTGCCAGACTGCACAGTTAACACACCCAGAGCCGAGGCAGCGCCACCTACTGGACTGCCAGACTGCACAGCTAATATACCCAGAGCCGAGGCAGCGCCACCTACTGGACCGCCAGACCGCACAGCTAATATACCCAGAGCCGAGGCAGCGCCACCTACTGGACTGCCAGACCGCACAGCTAATATACCCAGAGCCGAGGCAGCGCCACCTACTGGACTGCCAGACCGCACAGCTAATATACCCAGAGCCGAGGCAGCGCCACCTACTGGACTGCCAGACCGCACAGCTAATATACCCAGAGCCGAGGCAGCGCCACCTACTGGACTGCCAGACTGCACAGCTAATATACCCAGAGCCGAGGCAGCGCCACCTACTGGACTGCCAGACTGCACAGTTAACACACCCAGAGCCGAGGCAGCGCCACCTACTGGACTGCCAGACTGCACAACTAATATACTCAGAGCCGAGGCAGCGCCACCTACTGGACCGCCAGACTGCACAGCTAACACACCCAGAGCCGAGGCAGCGCCACCTACTGGACTGCCAGACTGCACAGCTAATATACCCAGAGCCGAGGCAGCGCCACCTACTGGACTGCCAGACTGCACAGCTAATATACCCAGAGCCGAGGCAGCGCCACCTACTGGACTGCCAGACTGCACAGCTAATATACCCAGAGCCGAGGCAGCGCCACCTACTGGACTGCTAGACTGCACAGCTAATATACCCAGAGCCGAGGCAGCGCCACCTACTGGACTGCCAGACTGCACAGCTAATATACCCAGAGCCGAGGCAGCGCCACCTACTGGACCGCCAGACTGCACAGCTAACACACCCAGAGCCGAGGCAGCGCCACCTACTGGACTGCCAGACCGCACAGCGAATATACCCAGAGCCGAGGCAGCGCCACCTACTGGACTGCCAGACCGCACAGCTAACACACCCAGAGCCGAGGCAGCGCCACCTACTGGACTGCCAGACCGCACAGCTAACATACTCAGAGCCGAGGCAGCGCCACCTACTGGACTGCCAGACCGCACAGCTAATATACCCAGAGCCGAGGCAGCGCCACCTACTGGACTGCCAGACCGCACAGCTAATATACCCAGAGCCGAGGCAGCGCCACCTACTGGACTGCCAGACTGCACAGCTAATATACCCAGAGCCGAGGCAGCGCCACCTACTGGACTGCCAGACTGCACAGCTAATATACCCAGAGCCGAGGCAGCGCCACCTACTGGACCGCCAGACTGCACAGCTAACACACCCAGAGCCGAGGCAGCGCCACCTACTGGACTGCCAGACCGCACAGCGAATATACCCAGAGCCGAGGCAGCGCCACCTACTGGACTGCCAGACCGCACAGCTAACACACCCAGAGCCGAGGCAGCGCCACCTACTGGACTGCCAGACCGCACAGCTAACATACTCAGAGCCGAGGCAGCGCCACCTACTGGACTGCCAGACCGCACAGCTAATATACCCAGAGCCGAGGCAGCGCCACCTACTGGACTGCCAGACCGCACAGCTAATATACCCAGAGCCGAGGCAGCGCCACCTACTGGACTGCCAGACCGCACAGCTAATATACCCAGAGCCGAGGCAGCGCCACCTACTGGACTGCCAGACCGCACAGCTAATATACCCAGAGCCGTGGCAGCGCCACCTACTGGACTGCCAGACTGCACAGCTAATATACCCAGAGCCGAGGCAGCGCCACCTACTGGACTGCCAGACTGCACAGCTAATATACCCAGAGCCGAGGCAGCGCCACCTACTGGACCGCCAGACTGCACAGCTAACACACCCAGAGCCGAGGCAGCGCCACCTACTGGACTGCCAGACCGCACAGCGAATATACCCAGAGCCGAGGCAGCGCCACCTACTGGACTGCCAGACTGCACAGCTAATATACCCAGAGCCGAGGCAGCGCCACCTACTGGACTGCCAGACCGCACAGCTAACATACTCAGAGCCGAGGCAGCGCCACCTACTGGACTGCCAGACCGCACAGCTAATATACCCAGAGCCGAGGCAGCGCCACCTACTGGACTGCCAGACCGCACAGCTAATATACCCAGAGCCGAGGCAGCGCCACCTACTGGACTGCCAGACCGCACAGCTAATATACCCAGAGCCGAGGCAGCGCCACCTACTGGACTGCCAGACCGCACAGCTAATATACCCAGAGCCGAGGCAGCGCCACCTACTGGACTGCCAGACCGCACAGCTAATATACCCAGAGCCGAGGCAGCGCCACCTACTGGAC
Organism: Leptodactylus fallax; assembly: GCA_947044405.1. Taxonomy (NCBI): domain Eukaryota; kingdom Metazoa; phylum Chordata; class Amphibia; order Anura; family Leptodactylidae; genus Leptodactylus; species Leptodactylus fallax. The sequence continues at coordinate 239,088 of CAMRHE010000773.1, forward strand.
TGCCAGACCGCACAGCTAATATACCCAGAGCCGAGGCAGCGCCACCTACTGGACTGCCAGACCGCACAGCTAATATAACCAGAGCCGAGGCAGCGCCACCTACTGGACTGCCAGACCGCACAGCTAATATACCCAGAGCCGTGGCAGCGCCACCTACTGGACTGCCAGACTGCACAGCTAACACACCCAGAGCCGAGGCAGCGCCACCTACTGGACCGCCAGACCGCACAGCTAATACACCCAGAGCCGAGGCAGCGCCACCTACTGGACTGCCAGACTGCACAGCTAATATACCCAGAGCCGAGGCAGCGCCACCTACTGGACTGCCAGACTGCACAGTTAACACACCCAGAGCCGAGGCAGCGCCACCTACTGGACTGCCAGACTGCACAGCTAATATACCCAGAGCCGAGGCAGCGCCACCTACTGGACCGCCAGACCGCACAGCTAATATACCCAGAGCCGAGGCAGCGCCACCTACTGGACTGCCAGACCGCACAGCTAATATACCCAGAGCCGAGGCAGCGCCACCTACTGGACTGCCAGACCGCACAGCTAATATACCCAGAGCCGAGGCAGCGCCACCTACTGGACTGCCAGACTGCACAGCTAATATACCCAGAGCCGAGGCAGCGCCACCTACTGGACTGCCAGACTGCACAGTTAACACACCCAGAGCCGAGGCAGCGCCACCTACTGGACTGCCAGACTGCACAGCTAATATACCCAGAGCCGAGGCAGCGCCACCTACTGGACCGCCAGACCGCACAGCTAATATACCCAGAGCCGAGGCAGCGCCACCTACTGGACTGCCAGACCGCACAGCTAATATACCCAGAGCCGAGGCAGCGCCACCTACTGGACTGCCAGACCGCACAGCTAATATACCCAGAGCCGAGGCAGCGCCACCTACTGGACTGCCAGACTGCACAGCTAATATACCCAGAGCCGAGGCAGCGCCACCTACTGGGAGAACATCCATCTAACTGCTCCAGTCTAGCATCAACTACTCTCCAGCAGCATAGAAAGTGGACATGCATCAAACCTGTCAAATATGCAACATTTTATAAAGTTTGGCACAAATTGGGGTAGAATCCAGTGAAACTAAAATTCCCCTGCTAGGTTTTAAAATCCACACCAATGGCCTGGTGCACATATATACAGGTAGTGGGTGCTGGGACACGTGTTGTATTGATTTCTGCATCGGATTACCATAGCTCCTGAATAAACACGCCGGCATATGCGGCACAGATGGCCTCAGACACGGTCATTGTGCTCTTTTCTCACACTTAGGTTTTGCTCCTTCCTCTGAGATGGTGTTTGGATTTTTAAAGTGACCTGCACACAATTTATCACCCCACCCCCCAGTGATGTGCGGATAAGCCGAGCACAATCCAGAGATGTGACCGCAGTTCATGAACCTTCCTATGAATGTGCTTATTGTATATGGCTATCACAGTATATAGCTATTGTGTAGCCTACAAATTACAGTCCACTGTGAAAAGCCCTGGAGAAGAAGTAGTGCTGCCACTTTGTGGTCATACGTGGTACTGCAGACTGATTAGGGTTATTTTTACATTACGGACTTATCCCCTTGGGTGTAACATGAAGAAGCATTTATCACTGATACCCCTCGGCTGTAAGACCATGGCTAGGAGTCTGATAGGTGATAACTACTTTTAGCTGGAGTTTCCCTTTAGTTCTCAATTGAGAACATCTCTCCTAAAACCCTCATATATTCACGATACTGGTGATAATCACCTACAAGGTAATGTCTGACAACGAAAGTGATCAATCCTGGCAGCCGCTGTGTCATGTGAGAAAATGAGAAATCTGCTCCAAGTATTCTGACTGATCCTTCCTTAAAGGTAATGTGGACAGTCAGATCAGTGACGATATGTCCACACGTAATACGTAATCTGCTGCAATGTAGCAAGTCTCATCCGCCTGCTGCGACAAAACCCCACAGTGTGAACTAGCCTGTGCTGCGTGCTTTCCTTTCCTGCTGCAGGCAATAGAAAAGCTGAATACAGCAGAAGCCTCGCTACAATGTCATTAGAAACACTGGAAAAAAAAAAAAAAGTCACCTGTGTGTTAGTGGCAGCGACTGTGTGCACGCACCCTTAGAAATCTCACTCTAGTTTTAATAAATGACACTGACACCCAGCTGTCCCTGATTCCTGAATGGCGAATTAATTCATTTAAGTCCCCTCTGATGTCATGCTGGTTGTAACGTACAGATCCCATATTATACACCTACGGCTTCATACACATGGTGCAGATAAAGCTGCAATGGAAAAACGACCTGAATACTGACCCGCAGACAAACCCCATTGTTTTCTGTGGCATTTTTCATTGTGTTTTAAACACTGGCAGAGATTTTTACCACAATGTCTGGATGGTAATAGCGGAATCTCATAAATAAGGAATCGCACCCAAAAGCCGTATCCAACTGCCATACAGTTTTATCCATCGCAGTTTGAGCTGCACCGTGTGCACACACCCTCATATACAGTCATGGCCGTAAGTGTTGGCACCCCAGGAAACTTTTCCACAAATTGAAGTATTTCTCCCCTATAATTCTTACAATTCTGCACGTCTTGTTATACTCAGGTTTATTTCCTTCACGTGTACAAAAAAAAAAAAGAGGAAAAACGCAAATTGCAGATAATTTCACACAAAACTACAAAAAATGAACCGGACAAAATTGTGGGTAAATAACTTTGTTTCCAGCCTGTGATGCTCGTTCAGACTCCCCTGTGGCAAGTAACAGGTGTGGGCAATATAAAAATCGCATCTGACACCAGATAGAAAGGAGAGAAAGTGACTCAGTCTGTGCATTGTGTGTCTGTGTGCGCCGCACTAAGCATGGAGAACAGAAAGAGGAGAAGAAGAGTGTGAGGAGCGGAGAACCAAAAGTGTGGAAAATATCAACAATCTCAAGGTTACAAGTCCGTCTCCAGAGATTGTGATGTTCCTTACACCCCATGTCCCTGTAGCTAATCTGCCTGGACATGGATGTAAGAGAAGAATGGATGAAAGGTTGTAATGCAGGATAGTCCGGATGGTGGATGAGCAGCCCCAAGCAAGTGCCGGAGACATCCAAGCTGTCCTGCAGGCTCAGGGGGCATCAGTGTCAGTGCAAACTATCTGTCAGGAGACCCCGGAGGACCCCACTGCTGACATAGAGACAGAAAAATCCAAAATGTACAGGAGGAAGCCAAAATCCTTCTGGGAAAACGTCTTGTGGACAGAAGAGACCTAGACAGAGCTTTTTGGTAAAGTCCATCATTCTACTGTTTACCAAAAATGGAATACAGAGGCCTACAAAGAGAAGAGCGCAGGACCACAGTCACATATGGGGGAGGGTCAAAGATATTTGGGGGTTGTTTTGCTGCCTCTGGCACTGGGGGCCTTGACTGTGTGCAAGGAATCATGAAATCTGAAGATTACCAAAGGATTTTGGGTCTCCATGTAGGGCCCAGTGTCAGAAAGCTGGGTGTGAATCCTAGGTCATGGATCTTCCAGCAGGACAATGACCCCAAACGTACTTCACAAAGCCCCCAGAAATGGAGGAAACAAAGAGGAGAGTCCTGAAGTGGCCGCAATGAGTCCGGATCTAAATCCCACTGATCACCTGTGGAGAGATCTTACAATTACTGGAGGAGAAGAGAAGGCGCCCCCCAAATATGAGAGACCTGGAGCCGTCTACAGAAGAAGAGGGGCCCCCAAATATGAGAGACCTGGAGCCGTCTGCAGAAGAAGAGGGACCCCCAAATATGAGAGACCTGGAGCCGTCTGCACAAGAAGAGGGGCCCCCAAATATGAGAGACCTGGAGCCGTCTGCACAAGAAGAGGGACCCCCAAATATGAGAGACCTGGAGCCGTCTGCACAAGAAGAGGGGCCCCCAAATATAAGAGACCTGGAGCAGCCAGCACAAGAAGAAGAGGGGCCCCCAAATATGAGAGACCTGGAGCCGTCTGCAGAAGAAGAGGGGCCCCCAAATATGAGAGACCTGGAGCCGTCTGCACAAGAAGAAGGGCCTCCAAATATGAGAGACCTGGAGCCGTCTGCTTAAGAAGGACCCCCAAATATGAGAGACCTGGAGCCGTCTGCAGAAGAAGAGGGGCCCCCAAATATGAGAGACCTGGAGCCGTCTGCAGAAGAAGAGGGGCCCCCAAATATGAGAGACCTGGAGCCGTCTGCAGAAGAAGAGGGGCCCCCAAATATGAGAGACCTGGAGCCGTCTGCAGAAGAAGAGGGGCCCCCAAATATGAGAGACCTGGAGCCGTCTGCAGAAGAAGAGGGGCCCCCAAATATGAGAGACCTGGAGCCGTCTGCAGAAGAAGAGGGGCCCCCAAATATGAGAGACCTGGAGCCGTCTGCAGAAGAAGAGGGACCCCCAAATATGAGAGACCTGGAGCCATCTGCACAAGAAGAGGGGCCCCCAAATATAAGAGACCTGGAGCAGCCAGCACAAGAAGAGGGGCCCCCAAATATGAGAGACCTGGAGCCGTCTACAGAAGAGGGGCCCCCAAATATGAGAGACCTGGAGCCGTCTGCAGAAGAAGAGGGGCCCCCAAATATGAGAGACCTGGGGCCGTCTGCAGAAGAACAGGGGCCCCCAAATATCAGAAATCTGGAGCCGTCTGCAGAAGAAGAGGGGCCCCCAAATATAAGAGACCTGGAGCCGTCTGCACAAGAAGAGGGGCCCCCAAATATAAGAGACCTGGAGCAGCCAGCACAAGAAGAGGGGCCCCCAAATATGAGAGACCTGGAGCCGTCTGCAGAAGAGGGGCCCCCAAATATGAGAGACCTGGAGCCGTCTGCAGAAGAAGAGGGGCCCCCAAATATGAGAGACCTGGAGCCGTCTGCAGAAGAAGAGGGGCCCCCAAATATGAGAGACCTGGGGCCGTCTGCAGAAGAACAGGGGCCCCCAAATATCAGAAATCTGGAGCCGTCTGCAGAAGAAGAGGGGCCCCCAAATATAAGAGACCTGGAGCCGTCTGCACAAGAAGAGGGGCCCCCAAATATAAGAGACCTGGAGCAGCCAGCACAAGAAGAGGGGCCCCCAAATATGAGAGACCTGGAGCCGTCTGCAGAAGAGGGGCCCCCAAATATGAGAGACCTGGAGCCGTCTGCAGAAGAAGAGGGGCCCCCAAATATGAGAGACCTGGGGCCGTCTGCAGAAGAAGAGGGGCCCCCAAATATAAGAGACCTGGAGCAGCCAGCACAAGAAGAGGGGCCCCCAAATATAAGAGACCTGGAGCCGTCTGCAGAAGAAGAGGGGCCCCCAAATATGAGAGACCTGGAGCCGTCTGCAGAAGAAGAGGGGCCCCCAAATATGAGAGACCTGGAGCCGTCTGCAGAAGAAGAGGGGCCCCCAAATATGAGAGACCTGGAGCCGTCTGCAGAAGAAGAGGGGCCCCCAAATATGAGAGACCTGGAGCCGTCTGCAGAAGAAGAGGGGCCCCCAAATATGAGAGACCTGGAGCCGTCTGCAGAAGAAGAGGGGCCCCCAAATATGAGAGACCTGGAGCCGTCTGCAGAAGAGGGGCCCCCAAATATGAGAGACCTGGAGCCGTCTGCAGAAGAAGAGGGGCCCCCAAATATGAGAGACCTGGAGTCATCTGCAGAAGAAGAGGGGCCCCCAAATATGAGAGACCTGGAGCCGTCTGCAGAAGAGGGGCCCCCAAATATGAGAGACCTGGAGCCGTCTGCAGAAGAAGAAGGGCCCCCAAATATGAGAGACCTGGAGCCGTCTGCAGAAGAGGGGCCCCCAAATATGAGAGACCTGGAGCCGTCTGCAGAAGAAGAAGGGCCCCCAAATATGAGAGACCTGGAGCCGTCTGCAGAAGAAGAAGAGGGGCCCCCAAATATGAGAGACCTGGAGCCGTCTGCAGAAGAAGAGGGGCCCCCAAATATGAGAGACCTGGAGCCGTCTGCAGAAGAAGAGGGGCCCCCAAATATGAGAGACCTGGAGCCGTCTGCAGAAGAGGGGCCCCCAAATATGAGAGACCTGGAGCCGTCTGCAGAAGAAGAGGGGCCCCCAAATATGAGAGACCTGGAGCCGTCTGCAGAAGAGGGGCCCCCAAATATGAGAGACCTGGAGCCGTCTGCAGAAGAAGAGGGGCCCCCAAATATGAGAGACCTGGAGCCGTCTGCAGAAGAAGAGGGGCCCCCAAATATGAGAGACCTGGAGCCGTCTGCAGAAGAGGGGCCCCCAAATATGAGAGACCTGGAGCCGTCTGCAGAAGAAGAGGGGCCCCCAAATATGAGAGACCTGGAGTCATCTGCAGAAGAAGAGGGGCCCCCAAATATGAGAGACCTGGAGCCGTCTGCAGAAGAGGGGCCCCCAAATATGAGAGACCTGGAGCCGTCTGCAGAAGAAGAAGGGCCCCCAAATATGAGAGACCTGGAGCCGTCTGCAGAAGAGGGGCCCCCAAATATGAGAGACCTGGAGCCGTCTGCAGAAGAAGAAGGGCCCCCAAATATGAGAGACCTGGAGCCGTCTGCAGAAGAAGAAGAGGGGCCCCCAAATATGAGAGACCTGGAGCCGTCTGCAGAAGAGGGGCCCCCAAATATGAGAGACCTGGAGCCGTCTGCAGAAGAAGAGGGGCCCCCAAATATGAGAGACCTGGAGTCATCTGCAGAAGAAGAGGGGCCCCCAAATATGAGAGACCTGGAGCCGTCTGCAGAAGAGGGGCCCCCAAATATGAGAGACCTGGAGCCGTCTGCAGAAGAGGGGCCCCCAAATATGAGAGACCTGGAGCCGTCTGCAGAAGAAGAAGGGCCCCCAAATATGAGAGACCTGGAGCCGTCTGCAGAAGAAGAAGAGGGGCCCCCAAATATGAGAGACCTGGGGCCGTCTGCAGAAGAAGAGGGCCCCCAAATATAAGAGACCTGGAGCCGTCTGCAGAAGAAGAAGAGGGCCCCCAAATATGAGAGACCTGGAGCCGTCTGCAGAAGAAGAGGGCCCCCAAATATAAGAGACCTGGAGCCGTCTGCAGAAGAAGAAGAGGGGCCCCCAAATATGAGAGACCTGGAGCCGTCTGCAGAAGAAGAGGGGCCCCCAAATATGAGAGACCTGGAGCCGTCTGCAGAAGAAGAGGGGCCCCAAATATAAGAGACCTGGAGCCGTCTGCAGAAGAAGAAGAGGGGCCCCCAAATATGAGAGACCTGGAGCCGTCTGCAGAAGAAGAGGGGCCCCCAAATATGAGAGACCTGGAGCCGTCTGCAGAAGAAGAGGGGCCCCAAATATAAGAGACCTGGAGCCGTCTGCAGAAGAAGAAGAGGGGCCCCCAAATATGAGAGACCTGGAGCCGTCTGCAGAAGAAGAGGGGCCCCCAAATATGAGAGACCTGGAGCCGTCTGCAGAAGAAGAAGGGCCCAAAATTCCAGATGAGAGGTGGAAGAAGCTTGTGGATGGTTATAGGAAGCCAGTGATTCCCAAGGGTCTGCAACCAAATATTAAGCTGAGGGTGCCAGTCATTTTATCCGATCCATTTTTGTTGTTTTGCCCTAAAATTATATAATTTTTTTTTTCTTTTTTTTCTATTTTTTTTTGTTTGTTCCAATACACAAAGGAAAAGAATATGTGTATAACAAAACATGTGTGACTACAATAATTTTCTGGGAGAAATACTTCATTTTCTGGAAAAATTTCAGACGTGCCAACACTTACGGCCATGACAGTACGTGTAAAATCTATAATATCCGGGCAGAGCAGAGCGGCCGACTCATATTTGATAGTAATGATCTAAGAGCGATTACTTTCACCTGAATTGGGGGCGGGGGTGACACAGGTCCTATTACCAGCTTTGATTTCCACCATAGCGGGAAATAAATAGCAAGGCCTGGCTGGACTTGAGGATTCATTTGGGTGAAAGCATCAGCACTCCCCTTCCCCAATACTAGGTATACAGATATAACATGAATCTCCTGGATAGCACAGGCCCCACAAGTATAATGTGGGTCTAGTAGTAGGTAGGTGGTTCTGGCTGGGTGCTAGCTAAGGGAAGGCTTGTGCAGAGATAGGAGCTCCTCTCCCAATCCTCAGCTATTCCCCAGACCCCTCTGCACTCCCTTTCACCAAAACAAGCTAAATCCTTGTATCTAAATCATCAGCTTTATTCACAATTAAAGTAAGAAAGCGACTCCGAGCACAATGTAAGGAAGACAAAGCTGGAATTCTCCTAATCTGTGAAGCGCCATATGTAATTTGTAATGAATTCGCGTGTGATTCATTATGCTGAAATTATACAGAGATTGCCTTCTTAATGACAAAAATATCCCCTCCGTAACAAAGTTTCAATGAGACAAAGCTCACATAAGGACGAGGAAGGATCTCGCTACTGTGTGCTGCCGGAAGATACTGAAGATAGCATTAACCCCTGCATGGAGTGCAGTAGAGGCAGGAGCAATGCACAGGCCCAGGCCAGATGGGGTAATGATGCAGGGACTGGGGCACCAGTGGTTGGATGGATAGGAGACCAGTGGGGTAGATGGATAGGTACCAGGAGGGTGGCAGGGTAACAAGCGGAGCTATGGATGGGTCTGGATGGGAGGATCAGTGAATAAGTAACTGTGTCGCCAGTCAAGATTAATAAGTCACCTGCGGTTGCATGACTAGTTGTCAAGTGGTGGTGAAAGGGTCACCATTGCCAGCGTCAACAATGAGAGGCTGGACATCTAAGGGTTGCCCTGGAGGCCACGTGTCCCGATGTGTGACCGGGTCTGCAGTGAGGAGAGGGATTTTGGTAGGGATGTCTATATTACCAACGTCTGGGTCAGCAGTGATGAGTTCCCTTATTGTAAGGCCACACAGCCCTATTACAGCGGCATTCTGTACAAAGCCATATATGGGGCCTCTGCTGTACCTCCATATGCTTTTATAGGGCAGTATACAGAGCTTCTAATTCTGTGCAAATCCAGAGAAAAACACATGGCCGCTCCATCAAATAGCGTATGACAAAGGAGGCGATATTCTCAGTCTTGCCTGCAGATGCCCAGGACAGCATTGTCATCCTTCCGCCCAGGACACGAGACCTCCAGATGGTCCTCTGACTTATTTGTGAGGCTTTGCAGCGTCTCAGAGGTCGTTCTATTATTTGATACCCTGAGATGTATTGCAGCAATATGCTGGGTGTAAGTAAACAGCTGCGGGGGGGGGGGGGGGGGGGCAGGGCTCAGGAGCCGAATCCACCCAATTATGGGATGAGCTGAGAACTTATTTTGTGCAAAACAACAGAGTGAGGACATTTTTTCTGGCATGAAGCATATGCAGCCGGCGATCCCTGGAGTGTCTGGGGCCGGCAGATGGTGCTGTCCATGGAAGGTCATCTGCACAGGACACTCGCTTACCTCTTTGTTTTATGCAGAAAGCACCAGGCGGTTCTGGACAGAGCGTGGGGAATCCCATTGTCCCAAGTACACAGACCCTGACCTGCATCCATCACTGCTGAGGACACCACAGACCTCAGGGTCAGACCCACCAGACAACTCATGACACAGGGATTCTGGGATTTCTATTACTAGACAGAAATTATCCATTTTCATTGCACACAAGTCACAAAATAAACAGATTATCCCAAAAGCTGACAGACCCCATCAGTAAGTGCCGGCCTCTGGCTTCAGATGGGGTGGTCTGCTGCAGCTCTGCAGGTCACAGCACTGGAGGACAGATCTGCCGCAGCTTTACACCGTCTAAGCTATTAGATGACTTACTTTGTCACAGCAGAATTCTGTTGCAATTTTACCCTTCTTTGGCGCACTTTAGGCCATCTTTCCTGGCAAGTCTTGACCCTGGCGAGCAAGGCGCAGAACGGAGGATGTTCTGCATCTTTGAGAGAGGACCTTGTGCCACATCACCACACATCTATGCCAGGAAACTAGTGTCCATGTGTTGATGAATTCCCCCAATAAATTGGAATTCTGCCCCATTTCGTTTAGTAAATCTCTTGAATGCAGAATAGTCTACACAATGGGGGGATTTACTGACGTATCTACATCAGTTTTCTGGCGCAGATGTGTGATAATGTGCCACCTCCCCTGTCCTGCATCTCACTCGCCACTTTTCGCGAATGTGGATGGAGTGAGGCGGAGAGCAGGGCAGGCACATTTATTATAATTCCTTTTCTGAATGGCACAGGCTTCCACTCTTGGGCGTGCGCTGGATTTATTAAGAGGCCGGAGTCTCTTGATAATTCATGTGCGGCTTGTGCCCCAATGGTTTCAGACCGTCCTGCAGGGGGCACAGCATTGTAGGATGTAGTGAGCAGGGCAGGAGAGCTGAGGTGTAATAGGGCCATGAGATAACACCTCTGTAGGATGGAGCTCATTGGATGCATTCTCCCCTAACAAAAACAATCAATATTGGATAAAAAGGACATTTTCTTCTGTGGAATGGAAGAGTTAACAGTGATACAATTTTACTCTATGTCTGGTGAGTCAAGGAGACGTGGAGCGATATATGTGCCTCTACAAGTTACCCTTCCCTCTTACCCTTGTGGGTGAGCCACGGAGGATGAATCAGCCCCCACACCTGCTCTGGAGCGCCATCCTATAAAACATCGGCCATTGCTCGGGTCCCCATGAGTCTGCAGGATAGACAGTGGACTCAGTCAGCAGAAATAAGACAATATTGATGGCTATTGATTTAGCTGTGATGCTGCGGGCGCAGAACGTGTGTGAATAGAGCCACATGGACAATCAATGTCAATCATTCCTGTTACGGAGGGTCTATTAATCTCTGTCCACTCCAGACAATGATCCGGCACCGGGGGACATGTCACAATCCTGCGCTGAAAGGATAAATGGGCAGACGGCCTTATTAATTACCCAGGGGTGCAGCCGCCCCGCCAATTAAAGGGATCCTCCCCTCTTACATAGAGAAAGCTTCATCTTTACAAACTGAAAAGTTACTACAACTGGTAATCACCAGGATCCTCCATACACATGCATGCTCAGCTACGCCAGATTCTTCTGTCCCTATCTGCCATTGGGGGACAGGCTGCTCTTACTAGAATTATCTAATCTATATGGGCAAACTAAAACATCAGAGAAAAGATCTGCAGGTGTGCGCCCAGATAAAGCCGCATTCAATGTGCCTGTGGCCTCCCACTGTGCCCGTGGCCTCTCAATGTGCCTGTGGCCTCCCAATGTGCCCGTGGCCTCCCAATGTGCCCGTGGCCTCTCAATGTGCCCGTGGCCTCTCAATGTGCCCGTGGCCTCTCAATGTGCCTGTGGCCTCCCACTGTGCCCGTGGCCTCTCAATGTGCCTGTGGCCTCCCAATGTGCCCGTGGCCTCTCAATGTGCCCGTGGCCTCTCAATGTGCCCGTGGCCTCCCAATGTGCCCGTGGCCTCTCAATGTGCCCGTGGCCTCCCACTGTGCCCGTGGCCTCCCACTGTGCCCGTGGCCTCTCAATGTGCCCGTGGCCTCCCACTGTGCCCGTGGCCTCTCAATGTGCCCGTGGCCTTCCAATGTGCCTGTGGCCTCTCAATGTGCCCGTGGCCTCTCAATGTGCCCGTGGCCTCCCACTGTGCCCGTGGCCTCTCAATGTGCCCGTGGCCTTCCAATGTGCCCGTGGCCTCTCAATGTGCCCGTGGCCTCCCACTGTGCCCGTGGCCTCTCAATGTGCCCGTGGCCTCCCACTGTGCCCGTGGCCTCTCAATGTGCCCGTGGCCTCCCAATGTGCCCGTGGCCTCCCAATGTGCCTGTGGCCTCTCAATGTGCCCGTGGCCTTCCAATGTGCCCGTGGCCTCCCAATGTGCCTGTGGCCTCTCAATGTGCCCGTGGCCTTCCAATGTGCCCGTGGCCTTCCAATGTGCCCGTGGCCTCTCAATGTGCCTGTGGCCTCCCAATGTTTTGGGCTGTTTTTGGCCAAGAAAGAGCACGTTCGTTTTTTTTTTTGTTTTTTTTTTTTTTTTGCTCCAAGAATTTGCAATTCATTTGAAATCAACAGGACTATATGGTTGGAGAGTTATATGCAGCACAGACATCTCTGTTTGCTACAATGTGTCAGTGAAGGATAGAAGAAACATTGTTTCCGCTGCAGAAGACCATCTACACTGACACACTGTAACAAACCATCACCTTTGTGTGAGAAGGACCGCTTTCATTTCCAGGACAGTATTACACCTGTAGAGACTTTAGGATCCCATTCACCGACATCAAGCAGAAAATGGTGACAAATTATGACGTGTCAGGACTTTGCTTTCTGCAATGAATAAACTCCATTTACAAAAACTCCTGTAAGGCTGACTGGTGGTAATAAAGGGTTAAGATCTGAGATCCAGAAATTCGGAGAGCAGCTAATCCCTCCCATTTATAACCTGACTTCTCCAGCCGGATCCAGGGGGAGCCATGTTTGATTTGTAATGTCATTTTCCCATCCATTGAAATAACCAAGATATCTTCTGAATTGCTCTTGTGTTACCAGCAGAAGATATATGAGTCTAATAAGACGCCAGTGCGAATTTCATCTGCGTTACTTCACTTCTACCCGGCAGCCAAGAGCTGCAGAGCCCCGGCCCAGGATCTGCAGCCTCAGGGGCCCCGCTACAACACAACCAGGAGACTAATAAGGCCGGACTGACTGATACTGAGTGCTAGAAAGCAGCTGCAAGAAGATAGTGCGGTACAGGAGTGGGAGAGGCATCATATACCACTATACAAAGGCGGGAGAGGCATCGTATACCACTATACAAAGGCGGGAGAGGCATCATATACCACTATACAAAGGCGGGAGAGGCATCGTATACCACTATACAAAGGCGGGAGAGGCATCGTATACCACTATACAAAGGCGGGAGAGGCATCATATACCACTATACAAAGGCGGGAGAGGCATCGTATACCACTATACAAAGGCGGGAGAGGCATCGTATACCACTATACAAAGGCGGGAGAGGCATCATATACCACTATACAAAGGCGGGAGAGGCATCATATACCACTATACAAAGGCGGGAGAGGCATCGTATACCACTATACAAAGGCGGGAGAGGCATCGTATACCACTATACAAAGGCGGGAGAGGCATCATATACCACTATACAAAGGCGGGAGAGGCATCGTATACCACTATACAAAGGCGGGAGAGGCATCATATACCACTATACAAAGGCGGGAGAGGCATCGTATACCACTATACAAAGGCGGGAGAGGCATCATATACCACTATACAAAGGCGGGAGAGGCATCGTATACCACTATACAAAGGCGGGAGAGGCATCGTATACCACTATACAAAGGCGGGAGAGGCATCGTATACCACTATACAAAGGCGGGAGAGGCATCATATACCACCATACAAAGGCGGGAGAGGCATCATATACCACTATACAAAGGCGGGAGAGGCATCATATACCACCATACAAAGGCGGGAGAGGCATCGTATACCACTATACAAAGGCGGGAGAGGCATCATATACCACTATACAAAGGCGGGAGAGGCATCGTATACCACTATACAAAGGCGGGGAGAGGCTTCGTATACCACTATACAAAGGCGGGAGAGGCATCATATACCACTATACAAAGGCGAGAGAGGCATCATATGCCACTATAGAAACTATAGGATCATACAAAGGCGGGAGAGGCATCATATACCACTATACAAAGGCGGGAGAGGCATCATATACCACTATAGAAAGGTGGGAGAGGCATCATATGCCACTATAGAAACTATAGGATCATACAAAGGCGGGAGAGGCATCATATACCACTATACAAAGGCGGGAGAGGCATCATATACCACTATAGAAACTATAGGATCATACAAAGGCGGGAGAGGCATCATATACCACTATACAAAGGCGGGAGAGGCATCATATACCACTATAGAAAGGTGGGAGAGGCATCATATACCACTATACAAAGGCGGGAGAGGCATCGTATACCACTATACAAAGGCGGGAGAGGCATCATATACCACTATACAAAGGCGGGAGAGGCATCGTATACCACTATACAAAGGCGGGAGAGGCATCGTATACCACTATACAAAGGCGGGAGAGGCATCATATACCACTATACAAAGGCGGGAGAGGTATCGTATACCACTATACAAAGGCGGGAGAGGCATCATATACCACTATACAAAGGCGGGAGAGGCATCGTATACCACTATACAAAGGCGGGAGAGGCATCATATACCACTATACAAAGGCGGGAGAGGCATCATATGCCACTATAGAAACTATAGGATCATACAAAGGCGGGAGAGGCATCATATACCACTATACAAAGGCGGGAGAGGCATCATATACCACTATAGAAAGGTGGGAGAGGCATCATATGCCACTATAGAAACTATAGGATCATACAAAGGCGGGAGAGGCATCATATACCACTATACAAAGGCGGGAGAGGCATCATATACCACTATAGAAACTATAGGATCATACAAAGGCGGGAGAGGCATCATATACCACTATACAAAGGCGGGAGAGGCATCATATACCACTATAGAAACTATAGGATCATACAAAGGCGGGAGAGACATCATATACCACTATACAAAGGCGGGAGAGGCATCATATGCCGCTATAGAAAGGTGGGAGAGGCATCATATACCACTATACAAAGGCGGGAGAGGCATCATATATCACTATACAAAGGCGGGAGAGGCATCATATACCACTATACAAAGGCGGGAGAGGCATCATATATCACTATACAAAGGCGGGAGAGGCATCATATACCACTATACAAAGGCGGGAGAGGCATCATATACCACTATACAAAGGCGGGAGAGGCATCATATACCACTATACAAAGGCGGGAGAGGCATCATATATCACTATACAAAGGCGGGAGAGGCATCATATACCACTATACAAAGGCGGGAGAGGCATCATATACCACTATACAAAGGCGGGAGAGGCATCATATACCACTATACAAAGGCGGGAGAGGCATCATATACCACTATAGAAAGGCGGGAGAGGCATCATATACCACTATAGAAAGGTGGGAGAGGCATCATATACCACTATAGAAAGGCGGGAGAGGCATCATATACCACTATACAAAGGCGGGAGAGGCATCATATACCACTATACAAAGGCGGGAGAGGCATCATATACCACTATACAAAGGCGGGAGAGGCATCATATGCCACTATAGAATCTATAGCATTATACAAAGGTGGGAGAGACATAGTATACCACTATAGATTCTATAGGATATGGATACTATAGGCGTACAGGATGGGTTATGGATACTATACTGTAGTACAGTGATACAGTGTACCAGTGATATGACAAGCAGTGTACCAGTGATATGACAAGCGGTGTACCAGTGATATGACAAGCGGTGTACCAGTGATATGACAAGCGGTGTACCAGTGATATGACAAGCAGTGTACCAGTGATATGACAAGCGGTGTACCAGTGATATGACAAGCAGTGTACCAGTGACATGACAAGCAGTGTACCAGTGATATGACAAGCGGTGTACCAGTGATATGACAAGCGGTGTACCAGTGACATGACAAGCAGTGTACCAGTGATATGACAAGCGGTGTACCAGTGATATGACAAGCAGTGTACCAGTGATATGACAAGCAGTGTACCAGTGATATGACAAGCGGTGTACCAGTGATATGACAAGCGGTGTACCAGTGATATGACAAGCAGTGTACCAGTGATATGACAAGCAGTGTACCAGTGATATGACAAGCAGTGTACCAGTGACATGACAAGCAGTGTACCAGTGATATGACAAGCAGTGTACCAGTGATATGACAAGCAGTGTACCAGTGATATGACAAGCAGTGTACCAGTGATATGACAAGCGGTGTACCAGTGATATGACAAGCAGTGTACCAGTGATATAACAAGCGGTGTACCAGTGATATGACAAGCAGTGTACCAGTGATATGACAAGCAGTGTACCAGTGATATGACAAGCAGTGTACCAGTGATATGACAAGCAGTGTACCAGTGATATGACAAGCGGTGTACCAGTGACATGACAAGCAGTGTACCAGTGATATGACAAGCAGTGTACCAGTGACATGACAAGCAGTGTACCAGTGATATGACAAGCGGTGTACCAGTGATATGACAAGCAGTGTACCAGTGACATGACAAGCAGTGTACCAGTGATATGACAAGCAGTGTACCAGTGATATGACAAGCAGTGTACCAGTGACATGACAAGCAGTGTACCAGTGATATAACAAGCGGTGTACCAGTGATATGACAAGCAGTGTACCAGTGACATGACAAGCGGTGTACCAGTGATATGACAAGCAGTGTACCAGTGATATAACAAGCGGTGTACCAGTGATATGACAAGCAGTGTACCAGTGACATGACAAGCAGTGTACCAGTGATATGACAAGCAGTGTACCAGTGATATGACAAGCAGTGTACCAGTGATATGACAAGCAGTGTACCAGTGACATGACAAGCAGTGTACCAGTGATATGACAAGCGGTGTACCAGTGATATGACAAGCGGTGTACCTTCCCCCACTGTTTCAGCTCACTGATATGTAAGAGCTCTGCTTACTTTTCGTGAATGGAAACGTGTTTATTTCTGTCCAGAGGGTTAAACCCTGTTCAGACCTAGGGGAGCAGGGCGGGCCAGGATGGAGAGACCTCCGACATATTTACTATAATGAATTAGAATGGAAAGCTCTGCCTTTCCTCATGGTGTAGATCTCCACTCAGACGCATGGGCCGCAGCCTCTTCATAAATCACTCCTTCCCTGCGCCAATCGCGGCCTTTATTAAGATTGGCGTAGGAAACATCAGTCTTAATAAATCGGCTCCATCGTATCTGGGGCTACTCAGCGAGCAAAACTGCAGTGGATAGCAGAAGAATATGGAGAGGAATCTGAGGCAGAAGATCGCTTCATTATCCTCAGGTGTGACCCTGGCCTTATGTAGTCTGGTGTTTCTTAATAATCCGGGCACATCTCAGGAGGTCCCGTGCGCTAGTCGTACACCAGTAAATGACTAGAGGAACCCTTGAGGGTAAGTGCTTGATCCAGCTCTGCGACCATCTGCAATAGCTGAGGAGGAGGACGGAGCCATGAACCATGGAGCTAACAAGTCAGGGAGCTCGGCTATTCCCAGCACATACGGCCAGGTCTGACTCTGCTGCACCGAGGCCTGACTCTCGTCTTCAGCCTCATTACACACACAGACAGGAATCTGCATTGTCACAAGCTTTCCAGAAATATTCCAGTTCACACACGCTGCCTCACAACTCCTCTCCGTGCCAAAATAAACTGTAATTGGCGAGAAAACGCAGCAGAACAGTCGGAGCAAATTGCTGAGTCCGTGTAAAAGCAGCTTAATAAGGAGAACAAACAAGCTGCAATAGAGACGTATCTAACCCCCCGGGAGCGGCAGAGGCTCCGAGCGAGAGAGACCAGCAGGTACAAGAGCAATTACAGGCACACCTCGTGTCCCAACACCTCACCCCGGGGATACCGCAAGGTACCAGGGGGCTTCATCACTGATAGGATTAGATACAGCACCACAATCACAGTATCACATATGATAGGATTAGATACAGCACCTCAATCTTAGTATCACAAATGATAGGATTAGATACAGTAGTTCAGTAGACAGTATCATACATGATAGGATTAGATACAGCAGCTCATTAGACAGTATCGTACATGATAGGATTAGATACAGCAGCTCAGCAGCCAGTACCACACATGATAGGCTTAGATACACTAGCACACAGGGTTCTCTGAGGGTCACCGCTACTCCTGCTCTTTCGTGGATAGTATCCGTGCCCCCCCCTCCTTCATCTCTATAATAAATCCCACTTGCCAGGTGTCTGATTTATAGGGCGAGCAGGTGAGAGACGCCCGGGTGGGTTAGTGAAGCGCTGCGGACACTTTACTCTTCTCCTCACATAATAATCAATTAATCACCGGATCACGAGTGACAAACTGCGCTTTATGTGACCTTATCCCTGGATCCAGGAGATTTACACCCCGAGCCGAAAGCCACAGAACAGCACGAAATATACACATGTCATCTAGAAATATCAGCACACAATGTAATAAGCTGCAATTATCTTATACTCCAGTCACCTCCACTGCTGCACGTCCAGTCCTGGTGGTACATTATGTCTTATACTCCAGTCACCTCCACTGCTGCACGTCCAGTCCTGGTGGTACATTATGTCTTATACTCCAGTCACATCCACTGCTGCACGTCCAGTCCTGGTGGTACATTACGTCTTATACTCCAGTCACCTCCACTGCTGCACGTCCAGTCCTGGTGGTACATTATGTCTTATACTCCAGTCACCTCCACTGCTGCACGCCCAGTCCTGGTGGTACATTATGTCTTATACTCCAGTCACCTCCACTGCTGCACGTCCAGTCCTGGTGGTACATTACGTCTTATACTCCAGTCACCTCCACTGCTGCACGTCCAGTCCTGGTGGTACATTATGTCTTATACTCCAGTCACCTCCACTGCTGCACGTCCAGTCCTGGTGGTACATTATGTCTTATACTCCAGTCACATCCACTGCTGCACGTCCAGTCCTGGTGGTACATTACGTCTTATACTCCAGTCACATCCACTGCTGCACGTCCAGTCCTGGTGGTACATTACGTCTTATACTCCAGTCACCTCCACTGCTGCACGTCCAGTCCTGGTGGTACATTACGTCTTATACTCCAGTCACATCTAGAGCTGCACGTCCAGTCCTGGTGGTACATTATGTCTTATACTCCAGTCACCTCCACTGCTGCACGTCCAGTCCTGGTGGTACATTACGTCTTATACTCCAGTCACCTCCACTGCTGCACGTCCAGTCCTGGTGGTACATTACGTCTTATACTCCAGTCACATCCACTGCTGCACGTCCAGTCCTGGTGGTACATTATGTCTTATACTCCAGTCACATCTAGAGCTGCACGTCCAGTCCTGGTGGTACATTATGTCTTATACTCCAGTCACATCCACTGCTGCACGTCCAGTCCTGGTGGTACGTTACGTCTTATACTCCAGTCACCTCCACTGCTGCACGTCCAGTCCTGGTGGTACATTATGTCTTATACTCCAGTCACATCCACTGCTGCACGTCCAGTCCTGGTGGTACATTATGTCTTATACTCCAGTCACATCCACTGCTGCACGTCCAGTCCTGGTGGTACATTATGTCTTATACTCCAGTCACATCTAGAGCTGCACGTCCAGTCCTGGTGGTACGTTACGTCTTATACTCCAGTCACCTCCACTGCTGCACGTCCAGTCCTGGTGGTACATTATGTCTTATACTCCAGTCACCTCCACTGCTGCACGTCCAGTCCTGGTGGTACATTATGTCTTATACTCCAGTCACCTCCACTGCTGCACGTCCAGTCCTGGTGGTACATTATGTCTTATACTCCAGTCACCTCCACTGCTGCACGTCCAGTCCTGGTGGTACATTATGTCTTATACTCCAGTCACATCTAGAGCTGCACGTCCAGTCCTGGTGGTACATTATGTCTTATACTCCAGTCACCTCCACTGCTGCACGTCCAGTCCTGGTGGTACATTATGTCTTATACTCCAGTCACATCCACTGCTGCACGTCCAGTCCTGGTGGTACATTATGTCTTATACTCCAGTCACATCTAGAGCTGCACGTCCAGTCCTGGTGGTACATTATGTCTTATACTCCAGTCACCTCCACTGCTGCACGTCCAGTCCTGGTGGTACATTATGTCTTATACTCCAGTCACATCTAGAGCTGCACGTCCAGTCCTGGTGGTACATTATGTCTTATACTCCAGTCACATCCACTGCTGCACGTCCAGTCCTGGTGGTACATTACGTCTTATACTCCAGTCACCTCCACTGCTGCACGTCCAGTCCTGGTGGTACATTATGTCTTATACTCCAGTCACATCCACTGCTGCACGTCCAGTCCTGGTGCTACATTATGTCTTATACTCCAGTCACATCCACTGCTGCACGTCCAGTCCTGGTGGTACATTATGTCTTATACTCCAGTCACATCCACTGCTGCACGTCCAGTCCTGGTGGTACATTATGTCTTATACTCCAGTCACATCTAGAGCTGCACGTCCAGTCCTGGTGGTACATTATGTCTTATACTCCAGTCACCTCCACTGCTGCACGTCCAGTCCTGGTGGTACATTATGTCTTATACTCCAGTCACATCTAGAGCTGCACGTCCAGTCCTGGTGGTACATTATGTCTTATACTCCAGTCACATCCACTGCTGCACGTCCAGTCCTGGTGGTACATTATGTCTTATACTCCAGTCACCTCCACTGCTGCACGTCCAGTCCTGGTGGTACATTATGTCTTATACTCCAGTCACCTCCACTGCTGCACGTCCAGTCCTGGTGGTACATTATGTCTTATACTCCAGTCACCTCCACTGCTGCACGTCCAGTCCTGGTGGTACATTATGTCTTATACTCCAGTCACATCTAGAGCTGCACGTCCAGTCCTGGTGGTACATTATGTCTTATACTCCAGTCACCTCCACTGCTGCACGTCCAGTCCTGGTGGTACATTACGTCTTATACTCCAGTCACCTCCACTGCTGCACGTCCAGTCCTGGTGGTACATTATGTCTTATACTCCAGTCACATCCACTGCTGCACGTCCAGTCCTGGTGGTACATTATGTCTTATACTCCAGTCACCTCCACTGCTGCACGTCCAGTCCTGGTGGTACATTATGTCTTATACTCCAGTCACCTCCACTGCTGCACGTCCAGTCCTGGTGGTACATTATGTCTTATACTCCAGTCACCTCCACTGCTGCACGTCCAGTCCTGGTGGTACATTATGTCTTATACTCCAGTCACCTCCACTGCTGCACGTCCAGTCCTGGTGGTACATTATGTCTTATACTCCAGTCACCTCCACTGCTGCACGTCCAGTCCTGGTGGTACATTATGTCTTATACTCCAGTCACCTCCACTGCTGCACGTCCAGTCCTGGTGGTACATTATGTCTTATACTCCAGTCACATCTAGAGCTGCACGTCCAGTCCTGGTGGTACATTATGTCTTATACTCCAGTCACCTCCACTGCTGCACGTCCAGTCCTGGTGGTACATTACGTCTTATACTCCAGTCACCTCCACTGCTGCACGTCCAGTCCTGGTGGTACATTATGTCTTATACTCCAGTCACATCCACTGCTGCACGTCCAGTCCTGGTGGTACATTATGTCTTATACTCCAGTCACCTCCACTGCTGCACGTCCAGTCCTGGTGGTACATTATGTCTTATACTCCAGTCACCTCCACTGCTGCACGTCCAGTCCTGGTGGTACATTATGTCTTATACTCCAGTCACCTCCACTGCTGCACGTCCAGTCCTGGTGGTACATTATGTCTTATACTCCAGTCACCTCCACTGCTGCACGTCCAGTCCTGGTGGTACATTATGTCTT
The DNA here is from genome assembly GCA_947044405.1 of Leptodactylus fallax. NCBI lineage: Eukaryota > Metazoa > Chordata > Amphibia > Anura > Leptodactylidae > Leptodactylus > Leptodactylus fallax. The sequence continues at coordinate 260,499 of CAMRHE010000773.1, forward strand.
ATACTCCAGTCACCTCCACTGCTGCACGTCCAGTCCTGGTGGTACATTATGTCTTATACTCCAGTCACATCTAGAGCTGCACGTCCAGTCCTGGTGGTACATTATGTCTTATACTCCAGTCACCTCCACTGCTGCACGTCCAGTCCTGGTGGTACATTACGTCTTATACTCCAGTCACCTCCACTGCTGCACGTCCAGTCCTGGTGGTACATTATGTCTTATACTCCAGTCACCTCCACTGCTGCACGTCCAGTCCTGGTGGTACATTATGTCTTATACTCCAGTCACATCTAGAGCTGCACGTCCAGTCCTGGTGGTACATTATGTCTTATACTCCAGTCACCTCCACTGCTGCACGTCCAGTCCTGGTGGTACATTATGTCTTATACTCCAGTCACATCCACTGCTGCACGTCCAGTCCTGGTGGTACATTATGTCTTATACTCCAGTCACATCCACTGCTGCACGTCCAGTCCTGGTGGTACATTATGTCTTATACTCCAGTCACCTCCACTGCTGCACGTCCAGTCCTGGTGGTACATTATGTCTTATACTCCAGTCACCTCCACTGCTGCACGTCCAGTCCTGGTGGTACATTATGTCTTATACTCCAGTCACCTCCACTGCTGCACGTCCAGTCCTGGTGGTACATTATGTCTTATACTCCAGTCACATCTAGAGCTGCAGACACAATTCCGACCAGTGGTGTGCCATGACATGGGGCATGTCAGACCTCACTTCCTGCGTTTCTAAGCTGCAGGTATATAGAGGGGACGGGGGTCCGCCAGTGGTACCCCATTAATATGGTAGCCGTACATTTACCCTACAGTATTCTGCATGGCCGAGTGTGTGACAACCACTGCAGACGCCAGGCCACAACCCCAGTACTATGTATAATAGCGGTATGTTGTTAGGTTGTAGTAACTACCTCTGCAGCCCCTATAGCCAGGCCCCTGTCCCAGCCTGTATTTAGGTGGATTTCCCATGATGCTCCAGGGGCTATGGTCAGACATCCATACATCCCACTATATGTACCTATATATCAGTGATACATTCACCCCCCCTTACCAGGAGGAAGTTGCTAATTTTGGTTAATTCCTGAGGTTTTTGCTCATTTTCTGGGAGCGATATATAACCCAATGCTTGGCTGGGGGCGCCCTCTAGGGGTTGTCTTGTGTACTGTGCTGATCTCTGCTCGCCCTTACTCACTATAGTGTCTTCCCTGTGACTATGGATGACCCACTGACAGGCGGACACAGCGGCCGGGGATACGCTGTTGTCAAGAGCCCCTTCTAACAAGAACGATCTGTTCAGGGTTCTCTGCAGTTACAGCAGTATCTCCAGGCCTTATATCCTCCTAAGGACGCAGATAATGTTGTGGCCCCCTGGTGAGTTTCCAGGGCCCCCCTGCTGGGTATCGCTGTCCTAGTACACTGATGATATCATTCAGCCTTCCCCTGGTATCTGCAGTAATTCCATGAATTCACTGCCACACTCGGTAAGTTCACATTATTAATGTCAGTCACAGGGTGAAGCAGCGGACAATAAAGTGGCCCCAAATGGAGTCTTCATATTCATGACCTATCCCCAAAACTTTCCTAACAAATTTCCTAAGGGCCAGTTCACATCTGCGTTCGGTTTCCGTACAGGGGAGTCCGTTTGGGGACTCCCCAAATGGAAACCTATATGCAGATAGAAGCGGTTTACATAAGGAAACCTGCGGACCCCACAGACTATAATGGGGTCCGTGTGGTTGCCGCTCGGTTTCTGCATTAAACATGCGGCGAGGAAAGTGCTGGATGCTCGGTTTCCACTTGCAGCACTTTCCTCGCCACATGTTTCCCCTGTACGGAAACCGAACGCAAGATGTGAACTGGCCCTAACACAACCACCCTCACTGACCCCCCACCTCATTGCACTCCCACTTCACTGCACCCCCCACGTCACTGCCCCCACCTCACTGCACCCCCCACCTCACTGCACCCCCCACGTCACTACCCCACCTCACTGCACCCCCCACCTCACTGCACCCCCACGTCACTGCACCCCCACTTCACTGCACCCCCCATGTCACTGCCCCCCCCACGTCACTGCCCCCACCTCACTGCACCTCCCACGTCACTGCCCCACCTCACTGCACCCCCCATGTCACTGCCCCACCTCACTGCACCCCCCACCTCACTGCACCCCCCCACCTCACTGCCCCCACCTCACTGCACCTCCCACGTCACTGCCCCCACCTCACTGCACCCCCCATGTCACTGCCCCACCTCACTGCACCCCCCACCTCACTGCACCCCCCACCTCACTGCACCCCCACGTCACTGCACCCCCACTTCACTGCACCCCCCACGTCACTGCCCCCACCTCACTGCACCCCCCATGTCACTGCCCCACCTCACTGCACCCCCCACCTCACTGCACCCCCCACCTCACTGCACCCCCACGTCACTGCACCCCCACTTCACTGCACCCCCCACGTCACTGCCCCCACCTCACTGCACCCCCCACGTCACTGCCCCCACCTCACTGCACCCCCCCACGTCACTGCACCCCCACGTCACTGCACCCCCCACGTCACTGCCCCCACGTCACTGCACCCCCCACGTCACTGCCCCCACCTCACTGCACCCCCCACGTCACTGCCCCCACCTCACTGCACCCCCCACGTCACTGCCCCCACCTCACTGCACCCCCCACGTCACTGCCCCCACCTCACTGCACCCCCCCACGTCACTACCCCACCTCACTGCACCCCCCACCTCACTGCACCCCCCACGTCACTACCCCACCTCACTGCACCCCCCACCTCACTGCACCCCCACGTCACTGCACCCCCCACGTCACTGCCCCCACCTTACTGAACCACCTTCTTATATGACTAGAAAAATAAAAATAAAAGACAATAAAAATAACAACTAAGAAGTTTTTATTCAGCCACAATCGGAGCACTCAACCTTTATCCGTGGCCGCTGCCTGCCAATTATACGTCTCCCCATGAAATCCTGTCAACTAAAAATACCACAAAGTGCCGGCACGTCCACCCCGAGATTACAGGGTCCAAATGTTTCCCGTTTTTAAGTGCCCATCTGAAAACATTAACAAGGACCCTAATTACACCCCCAGGACAGACACAGCCGCCAAACTTATAAGAGAACTTCTAAACCCCCCAAAAAATAAAACAACAAAAACTATTGAAAAATAGAAATGATCAAGTTTCTCCAACTTGCTCAAAATCCTATTTTGTTTTTTTGACTTACAGTGGCTTGCAGAAGTCTTCACACCCCTTGAACTTTGTCACATTTTGTCACAACCACAAACTTAAATGTATTTTCTTAAGATTTTCAGTGATAACAACACAAAGTATCAGATAATTGTGAAGAGGAAGGAAAATGATACAAGGTTATGAAAACTGTAAAAAGTGTGACGTGCAAAAGTCTTCAGCCCCCTACAGCAATACTTTGTAGAGCCGCCTTTGGCTACAATTCCAGCTCCAAGTCTTTTGGGCTCGGTCTCTACCAGCTTTGTACATCTAGAGACTGATGAACAACACAACTGAAGACATTGAGGGGGGATTTATCAAACATTGCACATTTGGTGCAAGGCCCTTTCTTGTGCCAAACGTGCGACATCCCCCATTTTGTGCGAATGTTGGCAGAGCAGGGCAGTGAGCAGGCCCGGGGCGGGGAGCAGAGAAAGCCAGAGTGAGGACCAGAGCGGGCCAGGGTGCGGAGCAGAACAGGCCAGGGTGGGGAGCAGAGCGGGCCGGGGACGAGAAAGAGCCCAGAGCAGAGCAGGTCAGGCAGACAGCAGAGAAGACCAGGTTGGGAGCAGTGAAGCAGAGTGGGAAGTAGAGTGGGCCGGGGCAGGGAGCAGAGCGGGCCGGGGTGGGAAGTAGAGCGGGCCGGGGCAGGGAGCAGAGCGGGCCGGGGCAGGGAGCAGAGCAGGCTGGGGTGGGAAGTAGAGCGGGCGGGGTGGGGAGCAGAGCGGACCATGACGGGGAGCAGTGAAGCAGAGTGGGGAGCAGAGCGGGCTGGGGCGGAGAGCAGAGAAGGCTGGGACGGGGAGCAGAGCGGGCTGGGGCGGAGAGCAGAGCGGGCTGGGGCGGGGAGCAGAGCGGGCTGGGGCGGAGAGCAGAGCGGGCTGGGGCGGGGAGCAGAGCGGGCTGGGGCGGGGAGCAGAGCGGGCTGGGGCGGAGAGCAGAGCGGGCTGGGGCGGGGAGCAGAGCGGGCTGGGGCGGGGAGCAGAGCGGGCTGGGGCGGAGAGCAGAGCGGGCTGGGGCGGGGAGCAGTGAAGCAGAGTGGGGAGCAGAGCGGGCTGGGGCGGAGAGCAGAGCGGGCTGGGGCGGGGAGCAGAGCGGGCTGGGGCGGGGAGCAGAGCGGGCTGGGGCGGAGAGCAGAGAAGGCTGGGGCGGGGAGCAGAGCGGGCTGGGGCGGAGAGCAGAGCGGGCTGGGGCGGGGAGCAGAGCGGGCTGGGGTGGGAAGTAGAGCGGGCGAGGTGGGGAGCAGAGCGGACCAGGTCGGGGAGCAGTGAAGCAGAGTGGGGAGTAGAGTGGGCCGGGGCAAGGAGCAGAGCGGGCTGAGGTGGGGAGCAGAGCGGGCTGGGGCGGAGAGCAGAGCGGGCTGGGGCGGGGAGCAGAGCGGGCTGGGGCGGAGAGCAGAGCGGGCTGGGGCGGGGAGCAGAGCGGGCTGGGGCGGGGAGCAGAGCGGGCTGGGGCGGAGAGCAGAGCGGGCTGGGGCGGGGAGCAGAGCGGGCTGGGGTGGGAAGTAGAGCGGACCAGGTCGGGGAGCAGTGAAGCAGAGTGGGGAGTAGAGTGGGCCGGGGCAAGGAGCAGAGCGGGCGAGGTGGGGAGCAGAGCGGGCTGGGGTGGGAAGTAGAGCGGGCGAGGTGGGGAGCAGAGCGTACCAGGTCGGGGAGCAGTGAAGCAGAGTGGGGAGTAGAGTGGGCCGGGGCAAGGAGCAGAGCGGGCGAGGTGGGGAGCAGAGCGTACCAGGTCGGGGAGCAGTGAAGCAGAGTGGGGAGTAGAGTGGGCCGGGGCAAGGAGCAGAGCGGGCTGAGGTCGGGAGCAGAGTGGGCTGAGGTGGGGAGCAGAGCGGGCTGAGGTGGGGAGCAGAGCGGACTGAGGTCGGGAGCAGAGCAGGCCGGGACTCCTCAGCCTGACATACTTATTATACCTCGCTCAGTTTTCTGGTGTAGCTGTGTGATTATGTGTTGCCTCTTTGGCCGGAGCCTCTTGATAAATCGGCCGTGCTCTGCACCTATCAGGCCCTTTATTGAGGCTGCTGCACGAAACGCCAGTCTTAAACAATCTGCCCCAATATCTTTTGTTGAGGTTATTTTACTTTTACTAAGACTTTATGACTTTTGGGGGACTGTGTGGAATAAGCCTGCAATTCTGTATTTTGGGTTTAGTTTCCTGATGTTCACGCTGGGTAAGCTTTCCTGGCAGGTCACTGCGATTATGGCGATATTGATATCAGTCTTGTGATGCTTTATGGGGCCCCATAACTTCTTTATTGTTTGGTTGATGGAGCGGTGTCAGGGCTTTTTTTGCGGACCGAGCTGTACTATTTATTTCTACCATTATCTTATATATTATCTTTTTGATGACTTTTTATTCTTTTTGTGGGAGGCCAGGTGACCAGAAACACAAAAATTTGTGCAGAGAAATAGAATTATATTTGGATAGTTCTGACTTTTCCGCAGATATTAATGGGGCTGGCATCAGTTTTATGTCTGACAGATGCAAGGTATACCTGATTTATCAAGTGGCTCTGGCCTCTTCATAGATAGGTTTTTTACTTTTTAGAATTTTTTAATACACATTTTTTACTGTCCCACAAGAGGACTTGGACATGGAATTGCAATATAATGCAATCTATCTGCACTGCAGTGTATTGTACATTAGTGCGGAGGTGTATTAGGTCCTGTTTCTAGCACTCCCTTAACCCCTTAGATGTCATCAACAATGACTACAGCAATAGTAACCCATTGTTATCCCACAATCTTTAAGCGGGAGAGCTAAGAGGGTAAGAGAATGGGCTCCCCCCTTTCTAACCACCAGGATGTCGTGGTCATTCTTGGTAATCTGAGTTTTTGGCTTCTGTGTTTACCGCCGTGCGGTACCATTATAGTGCTAGATGTTAGCTATACACTCTGAGCGCTGAGCAGGAAGGGGTTAATCTCCCCCAATTTTTTAAATTATTTTGCTTTGAGGGGAGAGCGCTCTAGAAGCGCGGGGCAGTCTGCGCCAGGACACAATGGCTGCCAGACCAGGTTCTAATGAAATCACAGCGTTTCGTTCCGGACGCACAAACATCTGAGCTCCCGAAGCATAAAATGATCCTTATCTCAGAGAATTAGCTGCTGCTTTAAGATCTACATCAAGATGACAACTTAGAGCCGGGATTGAAAACAGTTTATTTAACGGCACGTGCTTGGAAAGTGCGGACAGCGGCGTCGTATGCAGCCGGAGAACATGATAAACTCTGCACTTTACCTAATACAAGTGAAATGAGAAACTGAAGAGAAGGAAAGAAATGTAATTACCTGCTCCGTCCTGATAAACTAATGCACATGGTATCAGGCCCATCACTTCACCCTTCTCTTTGTGGCCCATAAAGCACATTTGTCAGAAGAAAAATCTGTATTCCAGAAACTCTCAGTCTCATATTTCATCGTCACGCTGCAACCTCAGAGTAACATCACTCAAGGCAGCAACGCTGTAAACTAGGCAGGGGGTGGCTGACACTTGTAGTTCCTTCTGGTTGTGCATACTCATGGCGATGCTTCCTGTTCTGTTCTCAGTATAGCTACTGCTAAGAACAGCTGATCGATGGGGGTCCCGGGGGTCATCAGTATTGTTTGCCCAGAAATCTCCTTTAATTAAAGGGGTAGTCTAAGTTCTCCCCTATGCACATGATTGAAGACTGGGAGTCTGACCAGAGAAGAATAGGGGACCCCATATGAATGGAGAGTCAGCGAGCACTTGTACTGAATGAAATGGTGAAGAGAATCCCAAAAAATTCAATGCCGTAGCCACCAAATTCACACAGGAAACATAGGACCCCCAATCTCGTGATAAGTGGGAGACCCAGGAGTCGCACCCCCACTGGTCTAGCAGTGATCCCTTTAAACCCTTATCTTTTACATGTAAATTATGTTGCAGATTTTCCGCTATGTAAAGGGTTAACTTCGCAGAGCACATTGTGTGGATGAGATCTGTCACTTACTGTAGCTGTAAAAAGTGGTCAGAAAATCCACGATATTTCCATTACACGTGGACGTAGCCTAAGCGTAAGTTCACATGGCAGATTTTTTCGGCAGCACCCAACACACAAAATCCCCTGTGGAAATCTTTCTGATTTTTACTTCAGTGGGAGGTTCAAGCAGAATCCACCAGGCGATCGGGCAGAGCGCTTCTTTTATTTGTACCTGATCATTTTTTCATCCTCATGGATATTTGCGGGGATTCCACACGCATGAACATTCCCTCTGAGCTGCATCCTCTGGTTACAGATATACTTGATCTACAGTACACGTCACTTCCAAAACATTACCTTCAGTCTTTGGTCGGTCTATAAACTACAGCTCTGGATGTGACTGGAGTATAAGACACAATGGAGGAAATTTGCTAAGGTGACTGCACGAAAATTCAGGCCTAAATAGGCCCATGTTAGTCACATCTTGTCACTTTACTTTCTAAAATCATTAGCGTGACAACATGGCGTGGCTTATATGGAAAGGGGAGGGGTTTAAGATGTGACAATGTGCACCATAATTGTGCCAAAATTTTACCAAAGAAAACAGGCTGAAAGTAAGCTAATAGATGGCGTGCACGGCCTGGACGGTGCGGAGAGGCAGCAGATTTATCCAGCATTAGCCACTGATATTACTGAGATTAGTCAATGTGCGCCAATGTTACTCCGGACCAGTAAAGGAGTCATATGAGGACTTCCATAATGGAATGAAAATGGGTTGTGGTGTTCCCCTTTAATCTGAGGTGCTCTGCGCTGGGGGTAACAATGTTTGGCTGTACTGAGCGCACGGCGTGTAGTGTAGTGCATGGCGTCACACATGTTGGACGTCAGCCAAGGACACAGCGCAGAGGGTAACAGCGTGCTGTATGACACAGACATCTCTAATCTCCTCTTTACTACACCCATCTGTTCTCCTTCCGCCTCCATCTCCCATTTCCTACCTCCGCTCAGTCATTTCATAGACAGAATCAGGAAAGGTTCCATGAAGCACGTACAGCAATGCTGGCAGCCGAGTCTCGTGAAGATCGCCAGCGCCGAGCGTCCAGAGTCAGTTCCAACATCTGTGCGAGTCCTGTGTTTACATCTCCTGCAAAACACGAAAGGCAAAAAATGTGGCGTTAAATACATCAGGACATGACACCAGGGAGAGGGGCAGGAAAATCTGATCTCTGCCATCTGTTCTGGGGGTTATGACAACCATGTAACGCGTCCGTCTCAATCTGACACACAGGCAGTCCTTCATCAATAAAGACCATTTCCCTCTAAAATGTCCGGGTCTCCTATCAATAACCAATATGACAGCCAGTTACTGCTCCCATGGAGGGATCATCCAACTTTCCTAGAGCCAGGAAAGGAAAATGAGTCCAGTTACACAGCTGTAAAGCCTCCAGTCCTAATGTAATAAGGGGGTACTCTGACAGGGGTCATTCATGGCATATCAATGTATGATTAGTGAGGGGGCATCCACTGGGATCCCTTTAGGGTGCCAGTGACTTTAACAAGAAGACCATGGCCCCCTCAGTCCTTCTCTCCACCAGGTACTGTGTAATGTATAGCAGGCATGCTGTGAAGAACAAAAGACAGAGGGTCACAGGGGGAACCCAACTGATCAGATACTGAAGACCCCCACTGACCAGACACTGATGACCCCACTGACCAGACACTGATGACCCCACTGATCAGACACTGATGACCCCACTGACCAGACACTGATGACCCCACTGACCAGACACTGATGACCCCACTGACCAGACACTGATGACCCCACTGACCAGACACTGATGACCCCCACTGATCAGACACTGATGACCCCCACTGATCAGACACTGATGACCCTACTGATCAGACACTGATGACCCCACTGACCAGACACTGATGACCCCACTGACCAGACACTGATGACCCCACTGACCAGACACTGATGACCCCACTGACCAGACACTGATGACCCCACTGACCAGACACTGATGACCCCACTGACCAGACACTGATGACCCCACTGACCAAACACTGATGACCCCACTGACCAAACACTGATGACCCCACTGACCAGACACTGATGACCCCACTGACCAAACACTGATGACCCCACTGACCAAACACTGATGACCCCCACTGATCAGACACTGATGACCCCACTGATCAGACACTGATGACCCCACTGACCAGACACTGATGACCCCACTGACCAGACACTGATGACCCCCACTGATCAGACACTGATGACCCCCACTGATCAGACACTGATGACCCCACTGACCAGACACTGATGACCCCCACTGATCAGACACTGATGACCCCCACTGATCAGACACTGATGACCCTACTGATCAGACACTGATGACCCCACTGACCAGACACTGATGACCCCACTGACCAGACACTGATGACCCCACTGACCAGACACTGATGACCCCACTGACCAGACACTGATGACCCCACTGACCAGACACTGATGACCCCACTGACCAGACACTGATGACCCCACTGACCAAACACTGATGACCCCACTGACCAAACACTGATGACCCCACTGACCAGACACTGATGACCCCACTGACCAAACACTGATGACCCCACTGACCAAACACTGATGACCCCCACTGATCAGACACTGATGACCCCACTGATCAGACACTGATGACCCCACTGACCAGACACTGATGACCCCACTGACCAGACACTGATGACCCCCACTGATCAGACACTGATGACCCCCACTGATCAGACACTGATGACCCTACTGATCAGACACTGATGACCCCACTGACCAGACACTGATGACCCCACTGATCAGACACTGATGACCCTACTTACCAGACACTGATGACCCCACTGACCAGACACTGATGACCCCACTGACCAGACACTGATGACCCCACTGACCAAACACTGATGACCCTACTGATCAGACACTGATGACCCCACTGACCAGACACTGATGACCCCACTGACCAGACACTGATGACCCCACTGACCAAACACTGATGACCCCCACTGATCAGACACTGATGACCCTACTGATCAGACACTGATGACCCCACTGACCAGACACTGATGACCCCACTGACCAAACACTGATGACCCTACTGATCAGACACTGATGACCCCCACTGATCAGACACTGATGACCCCACTGATCAGACACTGATGACCCCACTGATCAGACACTGATGACCCCACTGACCAGACACTGATGACCCCACTGACCAGACACTGATGACCCCACTGATCAGACACTGATGACCCCCACTGATCAGACACTGATGACCCCACTGACCAGACACTGATGACCCCACTGACCAGACACTGATGACCCCACTGACCAGACACTGATAACCCCACTGACCAGACACTGATGACCCCACTGACCAGACACTGATGACCCCCACTGACCAGACACTGATGACCCCACTGATCAGACACTGATGACCCCACTGACCAGACACTGATGACCCCACTGATCAGACACTGATGACCCCACTGACCAGACACTGATGACCCCCACTGACCAGACACTGATGACCCCACTGATCAGACACTGATGACCCCACTGACCAGACACTGATGACCCCACTGATCAGACACTGATGACCCCACTGACCAGACACTGATGACCCCACTGACCAGACACTGATGACCCCACTGACCAAACACTGATGACCCCACTGACCAAACACTGATGACCCCACTGACCAGACACTGATGACCCCACTGACCAAACACTGATGACCCCACTGACCAAACACTGATGACCCCCACTGATCAGACACTGATGACCCCACTGATCAGACACTGATGACCCCACTGACCAGACACTGATGACCCCACTGACCAGACACTGATGACCCCCACTGATCAGACACTGATGACCCCCACTGATCAGACACTGATGACCCTACTGATCAGACACTGATGACCCCACTGACCAGACACTGATGACCCCACTGATCAGACACTGATGACCCTACTTACCAGACACTGATGACCCCACTGACCAGACACTGATGACCCCACTGACCAGACACTGATGACCCCACTGACCAAACACTGATGACCCTACTGATCAGACACTGATGACCCCACTGACCAGACACTGATGACCCCACTGACCAGACACTGATGACCCCACTGACCAAACACTGATGACCCCCACTGATCAGACACTGATGACCCTACTGATCAGACACTGATGACCCCACTGACCAGACACTGATGACCCCACTGACCAAACACTGATGACCCTACTGATCAGACACTGATGACCCCCACTGATCAGACACTGATGACCCCACTGATCAGACACTGATGACCCCACTGATCAGACACTGATGACCCCACTGACCAGACACTGATGACCCCACTGACCAGACACTGATGACCCCACTGATCAGACACTGATGACCCCCACTGATCAGACACTGATGACCCCACTGACCAGACACTGATGACCCCACTGACCAGACACTGATGACCCCACTGACCAGACACTGATAACCCCACTGACCAGACACTGATGACCCCACTGACCAGACACTGATGACCCCCACTGACCAGACACTGATGACCCCACTGATCAGACACTGATGACCCCACTGACCAGACACTGATGACCCCACTGATCAGACACTGATGACCCCACTGACCAGACACTGATGACCCCCACTGACCAGACACTGATGACCCCACTGATCAGACACTGATGACCCCACTGACCAGACACTGATGACCCCACTGATCAGACACTGATGACCCCACTGACCAGACACTGATGACCCCCACTGACCAGACACTGATGACCCCACTGACCAGACACTGATGACCCCCACTGACCAGACACTGATGACCCCACTGATCAGACACTGATGACCCCACTGACCAGACACTGATGACCCCCACTGATCAGACACTGATGACCCCACTGATCAGACACTGATGACCCCACTGATCAGACACTGATGACCCCACTGACCAGACACTGATGACCCCCACTGACCAGACACTGATGACCCCACTGATCAGACACTGATGACCCCACTGACCAGACACTGATGACCCCCACTGACCAGACACTGATGACCCCACTGATCAGACACTGATGACCCCACTGATCAGACACTGATGACCCCACTGATCAGACACTGATGACCCCACTGATCAGACACTGATGACCCCACTGATCAGACACTGATGACCCCACTGACCAGACACTGATGACCCCACTGACCAGACACTGATAACCCCACTGACCAGACACTGATGACCCCACTGACCAGACACTGATGACCCCCACTGACCAGACACTGATGACCCCCACTGATCAGACACTGATGACCCCACTGACCAGACACTGATGACCCCACTGACCAGACACTGATGACCCCCACTGATCAGACACTGATGACCCCACTGATCAGACACTGATGACCCCACTGATCAGACACTGATGACCCCACTGACCAGACACTGATGACCCCCACTGACCAGACACTGATGACCCCACTGACCAGACACTGATGACCCCACTGACCAGACACTGATGACCCCACTCATTGTATGGCTCAGAGCATACTCTGCAGCATATGAGGCCCCGTCCTCTAGGGCCCCAGTAGAGACCTCTCCTCACAGAACAGATTGCAGCTGATCGGGCTGATCCACTGCCGCAATAAAAGCCGGGCCCCGAGAGTGGAATTTATAAAGTATGAGGCGATTTCATGGGCAGTTCCAGCCCACAAATCCCATCTAAGTCTTCACTCTGAGAGGCAGTGAATCTAAAATAAATAGGCCTGCGCTTAATGTAGAAGTCAATAGTATATCAGCGCGCCGTAAATCAGCGGCACAATGAATGAGCGCCTAAATCACCGCCCGTCAAACCTGTCAATACAGACAATTAGGAATTCTATATGGAAGATGTGGAGCGGGATTTACTGTAGGGAGACGCCCTGTCCCTAACACACAGAGCCATCGCCAGCCGCTCATTTATCACTATGGCTGCCCCAGGAAGACGCGCTCACATCTGTCACACCACAACATTAAATCTAAAGGGGTCGCTTGCTGTCAGTGAATGAAAACTTTATATCTGGGAAATCCTGACCTAGTTCTGCTCACACAGCTGAGGGCTTGTTACAATGCTTCAGCGTAGGTAAATCCTACAGGCAGGGGTCCAAGACAGCAGAGATTTGTCCAGAGCCAAGTCCATGAGATGCTCGGAAGGAGTTGATGGCCACTGGAGCATTTTGGCTGCCACAGCTATAGGGGAACTAAAGCTATTATAGGGGCAATATGCCTGGGACGACTGTCATGGGGGGGTATGCTGAAGATATCACTATTATGGGGACACTGTGCATATCACTATTATGGGGACACTGTGACTATGACTATTATGGGGACACTGTGACTATGACTATTATGGGGACACTGTGCATATCACTATTATGGGGACACTGTGACTATGACTATTATGGGGACACTGTGACTATGACTATTATGGGGACACTGTGCATATCACTATTATGGGGACACTGTGACTATGACTATTATGGGGACATTGTGGATATCACTATTATGGGGACATTGTGAATATCACTATTTTGGGGACATTGTGACTATGACTATTATGGGGACACTGTGACTATGACTATTATGGGGACACTGTGCATATCACTATTATGGGGACACTGGATATCACTATTATGGGGACATTGTGACTATGACTATTATGGGGACACTGTGACTATGACTATTATGGGGACACTGTGGCTATCACTAATATGGGGACACTGGATATCAATATCTTGGGGCACTGTGACTATAACTATTATGGGGACACTGCAGCTATCACTATTATGGGGCACTGTGAATATCACTATTATGGGGGCACTGCTGCTATCACTATTATGGGGACACTGGATATCACTATTATGGGGACACTGTGATTATGACTATTATGGGGACACTGCGGCTACCACTATTATGGGGACACTGTGGCTATCACTAATATGGGGACACTGGATATCAATATCTTGGGGCACTGTGACTATAACTATTATGGGGACACTGCAGCTATCACTATTATGGGGACACTGCAGCTATCACTATTATGGGGCACTGTGGATATCACTATTATGGGGACACTGTGACTATGACTATTATGGGGACACTGTGACTATGACTATTATGGGGACACTGTGGATATCACTATTATGGGGACACTGTGACTATGACTATTATGGGGACACTGTGACTATGACTATTATGGGGACATTGTGGATATCACTATTATGGGGACATTGTGGATATCACTATTATGGGGACATTGTGACTATGACTATTATGGGGACACTGTGACTATGACTATTATGGGGACACTGTGGATATCACTATTATGGGGACATTGTGACTATGACTATTATGGGGACACTGTGATTATGACTATTATGGGGACACTGTGGCTATCACTAATATGGGGACACTGGATATCAATATCTTGGGGCACTGTGACTATAACTATTATGGGGACACTGCAGCTATCACTATTATGGGGACACTGCAGCTATCACTATTATGGGGCACTGTGAATATCACTATTATGGGGACACTGCGGCTATCACTATTATGGGGGCACTGCTGCTATCACTATTATGAGGGCACTGCTGCTATCACTATTATGGGGACACTGTGATTATGACTATTATGGGGACACTGCGGCTACCACTATTATGGGGACACTGTGGATATCACTATTATGGGGACACTGCGGCTATCACTATTTTGGGACACTGTGAATATCACTATTATGGGGACACTGCGGCTATCACTATTATGGGGACATTGTGAATATCACTATTATGGGGACACTGCGGCTATCACTATTATGGGGACATTGTGAATATCACTATTATGGGGACACTGCGGCTACCACTATTATGGGGACATTGTGAATATCACTATTATAGGGGCACTGCTGCTATCACTATTATGGGGACAATTTGGACATCACTATGATGGAGAGACTGCGAATATCATTATTATAGGGGCACTGGGGCTTTCATTATTATGGTGGTACTGTGGCTGTCACTAATATGGGGGTGCTCTGGCTTTCACTATTATGGGGACACTGTGGCTGTCACTATTATAGGGGCACTGGGGTTATCACTATTATGGGGGCACTGTAGCTGTCACTATTATGGGACTGTGGCTGTCATTATGGGGCACTGGGGCTATCAATATTATGGGGCACTGTGGCTGTCACTATTATGGGGTACTGTGGCTGTCACTATTAGAGAAGCACTGTGGCTGTCACTATTATGGAGGTACTGTAGCTGTCACTGTTATAGGGCACTGTGGCTATCACTATTATGGGGCACTTGGGCTATTACTATTATGGGGGCACTGTAGCTCTCACTATTATGGGGGAACTATGGCTATCACTATTATGGGGGAACTGTGGCTGTCATTATTATGGTGGTACTCTGGCTATCACTATTATGGGGCACTTGGACTATTACTATTATGGTGGTACTCTGGCTATCACTATTATGGGGCACTTGGACTATTACTATTATGGAATCACTGTGGCTATCACTATTATGGGGTACTGTGGCTATTACTATTATGGAGGCACTGTGGCTCGCACTATTATGGGGTACTGTGGCTATTACTATTATGGAGGCACTGTGGCTCGCACTATTATGGGCTCACTGTGGCTCTATTATGGGGGTGTTTTGCCTCTTTTGGGCAAAATGTGTATTTTGTAATAGCCCTTTTTGTTCTTTGAGCATTGTGTATTTGCGTCAGGCTCAGTCAGTCTGGTAGTCCCATGTAAAGTAGCAGATGAGAGGTGTAATATCACTATAATCCTACAGCCAGTATATAATGTATACGGTGTCACATATAGCACTCCACACTGAAGTCATTAACACCTGTAGAGCCACATACGGCTGTCCCCATATCTATATGAAGCCGCACAATCCCCACTCCTGACAGACGTCTGCTCCGACCTTCTCTCATGTGGAAGATTGATGTCTCCACCGCCCCACAAGCGCTCAGTCAATATAACCTCATGAATATGCACGAGAGGTCTGCATACTGAAGTGTAGATATAGATATATATTATATATATATAGTGACAGGAGGGGTGTGCGCCAGAGTCAGTGGAATCTCTCTCTCTCTATATATATACACACACAATATAGATCTGGCAGAATGAACAACAGAAGTAACACATGTGCACAATGTCCCCAATTTCCTCTATAGTGTCATCCTTAAAGGGCCAGTTCAGCTAAAGTAGAACAAGATCAGTTATTATAGGCAGTGAAGCCGTGTGTAGCCAGACATAGTGTCACATGCAGCTGAAATCCTGTCCTGGCCATGTTCTGGTCACACAGCTGAGAGTTTGGTGCAATGTATCAGTGTAGGTAATTTTGGAGCCCGAGATAGCAGATAGATATGTGCTGCAGCTGTGTTTCACTTACAGAGGATTGTCAACACTGACACACTGTAACAAACCCTCGACTGTATGAGCAGGACAAGTTTATAGCGGCGGACTTCCCCAGTGCCCCTATCGCTGCAGTTAAATCAAGCTTTTTGTGACAAAATCTCAGCATTGTGCATACTGCAGCCAAACCGCCATATGACCATTCTGTATAGCTCTACCCTGATATCATTCAGGCTCTGTTCACACTGGAAGATTTTTACAGATCCTACTTCACAAAGTCATCAGATTGGTCAGCACCGCACTACAGGCAGAAACAGCGGACACCAGATCAGAACCCAACAAATCCTTGCGGTCCAGCGGGTACCAGAGGCCACGTTCACATGTGGCATACCTGCAGTGGGTTAGTCACATAAACTCCACAGTGTGAACTGACCTGTGCAGCCAGTTTCTAACCGGCAGTGTGTCCACGTACAGTATGTACAACAGGTGGCTCTGTAAGACTCTGTTCACATCTGGGGTTTTACAATCCTTAGCTTAGGATGTGATCAGTCGGGCTCTGACACCCAGGGCCCCCACTGACCAGCTGGTAGAAGAGGTCACAGCATTCAGGTGAGCGCTACAGCCTCTTCACTGCAGACCAAGAACAGCGCCATGTCATAGTGGCTGTACTTGGTATTGCATTCACTAGAATAGGACTGAGCTTGTGCTGTACCATGTGACCAATGAACGTGACATCGTCAGAACAGAGAAGAGGCCACAGTACTCAGGAGCTGATCGGTGGTGGCCCTGGGTGTCAGGATAAGGATATGCCTTCTTAATGTAAATCCCAGAAAACCCCTTTAAGGACTTTTGTAGCAGATTGTGTCATATTTGGTGTAAAAATAGTATACTAAAACCGGATGGATATTACAATATAGTACAATGCATGAGCACTGCAGTATATTGTACTAGTGATCACACCCCCTGCAGTATATTGTACTAGTGATCACACCCACTGCAGCATAATATACTAGTGATCGCACACACTGCAGTATACTATACTAGTGATCGCGCACACTGCAGTATATTGTACTAGTGATCACATCCGCTGCAGTATACTATACTAGTGATCGCTCACACTGCAGTATATTACACTAGTGATCACACCCACTGCAGTATATTACACTAGTGATCACATCCGCTGCAGTATACTATACTAGTGATCACACCCACTGCAGTATACTATACTAGTGATCGCACACACTGCAGTATATTGTACTAGTGATCACATCCGCTGCAGTATACTATACTAGTGATCGCTCACACTGCAGTATATTACACTAGTGATCACACCCACTGCAGTATATTACACTAGTGATCACACCCGCTGCAGTATACTATACTAGTGATCGCACACACTGCAGTATATTGTACTAGTGATCACACCCACTGCAGCATACTATACTAGTGATCGCACACTGCAGTATACTATACTAGTGATCGCACACACTGCAGTATATTGTACTAGTGATCACACCCCCTGCAGTATATTGTACTAGTGATCACACCCACTGCAGCATACTATACTAGTGATCGCACACTGCAGTATACTATACTAGTGATCGCACACACTGCAGTATATTGTACTAGTGATCACACCCCCTGCAGTATATTGTACTAGTGATCACACCCACTGCAGCATACTATACTAGTGATCGCACACACTGCAGTATACTATACTAGTGATCGCACACACTGCAGTATATTGTACTAGTGATCACATCCGCTGCAGTATATTGTACTAGTGATCACACCCACTGCAGTATACTATACTAGTGATCGCTCACACTGCAGTATATTACACTAGTGATCACACCCACTGCAGTATATTACACTAGTGATCACACCCGCTGCAGTATACTATACTAGTGATCACACCCGCTGCAGTATACTATACTAGTGATCACACCCACTGCAGTATATTACACTAGTGATCACACCCGCTGCAGTATATTGTACTAGTGATCACATCCGCTGCAGTATACTATACTAGTGATCGCTCACACTGCAGTATATTACACTAGTGATCACACCCGCTGCAGTATATTGTACTAGTGATCACACCCGCTGCAGTATACTATACTAGTGATCACACCCGCTGCAGTATACTATACTAGTGATCGCACACACTGCAGTATATTACACTAGTGATCACACCCGCTGCAGTATATTGTACTAGTGATCACATCCGCTGCAGTATACTATACTAGTGATCGCTCACACTGCAGTATATTACACTAGTGATCACACCCACTGCAGTATATTACACTAGTGATCACACCCGCTGCAGTATACTATACTAGTGATCGCACACACTGCAGTATACTATACTAGTGATCGCACACACTGCAGTATATTACACTAGTGATCACACCCGCTGCAGTATATTGTACTAGTGATCACATCCGCTGCAGTATACTATACTAGTGATCGCACACACTGCAGTATATTACACTAGTGATCGCACACACTGCAGTATATTACACTAGTGATCACACCCACTGCAGTATATTATACTAGTGATCACACCCGCTGCAGTATATTGTACTAGTGATCACACCCGCTGCAGTATACTATACTAGTGATCGCACACACTGCAGTATATTACACTAGTGATCACACCCGCTGCAGTATATTGTACTAGTGATCGCACCCCCTGCAGTATATTGTACTAGTGATCACACCCGCTGCAGTATATTATACTAGTGATCACACCCACTGCAGTATATTGTACTAGTGATCACACCCACTGCAGTATATTATACTAGTGATCACACCCGCTGCAGTATATTGTACTAGTGATCACACCCACTGCAGTATATTATACTAGTGATCACACCCACTGCAGTATATTGTACTAGGGATTGCACCCCCTATTGGCCGTGATGGTGAACCTATAGCACGCGTGCCTGAGAGGGCACGCAGAGCCATCTCAGTTGGCACGCGCACCATCGCCATGATCGTTCACTAACGGGGAATCTGGTACAGGATTCCCCGTTAGTGAGTGATTGCTTCTTTCAGCTATATGCAGGGCCGCTCCGGACGCAGATGAGTTACATACAGTGATGAAGCAGGAGCCGTCCGTGGACAGCCCCTGCTGCACCATTGTGTGTGAAGCACATCCTTGTGTGCTCCAGTCCCTGAAGCTGCGGGCGCGATGTGATGACGTCACCCACATCGCGCTTGCAGCTCCCTGAACAGTCTGGAAGAAGAGACCTCACAGAGCGGCAGCGGAGCGACGAGGGGTGAGTATCAGTGTTTTATTATGTTAAACCGGTGGCAGATGAAGGGAAAATGGATCTAATTTGATAGGGAGATACAGGGAGAGTTTTGGGACTGTCCTCGTTAGGACAGGAGTCATTGTGGGACATAAGTGAGAGATAGGGTATAATTATACCAACCCTTCATCTGTAAGTCCCGTTGAGTCCCCAACGTCTCTCAGTAGGTCCGGGTAAGACCGTTCCCTTTTTTTTATCTAGAGCACGGTTTGTTTTGTGCACATTAATTGGTGATATTCTCTGACCGTCTTAAATATTTATTATTATAATTTACATTAACAGTTAAATTTTATGATTTCTTGGATCCTGTGCTTGTGACAATTGATTGTTGGATCATCAAGTTTGTTTGATAACGTAATTGTATGCTTTGGCCAGATGAAGGGAGGGACATCAAACTGGTGGCAGATGAAGGGGCACATTAAACTGGGGGCAGATGAAGGGGCACATTAAACTGGGGGCAGATGGAGAGGGGCATCAAACTGGGTGCAGATGAAGGGGGACATTAAACTGGGGGCAAGTTGTAAGGGGGCATTAAACTGGGGGCAACTGGAAGAGGACATTAAACCGTGGGGGTAGCTGGAGGGGGACATGTCTGCCTCTAGTTGCCCCCAGTTTAATGTCCCCATCCAAGTAACCCCATGGTTTAATATCCCCTCCAGATGCCCCAGTTTAATGTCCCCCTCTAGTTTCCCCCAGTTTAAACTGGGGCACCAGGAGAGGAGACTTCATACTGTGGGGCAATTGGAGCAGAACATTATAAAATGGATGAGAATGAGTGTAGTCAATGTAGAAGTGGGTGGAGCTAAATTTGCTGCAGCGTGCATACCCCAATCACAGGGGGATTTTATGTAATACCCCTCTGAACATAACATATAAGCAGGAAGTTATTGGCGCTGTGACCCAGACGATTACCATCATCTAGGTTGCAGCTCCAAAACAACACATACCCAAAGTCATTTCTGAAAACATTTCTGACAGGCAGAAAAGTTCCGACAGTCAGATAACACATTGTCACCCATTGAATGTCACCATATAAAATCCAAGTTTTTGGCAGCTTTCAGCTTGATATAATAGCAGGTGGTGATGGGGGGGGGCCACTTATGAAACATCTGCACTGGGCCTGCCAATGTGTTAAAACAGCTCTGGCTATAAGTGCAAATGCGGACCGCGGCTTACACTGACTGCAGCGTGTAACCTCTGCTCCAACGCAAGTCATTAGCGCCTGTGATCAGAAGAAGGAGAAGGCTGCTCTACGTGGGACTGCAGCCATACTGGGTAAGTAGCATAAACTACTGTGTGGGGGCCCACTGTGGAGCATATAATACTATGTGGGGGCCCACTGTGGAGCGTATAATACTATGCAGGAGCCACTGTAGAGCATATAATACTGTGCGCGAGCCACTGTGGAGCATATAATACTATGTGGGGGCCCACTGTGGAGCATATAATACTATGTGGGGGCCCACTGTGGAGCGTATAATACTATGCAGGAGCCACTGTAGAGCGTATAATACTGTGCGCGAGCCACTGTGGAGCATATAATACTATGTGGGGCACACTGTGGAGCGTATAATACTATGCAGGAGCCACTGTAGAGCATATAATACTGTGTGGGGGCCACTGTGGAGCATATAATACTATGTGGGGGCACACTGTGGAGCGTATAATACTATGCAGGAGCCACTGTAGAGCATATAATACTGTGTGGGGGCCACTGTGGAGCATATAATACTATGTGGGGGCACACTGTGGAGCATATAATACTGTGTGGGGGCCCCTGTGGAGCATATAATACTATGTGGGGGCCCACTGTGGAGCGTATAATACTATGCAGGAGCCACTGTAGAGCATATAATACTGTGTGGGGGCCACTGTGGAGCATATAATACTATGTGGGGGCACACTGTGGAGCGTATAATACTACGCAGGAGCCACTGTAGAGCATATAATAATGTGCAGGAGCCACTGTGGGCATATAATACTGTATGGGGGCCACTGTGGAGCATATAATACTGTGTGGGGGCCACTGTGGAGCATATAATACTATGTGGGGGCACACTGTGGAGCGTATAATACTATGCAGGAGCCACTGTAGAGCATATAATACTATGTGGGGGCCACTGTGGGCATATAATACTGTATGGGGGCCACTGTGGAGCATATAATACTGTGTGGGGGCCACTGTGGAGCATATAATACTGTGTGGGGGTCACTGTGGCGTGTATAATGCCGTGTGGGGGCCCTCTGTGGAGAGTATAATACTATGCAGGGGCCACTGTAGAGCGTATAATACTGTGCGGGAGCCACTGTGGGCATATAATACTGTCTGGGGGCCACTCTGGAGCATATAATACTGTCTGGGGGCCACTATGGAGTACATTGTACTGTGTGGGGGCCCTTCACTATTTATATCACACAGTATCTGTTTTATAGCAGACATGTGATATTATTACAGGCTGTAATAACATTGCACGGTCACTATAAAACAGATCCTGGTTAATTTAAGGTTAAATTGCCGTGTTGGCACTTTGCAATAATTTAGTGGGTTTTGGGTTGCAGTTTAGTCACTATGTCTTTAAATAGTTCACCATCCCTGCCCTAGGGGGTCTTAGCTAAAAGTGAAAAAATTAATATAAAAGGTCACATCACCCCCCTTTCCCAAGCTCAGAAACAAGTGCCATAAAATGGCTGCAGTATTTCCCTATTTCCTCGCCATTCTGACTTTTCCTGCTTCCCAGTATATTGTACAAGATATTAAATGACACCGATATGAAGTGCAATCTGTGGGAGGAAAAAACAGGAATGGCTTCAGCGGGAAGGGTTAATGGGCTCCTCAGGATCCGCTGTCGTCCGCCATGACACAGACCGTCTTTATTAATAAGATGTGAACGGCGCCTTATTCCAGAGCCCGTCAGCGCGGCTGTCTGTGGTAGATACCTTAGTGCTGAGCTCCATGTCTCTCCCTCCCCGGTCCTGCATCTCCCCATGCACTAGGCCTGCGGGTGACAACAAGCCCTCACCCGTCAGAGGCTCCGCGCTGGGCGGGGACAATCACCACAGACTCCGCTGAGGAGACACCGCGGGGGATTCTGGGGCAGCAGCCGGGCTAAAGCGCGGGAGATACCGCTCCCAGAATCCACTGCGCCTGTCCATGACGTCATCGGTGTGGCGGGAGCTGAAGTGGCGTTACCATAGAGACACGGCCTGCTCGTCCGCAGTCACCATGAGCGTGGACGCCTTGTATCAGCACATCGTGCTCAGCCAGCGGCAGGCGCAGGAGAGGCGCAGAGTGCTGCAAGAGGGTGAACGGAGGCCTGACAACTAAGGAGTAGTCAGGGCTGAGGAAGAGTAGTCAGGGCTGAGGAAGAGTAGTCAGGGCTGAGGAAGAGGAGTCAGGACTGAGGAAGAGTAGTCAGGGCTGAGGAAGAGGAGTCAGGACTGAGGAGTAGTCAGGGCTGAGGAAGAGGAGTCAGGACTGAGGAAGAGTAGTCAGGGCTGAGGAAGAGGAGTCAGGACTGAGGAGTAGTCAGGGCTGAGGAAGAGGAGTCAGGACTGAGGAGTAGTCAGGGCTGAGGAGTAGTCAGGGCTGAGGAAGAGGAGTCAGGACTGAGGAGTAGTCAGGGCTGAGGAAGAGGAGTCAGGACTGAGGAGTAGTCAGGACTGAGGAGTAGTCAGGGCTGAGGAAGAGTAGTCAGGGCTGAGGAGTAGTCAGGGCTGAGGAAGAGGAGTCAGGACTGAGGAGTAGTCAGGGCACAGGAAGAGGAGTCAGGACTGAGGAGTAGTCAGGGCTGAGGAAGAGGAGTCAGGACTGAGGAGTAGTCAGGGCAGAGGAAGAGTAGTCAGGACTGAGGAGTAGTCAGGGCTGAGGAAGAGGAGTCAGGACTGAGGAGTAGTCAGGGCTGAGGAAGAGTAGTCAGGGCTGAGGAGTAGTCAGGGCTGAGGAAGAGGAGTCAGGACTGAGGAGTAGTCAGGGCTGAGGAAGAGGAGTCAGGGCAGAGGAAGAGGAGTCAGGACTGAGGAGTAGTCAGGGCAGAGGAAGAGTAGTCAGGACTGAGGAGTAGTCAGGGCTGAGGAAGAGGAGTCAGGACTGAGGAGTAGTCAGGGCTGAGGAAGAGTAGTCAGGACTGAGGAGTAGTCAGGGCAGAGGAAGAGGAGTCAGGACTGAGGAGTAGTCAGGGCTGAGGAAGAGTAGTCAGGGCTGAGGAGTAGTCAGGGCTGAGGAAGAGTAGTCAGGACTGAGGAAGAGGAGTCAGGGCTGAGGAGTAGTCAGGACTGAGGAGTAGTCAGGACTGAGGAGTAGTCAGGGCTGAGGAAGAGTAGTCAGGGCTGAGGAGTAGTCAGGGCTGAGGAAGAGTAGTCAGGACTGAGGAAGAGTAGTCAGGGCTGAGGAAGAGTAGTCAGGACTGAGGAAGAGTAGTCAGGACTGAGGAGTAGTCAGGACTGAGGAGTAGTCAGGGCTGAGGAAGAGGAGTCAGGACTGAGGAGTAGTCAGGGCTGAGGAAGAGTAGTCAGGGCTGAGGAGTAGTCAGGACTGAGGAAGAGTAGTCAGGGCAGAGGAAGAGGAGTCAGGACTGAGGAGTAGTCAGGACTGAGGAGTAGTCAGGGCTGAGGAAGAGTAGTCAGGACTGAGTAGTCATGACTGAGGAAGAGTAGTCAGGGCTGAGGAGTAGTCAGGACTGAGGAGTAGTCAGGGCTGAGGAAGAGGAGTCAGGACTGAGGAGTAGTCAGGGCTGAGGAAGAGGAGTCAGGACTGAGGAGTAGTCAGGACTGAGGAGTAGTCAGGACTGAGGAAGAGTAGTCAGGGCAGAAGAGTAGTCAGGACTGAAGAAGAGTAGTCAGGACTGAGGAAGAGTAGTCAGGGCTGAGGAGTAGTCAGGGCTGAGGAAGAGGAGTCAGGACTGAGGAAGAGTAGTCAGGGCAGAGGAAGAGTAGTCAGGGCAGAAGAGTAGTCAGGACTGAGGAAGAGTAGTCAGGACTGAGGAAGAGTAGTCAGGACTGAGGAAGAGTAGTCAGGGCAGAGGAAGAGTAGTCAGGATTCAGTAATAGTTAGGACTAGTAGACAGGGCTCATGATTAGTTGCCAGGACATTGGATTAGTGGTAAAGAGTGGTCAGGATTCATAAATAGGGAGTAAAAGAGTAGTCAGAAATCATGATAAGTAGTCAGGGCTCAGGAATAGTAGTGCTTAGTAGTCAGAGCTCAGGAATAGTAGTGCTTAGTAGTCAGGGTTCAGGAATAGTAGTGGTTAGTAGTCAGGGCTCAGGAATAGTAGTGCTTAGTAGTCAGGGCTCAGGAATAGTAGTGCTTAGTAGTCAGAGCTCAGGAATAGTAGTGCTTAGTAGTCAGGGTTCAGGAATAGTAGTGGTTAGTAGTCAGGGCTCAGGAATAGTAGTGCTTAGTAGTCAGGGCTCAGGAATAGTAGTGCTTAGTAGTCAGAGCTCAGGAATAGTAGTGCTTAGTAGTCAGGGTTCAGGAATAGTAGTGGTTAGTCAGGGCTCAGGAATAGTAGTGCTTAGTAGTCAGGGCTCAGGAATAGTAGTGCTTAGTAGTCAGGGCTCAGGAATAGTAGTGCTTAGTAGTCAGAGCTCAGGAATAGTAGTGGTTAGTAGTCAGGGCTCGGGAATAGTAGTGCTTAGTAGTCAGGGCTCGGGAATAGTAGTGCTTAGTAGTCAGAGCTCAGGAATAGTAGTGATAAGTAGTCAGGGCTCAGGAATAGTAGTGCTTAGTAGTCAGGGCTCAGGAATAGTAGTGCTTAGTAGTCAGGGCTCAGGAATAGTAGTGGTTAGTAGTCAGGGCTCAGGAATAGTAGTGCTTAGTAGTCAGGGCTCAGGAATAGTAGTGCTTAGTAGTCAGGGCTCAGGAATAGTAGTGCTTAGTAGTCAGGGCTCAGGAATAGTAGTGCTTAGTAGTCAGGGCTCAGGAATAGTAGTGGTTAGTAGTCAGAGCTCAGGAATAGTAGTGGTTAGTAGTCAGGGCTCAGGAATAGTAGTGCTTAGTAGTCAGGGCTCAGGAATAGTAGTGCTTAGTAGTCAGGGCTCAGGAATAGTAGTGCTTAGTAGTCAGGGCTCAGGAATAGTAGTGCTTAGTAGTCAGGGCTCAGGAATAGTAGTGCTTAGTAGTCAGGGCTCAGGAATAGTAGTGCTTAGTAGTCAGGGCTCAGGAATAGTAGTGATTAGTAGTCAGGGCTCAGGAATAGTAGTGCTTAGTAGTCAGGGCTCAGGAATAGTAGTGCTTAGTAGTCAGGGCTCAGGAATAGTAGTGCTTAGTAGTCAGGGCTCAGGAATAGTAGTGATAAGTAGTCAGGGCTCAGGAATAGTAGTGCTTAGTAGTCAGGGCTCAGGAATAGTAGTGCTTAGTAGTCAGGGCTCAGGAATAGTAGTGTTTAGTAGTCAGGGCTCAGGAATAGTAGTGATTAGTAGTCAGGGCTCAGGAATAGTAGTGCTTAGTAGTCAGGGCTCAGGAATAGTAGTGCTTAGTAGTCAGGGCTCAGGAATAGTAGTGCCTAGTAGTCAGGGCTCGGGAATAGTAGTGGTTAGTAGTCAGGGCTCAGGAATAGTAGTGCTTAGTAGTCAGGGCTCAGGAATAGTAGTGCTTAGTAGTCAGGGCTCAGGAATAGTAGTGCTTAGTAGTCAGGACTCAGGAATAGTAGTGCTTAGTAGTCAGGGCTCAGGAATAGTAGTGCTTAGTAGTCAGGGCTCAGGAATAGTAGTGCTTAGTCAGAGCTCAGGAATAGTAGTGCTTAGTAGTCAGAGCTCAGGAATAGTAGTGCTTAGTAGTCAGGGCTCAGGAATAGTAGTGCTTAGTAGTCAGGGCTCAGGAATAGTAGTGCTTAGTAGTCAGGGCTCAGGAATAGTAGTGTTTAGTAGTCAGGGCTCAGGAGTAGTAGTGCTTAGTAGTCAGGGCTCAGGAATAGTAGTGATAAGTAGTCAGGGCTCAGGAATAGTAGTGCTTAGTAGTCAGGGCTCAGGAATAGTAGTGCTTAGTAGTCAGGGCTCAGGAATAGTAGTTCTTAGTAGTCAGGGCTCAGGAATAGTAGTGCTTAGTAGTCAGGGCTCAGGAATAGTAGTGCTTAGTAGTCAGGGCTCAGGAATAGTAGTGCTTAGTAGTCAGGGCTCAGGAATAGTAGTGGTTAGTAGTCAGGGCTCAGGAATAGTAGTGCTTAGTAGTCAGGGCTCAGGAATAGTAGTGGTTAGTAGTCAGGGCTCGGGAATAGTAGTGCTTAGTAGTCAGGGCTCAGGAATAGTAGTGCTTAGTAGTCAGAGCTCAGGAATAGTAGTGCTTAGTAGTCAGGGCTCAGGAATAGTAGTGCTTAGTAGTCAGGGCTCAGGAATAGTAGTGCTTAGTAGTCAGGGCTCAGGAATAGTAGTGATAAGTAGTCAGGGCTCAGGAATAGTAGTGCTTAGTAGTCAGGGCTCAGGAATAGTAGTGATAAGTAGTCAGGGCTCAGGAATAGTAGTGCTTAGTAGTCAGGGCTCAGGAATAGTAGTGCTTAGTAGTCAGGGCTCAGGAATAGTAGTGGTTAGTAGTCAGGGCTCAGGAATAGTAGTGCTTAGTAGTCAGAGCTCAGGAATAGTAGTGGTTAGTAGTCAGGGCTTAGGAATAGTAGTGCTTAGTAGTCAGGGCTCAGGAATAGTAGTGCTTAGTAGTCAGGGCTCAGGAATAGTAGTGCTTAGTAGTCAGGGCTCAGGAATAGTAGTGCTTAGTAGTCAGGGATCAGGAATAGTAGTACTTAGTAGTCAGGGCTCAGGAATAGTAGTGCTTAGTAGTCAGGGCTCAGGAATAGTAGTGCCTAGTAGTCAGGGCTCGGGAATAGTAGTGGTTAGTAGTCAGGGCTCAGGAATAGTAGTGCTTAGTAGTCAGGGCTCGGGAATAGTAGTGCTTAGTAGTCAGGGCTCAGGAATAGTAGTGCTTAGTAGTCAGAGCTCAGGAATAGTAGTGCTTAGTAGTCAGGGCTCAGGAATAGTAGTGGTTAGTAGTCAGGGCTCAGGAATAGTAGTGGTTAGTAGTCAGGGCTCAGGAATAGTAGTGCTTAGTAGTCAGGGCTCAGGAATAGTAGTGGTTAGTAGTCAGGGCTCAGGAATAGTAGTGCTTAGTAGTCAGAGCTCAGGAATAGTAGTGCTTAGTAGTCAGGGCTCAGGAATAGTAGTGCTTAGTAGTCAGGGCTCAGGAATAGTAGTGCTTAGTAGTCAGAGCTCAGGAATAGTAGTGCTTAGTAGTCAGGGCTCAGGAATAGTAGTGCCTAGTAGTCAGGGCTCGGGAATAGTAGTGCTTAGTAGTCAGGGCTCAGGAATAGTAGTGCTTAGTAGTCAGGGCTCGGGAATAGTAGTGCTTAGTAGTCAGGGCTCAGGAATAGTAGTGCTTAGTAGTCAGAGCTCAGGAATAGTAGTGCTTAGTAGTCAGGGCTCAGGAATAGTAGTGCCTAGTAGTCAGGGCTGAGGAAGAGTAGTCAGGACTGAGGAAGAGGAGTCAGGGCTGAGGAGTAGTCAGGACTGAGGAGTAGTCAGGACTGAGGAGTAGTCAGGACTGAGGAGTAGTCAGGGCTGAGGAAGAGTAGTCAGGGCTGAGGAGTAGTCAGGGCTGAGGAAGAGTAGTCAGGACTGAGGAAGAGTAGTCAGGGCTGAGGAGTAGTCAGGGCTGAGGAAGAGTAGTCAGGACTGAGGAAGAGTAGTCAGGACTGAGGAGTAGTCAGGACTGAGGAGTAGTCAGGGCTGAGGAAGAGGAGTCAGGACTGAGGAGTAGTCAGGGCTGAGGAAGAGGAGTCAGGACTGAGGAGTAGTCAGGACTGAGGAGTAGTCAGGACTGAGGAAGAGTAGTCAGGGCAGAAGAGTAGTCAGGACTGAGGAAGAGTAGTCAGGACTGAGGAAGAGTAGTCAGGACTGAGGAGTAGTCAGGGCTGAGGAAGAGGAGTCAGGACTGAGGAGTAGTCAGGACTGAGGAAGAGTAGTCAGGGCAGAAGAGTAGTCAGGACTGAAGAAGAGTAGTCAGGACTGAGGAAGAGTAGTCAGGGCTGAGGAGTAGTCAGGGCTGAGGAAGAGGAGTCAGGACTGAGGAAGAGTAGTCAGGGCAGAGGAAGAGTAGTCAGGGCAGAAGAGTAGTCAGGACTGAGGAAGAGTAGTCAGGACTGAGGAAGAGTAGTCAGGACTGAGGAAGAGTAGTCAGGGCAGAGGAAGAGTAGTCAGGATTCAGTAATAGTTAGGACTAGTAGACAGGGCTCATGATTAGTTGCCAGGACATAGGATTAGTGGTAAAGAGTGGTCAGGATTCATAAATAGGGAGTAAAAGAGTAGTCAGAAATCATGATAAGTAGTCAGGGCTCAGGAATAGTAGTGCTTAGTAGTCAGAGCTCAGGAATAGTAGTGCTTAGTAGTCAGGGTTCAGGAATAGTAGTGGTTAGTAGTCAGGGCTCAGGAATAGTAGTGCTTAGTAGTCAGGGCTCAGGAATAGTAGTGCTTAGTAGTCAGAGCTCAGGAATAGTAGTGGTTAGTAGTTAGGGCTCGGGAATAGTAGTGCTTAGTAGTCAGGGCTCGGGAATAGTAGTGCTTAGTAGTCAGAGCTCAGGAATAGTAGTGATAAGTAGTCAGGGCTCAGGAATAGTAGTGCTTAGTAGTCAGAGCTCAGGAATAGTAGTGCTTAGTAGTCAGGGCTCAGGAATAGTAGTGGTTAGTAGTCAGGGCTCAGGAATAGTAGTGCTTAGTAGTCAGGGCTCAGGAATAGTAGTGCTTAGTAGTCAGGGCTCAGGAATAGTAGTGCTTAGTAGTCAGGGCTCAGGAATAGTAGTGCTTAGTAGTCAGGGCTCAGGAATAGTAGTGCTTAGTAGTCAGAGCTCAGGAATAGTAGTGCTTAGTAGTCAGGGCTCAGGAATAGTAGTGCTTAGTAGTCAGGGCTCAGGAATAGTAGTGCTTAGTAGTCAGGGCTCAGGAATAGTAGTGCTTAGTAGTCAGGGCTCAGGAATAGTAGTGATTAGTAGTCAGGGCTCAGGAATAGTAGTGGTTAGTAGTCAGGGCTCAGGAATAGTAGTGGTTAGTAGTCAGGGCTCAGGAATAGTAGTGCTTAGTAGTCAGGGCTCAGGAATAGTAGTGCTTAGTAGTCAGGGCTCAGGAATAGTAGTGATAAGTAGTCAGGGCTCAGGAATAGTAGTGCTTAGTAGTCAGGGCTCAGGAATAGTAGTGCTTAGTAGTCAGGGCTCAGGAATAGTAGTGTTTAGTAGTCAGGGCTCAGGAATAGTAGTGATTAGTAGTCAGGGCTCAGGAATAGTAGTGCTTAGTAGTCAGGGCTCAGGAATAGTAGTGCTTAGTAGTCAGGGCTCAGGAATAGTAGTGCCTAGTAGTCAGGGCTCGGGAATAGTAGTGGTTAGTAGTCAGGGCTCAGGAATAGTAGTGCTTAGTAGTCAGGGCTCAGGAATAGTAGTGCTTAGTAGTCAGGGCTCAGGAATAGAGGTGCTTAGTAGTCAGGGCTCAGGAATAGTAGTGCTTAGTAGTCAGGGCTCAGGAATAGTAGTGCTTAGTAGTCAGGGCTCAGGAATAGTAGTGGTTAGTAGTCAGGGCTCAGGAATAGTAGTGCTTAGTCAGAGCTCAGGAATAGTAGTGCTTAGTAGTCAGGGCTCAGGAATAGTAGTGCTTAGTAGTCAGGGCTCAGGAATAGTAGTGTTTAGTAGTCAGGGCTCAGGAGTAGTAGTGCTTAGTAGTCAGGGCTCAGGAATAGTAGTGATAAGTAGTCAGGGCTCAGGAATAGTAGTGCTTAGTAGTCAGGGCTCAGGAATAGTAGTGCTTAGTAGTCAGGGCTCAGGAATAGTAGTACTTAGTAGTCAGGGCTCAGGAATAGTAGTGCTTAGTAGTCAGGGCTCAGGAATAGTAGTGCTTAGTAGTCAGGGCTCAGGAATAGTAGTGCTTAGTAGTCAGGGCTCAGGAATAGTAGTGGTTAGTAGTCAGGGCTCAGGAATAGTAGTGCTTAGTAGTCAGGGCTCAGGAATAGTAGTGGTTAGTAGTCAGGGCTCAGGAATAGTAGTGCTTAGTAGTCAGAGCTCAGGAATAGTAGTGCTTAGTAGTCAGGGCTCAGGAATAGTAGTGCTTAGTAGTCAGGGCTCAGGAATAGTAGTGCTTAGTAGTCAGGGCTCAGGAATAGTAGTGGTTAGTAGTCAGGGCTCAGGAATAGTAGTGGTTAGTAGTCAGGGCTCGGGAATAGTAGTGCTTAGTAGTCAGGGCTCAGGAATAGTAGTGGTTAGTAGTCAGGGCTCAGGAATAGTAGTGCTTAGTAGTCAGGGCTCAGGAATAGTAGTGGTTAGTAGTCAGGGCTCAGGAATAGTAGTGCTTAGTAGTCAGGGCTCAGGAATAGTAGTGCTTAGTAGTCAGAGCTCAGGAATAGTAGTGCTTAGTAGTCAGGGCTCGGGAATAGTAGTGCTTAGTAGTCAGGGCTCAGGAATAGTAGTGCTTAGTAGTCAGAGCTCAGGAATAGTAGTGCTTAGTAGTCAGGGCTCAGGAATAGTAGTGCTTAGTAGTCAGGGCTCAGGAATAGTAGTGCTTAGTAGTCAGGGCTCAGGAATAGTAGTGCTTAGTAGTCAGGGCTCAGGAATAGTAGTACTTAGTAGTCAGGGCTCAGGAATAGTAGTGCTTAGTAGTCAGGGCTCAGGAATAGTAGTGCTTAGTAGTCAGGGCTCGGGAATAGTAGTGGTTAGTAGTCAGGGCTCAGGAATAGTAGTGCTTAGTAGTCAGGGCTCGGGAATAGTAGTGCTTAGTAGTCAGGGCTCAGGAATAGTAGTGCTTAGTAGTCAGAGCTCAGGAATAGTAGTGCTTAGTAGTCAGGGCTCAGGAATAGTAGTGGTTAGTAGTCAGGGCTCAGGAATAGTAGTGGTTAGTAGTCAGGGCTCAGGAATAGTAGTGCTTAGTAGTCAGGGCTCAGGAATAGTAGTGGTTAGTAGTCAGGGCTCAGGAATAGTAGTGCTTAGTAGTCAGAGCTCAGGAATAGTAGTGCTTAGTAGTCAGGGCTCAGGAATAGTAGTGCTTAGTAGTCAGGGCTCAGGAATAGTAGTGCTTAGTAGTCAGAGCTCAGGAATAGTAGTGCTTAGTAATCAGGGCTCAGGAATAGTAGTGCCTAGTAGTCAGGGCTCGGGAATAGTAGTGCTTAGTAGTCAGGGCTCAGGAATAGTAGTGCTTAGTAGTCAGGGCTCGGGAATAGTAGTGCTTAGTAGTCAGGGCTCAGGAATAGTAGTGCTTAGTAGTCAGAGCTCAGGAATAGTAGTGCTTAGTAGTCAGGGCTCAGGAATAGTAGTGCTTAGTAGTCAGGGCTCGGGAATAGTAGTGCTTAGTAGTCAGGGCTCAGGAATAGTAGTGGTTAGTAGTCAGGGCTCGGGAATAGTAGTGCTTAGTAGTCAGGGCTGAGGAAGAGTAGTCAGGACTGAGGAAGAGGAGTCAGGGCTGAGGAGTAGTCAGGACTGAGGAGTAGTCAGGACTGAGGAGTAGTCAGGGCTGAGGAAGAGTAGTCAGGGCTGAGGAGTAGTCAGGGCTGAGGAAGAGTAGTCAGGACTGAGGAAGAGTAGTCAGGGCTGAGGAGTAGTCAGGGCTGAGGAAGAGTAGTCAGGACTGAGGAAGAGTAGTCAGGACTGAGGAGTAGTCAGGACTGAGGAGTAGTCAGGGCTGAGGAAGAGGAGTCAGGACTGAGGAGTAGTCAGGGCTGAGGAAGAGGAGTCAGGACTGAGGAGTAGTCAGGACTGAGGAGTAGTCAGGACTGAGGAAGAGTAGTCAGGGCAGAAGAGTAGTCAGGACTGAGGAAGAGTAGTCAGGACTGAGGAAGAGTAGTCAGGGCTGAGGAGTAGTCAGGGCTGAGGAAGAGGAGTCAGGACTGAGGAAGAGTAGTCAGGGCAGAGGAAGAGTAGTCAGGGCAGAAGAGTAGTCAGGACTGAGGAAGAGTAGTCAGGACTGAGGAAGAGTAGTCAGGACTGAGGAAGAGTAGTCAGGGCAGAGGAAGAGTAGTCAGGATTCAGTAATAGTTAGGACTAGTAGACAGGGCTCATGATTAGTTGCCAGGACATAGGATTAGTGGTAAAGAGTGGTCAGGATTCATAAATAGGGAGTAAAAGAGTAGTCAGAACTCATGATAAGTAGTCAGGGCTCAGGAATAGTAGTGCTTAGTAGTCAGAGCTCAGGAATAGTAGTGCTTAGTAGTCAGGGTTCAGGAATAGTAGTGGTTAGTAGTCAGGGCTCAGGAATAGTAGTGCTTAGTAGTCAGGGCTCAGGAATAGTAGTGCTTAGTAGTCAGAGCTCAGGAATAGTAGTGGTTAGTAGTCAGGGCTCGGGAATAGTAGTGCTTAGTAGTCAGGGCTCAGGAATAGTAGTGCTTAGTAGTCAGGGCTCAGGAATAGTAGTGCTTAGTAGTCAGGGCTCAGGAATAGTAGTGCTTAGTAGTCAGGGCTCAGGAATAGTAGTGGTTAGTAGTCAGGGCTCAGGAATAGTAGTGCTTAGTAGTCAGTGCTCAGGAATAGTAGTGATTAGTAG
This sequence comes from Leptodactylus fallax, assembly GCA_947044405.1. Classification (NCBI taxonomy): domain Eukaryota; kingdom Metazoa; phylum Chordata; class Amphibia; order Anura; family Leptodactylidae; genus Leptodactylus; species Leptodactylus fallax. The sequence continues at coordinate 293,997 of CAMRHE010000773.1, forward strand.
TCAGGGCTCAGGAATAGTAGTGCTTAGTAGTCAGGGCTCAGGAATAGTACTGGTTAGTAGTCAGGGCTCAGGAATAGTAGTGCTTAGTAGTCAGGGCTCAGGAATAGTAGTGCTTAGTAGTCAGGGCTCAGGAATAGTAGTGCTTAGTAGTCAGGGCTCAGGAATAGTAGTGCTTAGTAGTCAGGGCTCAGGAATAGTAGTGCTTAGTAGTCATGGCTCAGGAATAGTAGTGCTTAGTAGTCAGGGCTCAGGAATAGTAGTGCTTAGTAGTCAGGGCTCAGGAATAGTAGTGCTTAGTAGTCAGGGCTCAGGAATAGTAGTGATAAGTAGTCAGGGCTCAGGAATAGTAGTGCTTAGTAGTCAGGGCTCAGGAATAGTAGTGCTTAGTAGTCAGGGCTCAGGAATAGTAGTGCTTAGTAGTCAGGGCTCAGGAATAGTAGTGCTTAGTAGTCAGGGCTCAGGAATAGTAGTGCTTAGTAGTCAGGGCTCAGGAATAGTAGTGCTTAGTAGTCAGGGCTCAGGAATAGTAGTGCTTAGTAGTCAGGGCTCAGGAATAGTAGTGGTTAGTAGTCAGGGCTCAGGAATAGTAGTGCTTAGTAGTCAGAGCTCAGGAATAGTAGTGCTTAGTAGTCAGGGCTCAGGAATAGTAGTGCTTAGTAGTCAGGGCTCAGGAATAGTAGTGCTTAGTAGTCAGGGCTCAGGAATAGTAGTGCTTAGTAGTCAGGGCTCGGGAATAGTAGTGCTTAGTAGTCAGGGCTCAGGAGTAGTAGTGCTTAGTAGTTAGGGCTCAGGAATAGTAGTGATAAGTAGTCAGGGCTCAGGAATAGTAGTGCTTAGTAGTCAGGGCTCAGGAATAGTAGTGCCTAGTAGTCAGGGCTCGGGAATAGTAGTGCTTAGTAGTCAGAGCTCAGGAATAGTAGTGGTTAGTAGTCAGGGCTCGGGAATAGTAGTGCTTAGTAGTCAGGGCTCAGGAATAGTAGTGCTTAGTAGTCAGAGCTCAGGAATAGTAGTGCTTAGTAGTCAGGGCTCAGGAATAGTAGTGCTTAGTAGTCAGGACTCGGGAATAGTAGTGCTTAGTAGTCAGGGCTCAGGAATAGTAGTGCTTAGTAGTCGGCTCAGGAATAGTAGTGCTTAGTAGTCAGGGCTCAGGAATAGTAGTGCTTAGTAGTCAGGGCTCGGGAATAGTAGTGCTTAGTAGTCAGGGCTCAGGAATAGTAGTGCCTAGTAGTCAGGGCTCGGGAATAGTAGTGGTTAGTAGTCAGGGCTCAGGAATAGTAGTGCTTAGTAGTCAGGGCTCCGGAATAGTAGTGCCTAGTAGTCAGGGCTCAGGAATAGTAGTGGTTAGTAGTCAGGGCTCAGGAATAGTAGTGGTTAGTAGTCAGGGCTCAGGAATAGTAGTGCTTAGTAGTCAGGGCTCAGGAATAGTAGTGCTTAGTAGTCAGGGCTCAGGAATAGTAGTACTTAGTAGTCAGGGCTCAGGAATAGTAGTGGTTAGTAGTCAGGGCTCAGGAATAGTAGTGCTTAGTAGTCAGGGCTCAGGAATAGTAGTACTTAGTAGTCAGGGCTCAGGAATAGTAGTGGTTAGTAGTCAGGGCTCAGGAATAGTAGTGGTTAGTAGTCAGGGCTCAGGAATAGTAGTGCTTAGTAGTCAGGGCTCAGGAATAGTAGTGGTTAGTAGTCAGGGCTCAGGAATAGTAGTGCTTAGTAGTCAGGGCTCAGGAATAGTAGTGCTTAGTAGTCAGGGCTCAGGAATAGTAGTGCCTAGTAGTCAGTGCTCAGGAATAGTAGTGCTTAGTAGTCAGGGCTCAGGAATAGTAGTGCTTAGTAGTCAGGGCTCAGGAATAGTAGTGCTTAGTAGTCAGGGCTCAGGAATAGTAGTGATTAGTAGTCAGGGCTCAGGAATAGTAGTGCTTAGTAGTCAGGGCTCAGGAATAGTAGTGGTTAGTAGTCAGGGCTCAGGAATAGTAGTGCTTAGTAGTCAGAGCTCAGGAATAGTAGTGCTTAGTAGTCAGGGCTCAGGAATAGTAGTGCTTAGTAGTCAGGGCTCAGGAGTAGTAGTGCTTAGTAGTCAGGGCTCAGGAGTAGTAGTGCTTAGTAGTCAGGGCTCAGGAATAGTAGTGATAAGTAGTCAGGGCTCAGGAATAGTAGTGGTTAGTAGTCAGGGCTCAGGAATAGTAGTGGTTAGTAGTCAGAGCTCAGGAATAGTAGTGTTTAGTAGTCAGGGCTCAGGAATAGTAGTGCTTAGTAGTCAGGGCTCAGGAATAGTAGTGGTTAGTAGTCAGGGCTCAGGAATAGTAGTGGTTAGTAGTCAGGGCTCAGGAATAGTAGTGCTTAGTAGTCAGGGCTCAGGAATAGTAGTGGTTAGTAGTCAGGGCTCAGGAATAGTAGTGCTTAGTAGTCAGGGCTCAGGAATAGTAGTGCTTAGTAGTCAGGGCTCGGGAATAGTAGTGCCTAGTAGTCAGGGCTCGGGAATAGTAGTGCTTAGTAGTCAGAGCTCAGGAATAGTAGTGGTTAGTAGTCAGGGCTCGGGAATAGTAGTGCTTAGTAGTCAGGGCTCAGGAATAGTAGTGGTTAGTAGTCAGGGCTCAGGAATAGTAGTGCTTAGTAGTCAGGGCTCAGGAATAGTAGTGCTTAGTAGTCAGGGCTCAGGAATAGTAGTGCTTAGTAGTCAGGGCTCAGGAATAGTAGTGCTTAGTAGTCAGGGCTCAGGAATAGTAGTGCTTAGTAGTCAGGGCTCAGGAATAGTAGTGCTTAGTAGTCAGGGCTCAGGAATAGTAGTGCTTAGTAGTCAGGGCTCAGGAATAGTAGTGCTTAGTAGTCAGGGCTCAGGAATATTAGTGCTTAGTAGTCAGGGCTCAGGAATAGTAGTGCTTAGTAGTCAGAGCTCAGGAATAGTAGTGGTTAGTAGTCAGGGCTCAGGAATAGTAGTGCTTAGTAGTCAGAGCTCAGGAATAGTAGTGCTTAGTAGTCAGGGCTCAGGAATAGTAGTGCTTAGTAGTCAGGGCTCAGGAGTAGTAGTGCTTAGTAGTCAGGGCTCAGGAGTAGTAGTGCTTAGTAGTCAGGGCTCAGGAATAGTAGTGATAAGTAGTCAGGGCTCAGGAGTAGTAGTGGTTAGTAGTCAGGGCTCAGGAATAGTAGTGGTTAGTAGTCAGAGCTCAGGAATAGTAGTGCTTAGTAGTCAGGGCTCAGGAATAGTAGTGCTTAGTAGTCAGGGCTCAGGAATAGTAGTGGTTAGTAGTCAGGGCTCAGGAATAGTAGTGGTTAGTAGTCAGGGCTCAGGAATAGTAGTGCTTAGTAGTCAGGGCTCAGGAATAGTAGTGGTTAGTAGTCAGGGCTCAGGAATAGTAGTGCTTAGTAGTCAGGGCTCAGGAATAGTAGTGCTTAGTAGTCAGGGCTCAGGAATAGTAGTGCCTAGTAGTCAGGGCTCGGGAATAGTAGTGCTTAGTAGTCAGAGCTCAGGAATAGTAGTGGTTAGTAGTCAGGGCTCGGGAATAGTAGTGCTTAGTAGTCAGGGCTCAGGAATAGTAGTGCTTTGTAGTCAGAGCTCAGGAATAGTAGTGCTTAGTAGTCAGGGCTCAGGAATAGTAGTGCTTAGTAGTCAGGGCTCGGGAATAGTAGTGCTTAGTAGTCAGGGCTCAGGAATAGTAGTGGTTAGTAGTCAGGGCTCGGGAATAGTAGTGCCTAGTAGTCAGGGCTCAGGAATAGTAGTGCTTAGTAGTCAGGGCTCGGGAATAGTAGTGCTTAGTAGTCAGGGCTCAGGAATAGTAGTGCTTAGTAGTCAGGGCTCGGGAATAGTAGTGCTTAGTAGTCAGGGCTCAGGAATAGTAGTGCCTAGTAGTCAGGGCTCGGGAATAGTAGTGGTTAGTAGTCAGGGCTCAGGAATAGTAGTGCTTAGTAGTCAGGGCTCGGGAATAGTAGTGCTTAGTAGTCAGGGCTCAGGAATAGTAGTGCTTAGTAGTCAGGGCTCAGGAATAGTAGTGGTTAGTAGTCAGGGCTCAGGAATAGTAGTGCTTAGTAGTCAGGGCTCAGGAATAGTAGTGCTTAGTAGTCAGGGCTCAGGAATAGTAGTACTTAGTAGTCAGGGCTCAGGAATAGTAGTGCTTAGTAGTCAGGGCTCAGGAATAGTAGTGGTTAGTAGTCAGGGCTCAGGAATAGTAGTGCTTAGTAGTCAGGGCTCAGGAATCTTTGTCGGTGTTCATACCCGGACACGAGCCAGTCCTGTATCTCCCCATGTTCACTAGCCCTGACACCTGAACACACCTACACACATACAGTGCTTGTGGCCTGATGTCTGTCACATTATATAACATTAACCCTAACAGTAACAACCTCCCTATAATAGTCTGCCTAGACAGTATGTAGCTGGCGTTACGCTGCACATTATAGCATGGTGTAACATGTACAGGGCAGTACAGTAATAATACACAGGCGGTATTTTCACCACAACATGGTGAGCAAGAATAAAGGATACCCATTATGTGACCCTCTTATACTTAGGATAGCGGTTATAATACATATATATATATAGGTCTAAGTAACAAACCACATTAACTCTTTCTCTCCTATAGTAAAATCTGAAATCAGCAACTGCCGTATAAAGATAATGGAAGTGAAAGAAAAGATCCAAATAGCAAAGACAAGCCAAGAGAAGAAGGTGAGTAAGAGGGATGTCACAGCATATGGGGGGTACAGGAACCTGGAAGCACTGCCGCCTGTGTACACAATACATCTGTATAACTATAGACACTATTACAGCAGAACTTTTGTGTTGGAATCTGCCTGAAAAATTCTGCTCTTATTCATTTCAGGGGGGGGGGGTAGAAGGGTCCTGCTCAGTCACCTCCCATTCAAGTGAATAGGAATAGTACATCTTTCTTCTGTCGGCAGGAACAGTTCTGCAGCAGATTTTGCGTGGCCGTGTGAACTTACCCTTACTCTGAGCCATGTCTTCATATTGAATATTCACAGGTCACCATTGTGCTGGAGAAGGGATTTCAGCGAGATCTGCTGAAGAAGACTCAAGATGGACTGGAGGTTCAGAAGGAGAATCTTCTTAGAGACAATCGTCGTCTCCAGTCTAAACTGGTGGGTGCAGACCTCATGAAATGAAGCACAGTGGGGCTGACTTATCACACCTTGTACACCAGGGGTTTCGTCTTTTGTGCCAGTTTCTGTGGCTGATGTAGATTTCGCTTCTGGCACACAGAATCTCCGGAGATATGCCAGAATTATTAAGGGGCCGGACCCTCCTAATAATTCTGGAACTTCTCCCGCCAGCTTACAAATGGAGTAAAACCTGTGCACAAAGCAAGCAGGGGTACAAATCTTTCCATTATACTTTCCACTGTAAAGGTTCCACAAAATACTGAGCAGAAAACTTGAGTTTTTCAATATTCGCATGCATTAGGCCTGGGTGCACACACAGCCCATTACAACTCCAATACGTGACTTTCACGTTCTGTATAGCTGCTGCTGGATGTACCCATTCTTACCCCCCACACGGTTCAACACCCCCCTTTACTGACATCCCACATGGTATATTGCTCTTTATTGTCCCAACATACAGTATATTGTACCTTTATTGACCATCATAAAGTAAGTTCTCCCTTTACAGGCCCTGCACACAGTATACTGCCCCCATACAGTAAAGGCTCACTTTACAGGCCCCCTACACAGTAGACTTCCCCCTTTACAGGCCCCTATACATTAAAGGCTCACTTTCCAGGCCCCCTACACAATACACTTCCCCCTTTACAGGCCCCCATACAGTAAAGGCTCACATTACAGGCCCCCTACACAGTAAACTTCCCCCTTACAGGTCCCTATAAGGTAAGGGATCACTTTACAGGCCCCCATACAGTAAGGGCTCACTTTACAGGCCCCCTACACAGTAGACTTCCCCCTTACAGGTCCCTATAAGGTAAGGGATCACTTTACAGGCCCCCCACACAGTTGACTGCCCCTTTTACATCCCCCACTACAGTAAGGGCCTGCTTTTCAGGTCCCCCTAGAGTAAGGGCCCAGTTTACATGGCTCGTACATTATGGACATACTGTCACCCACACAGTAAAGGGGCTCTTAATAAATTTGGCACAACCGTTCCAAGCCTCTTAGCCACCCCTGTTTGATGCACCTTTCATGAATATAATACCATTATGCTGCTTCTCTAGCCTGTGACATGATAGACATGCCCTGGTGTACACCTGTCACCTATCTACGGCCCTGGCTTTGGCCTGTACTTGCAGGTGCAGTTTCCCCTCTCGGTGCTGTTATTGCTGAGTGTCTGTAATAGAAATAAATCCCATGTTTTACCGCTCAGCCGCTGAGTGTCAGTGGGGGAGGCTCAGAGCTTAGCGTGTAAAACATAGATTTATTTGCACCATTCTCGAAAAGAACAGACTTCAGTGACTAAAGCTTAAGGACCCCTGACCTTACCCCAGGCTGAGAGCCATTACAGACAGTGGGGAGACGCTTTTAACACAGCTGTGGGCGATAACTGAACCGCTAGTTCAAGCCCAGAGCATAACACACACCTGCTCCTCCATCCCCGGCTCAGAGCGCCGCTCCAGCACTGCAGCAAGAGATGCAATAGATAGGGAAATGTCATCAGGCCAGGCGTACATTGACATCAGAATGGCGGGTATTACCAGGTCCACTGACAGATCCCATCCACACATCCATGACATTAGTAACAGAAGCCGCTTCTGCCTGGATCTGGACTATATCACCCTGGGTGCTCTATGGGATGTGGTTCAGTGAAGCACATTTGTAACATGGGGGGCCCTGGTTGTTATCTTTTGCTTTTCATTCCATCAACTTGGTAAAAATGATTAACATCTATTTGGAGCCAAAAAGTGTGAACCTTTTGTCATCCAAGCTGAAGCTGCACAATATTGGGAGACGCCTTTTTGGGGGTTTTCGTGAGCGGTGTCAGCATGTGTGTGACTCAGCTTAGGTTTAAGGCTCTGTTCACACCTACATTGTGATTTCCATTTTTAACAGAGACCACAATGCTGTGATGGATCCATTGCATTAAGGACACCACTGATGTCTGACAGACACTATTGACTTATAATGAGGCTCGTCGGGTTCTGCTGAGGTGCTGGTTCTTTTGGCAGGATCCTGGACACAATGGAATATGCAACATAAGCCCCTAATGGAGCCTCTCTTGCCCATGTGAACATGGCTTAAGTATTCGCTGCATTAGGCTCTGTTCACATCTGCCTCAGAGGTATCATTGGGAATCTCTATTACAGAGTCCATTATTTTTGACAGCGAAAATAGCAATCCAAACAGCTTTATTGGCAGACCCTGTTATAAGTCGTATAATTATAAACAATTAGAAACTAGCACACAAGTGTGAACTAAGCCATAGAGGCAGAAAGTGGCTGTGAAATGGCAGGACTACTCCAGTAGTGAGAGTGAGCACCTTCTTATATGGGGTCTGTCCAGAACTAGCACCTTCTTATAGAGGACCTGTCCAGAACTAGCACCTTCTTATAGAGGATCTGTATAGAGCAAGCACCTTCTTATAGGGGATCTGTCCAGAATTAGCACCTTCTTATAGAGGATCTGTATAGAGCAAGCACCTTCTTATAGGGGATCTGTCCAGAACTAGCACCTTATAGGGGACCTGTATAGATCGAGCACATTCTTATAGGGGACCTGTCCAGAACTAGCACTGTCTTATAGAGGACCGGTCCAGAACTAGCACCTTCTTATATGGGGTCTGTCCAGAACTAGCACCTTCTTATAGAGGATCTGTATAGAGCAAGCACCTTCTTATAGGGGATCTGTCCAGAACTAGCACCTTCTTATAGAGGATCTGTATAGAGCAAGCACCTTCTTATAGGGGATCTGTCCAGAACTAGCACCTTATAGGGGACCTGTATAGATCGAGCACATTCTTATAGGGGACCTGTCCAGAACTAGCACCTTCTTATAGAGGATCTGTATAGAGCAAGCACCTACTTATAGGGGATCTGTCCAGAACTAGCACTGTCTTATAGAGGACCTGTCCAGAACTAGCACCTTCTTATAGGGGACCTGTCCAGAACTAGCACCTTCTTATAGAGGATCTGTATAGAGCAAGCACCTTCTTATAGGGGATCTGTCCAGAACTAGCACCTTATAGGGGACCTGTATAGAGCGAGCACATTCTTATAGGGGATCTGTCCAGAACTAGCACCTTCTTATAGGGGACCTGTATAGAGCGAGCACCTTCTTATAGAGGATCTGTATAGAGCAAGCACCTTCTTATAGGGGATCTGTCCAGAACTAGCACCTTATAGGGGACCTGTATAGAGCGAGCACATTCTTATAGGGGACCTGTCCAGAACTAGCACCTTCTTATAGGGGACCTGTCCAGAACTAGCACCTTCTTATAGGGGATCTGTCCAGAACTAGCACCTTCTTATAGGGGACCTGTATAGAGCGAGCACCTTCTTATAGGGGACCTATATAGAGCGAGCACCTTCTTATAGGGGACCTGTATAGAGCTAGCACCTTCCTATAGGGGACCTGTATAGAGCCAGCACCTTCCTATAGGGGATCTGTATAGAGCGAGCACATTCTTATAGGGGACCTGTATAGAGCGAGCACATTCTTATAGGGGATCTGTCCAGAACTAGCACCTTCCTATAGGGGATCTGTCCAGAACTAGCACCTTCTTATAGGGGACCTGTATAGAGCGAGCACATTCTTATAGGGGACCTGTATAGAGCGAGCACATTCTTATAGGGGATCTGTCCAGAACTAGCACCTTCCTATAGGGGATCTGTCCAGAACTAGCACCTTCTTATAGGGGACCTGTATAGAGCGAGCACATTCTTATAGGGGACCTGTATAGAGCTAGCACCTTCCTATAGGGGACCTGTATAGAGCTAGCACCTTCCTATAGGGGATCTGTCCAGAACTAGCACCTTCTTATAGGGGACCTGTATAGAGCGAGCACATTCTTATAGGGGATCTGTCCAGAACTAGCACCTTCTTATAGGGAACCTGTATAGAGCGAGCACATTCTTATAGGGGACCTGTATAGAGCGAGCACATTCTTATAGGGGACCTGTATAGAGCGAGCACATTCTTATAGGGGACCTGTATAGAGCAAGCACCTTCCTATAGGGAATCTGTCCAGAACTAGCACCTTCCTATAGGGGACCTGTATAGAGCGAGCACATTCTTATAGGGGACCTGTATAGAGCGAGCACATTCTTATAGGGGACCTGTATAGAGCGAGCACATTCTTATAGGGGACCTGTATAGAGCGAGCACATTCTTATAGGGGACCTGTATAGAGCGAGCACATTCTTATAGGGGACCTGTATAGAGCTAGCACCTTCCTATAGGGGACCTGTATAGAGCGAGCACATTCTTATAGGGGACCTGTATAGAGCGAGCACATTCTTATAGGGGACCTGTATAGAGCTAGCACCTTCCTATAGGGGACCTGTATAGAGCGAGCACATTCTTATAGGGGACCTGTATAGAGCGAGCACATTCTTATAGGGGACCTGTATAGAGCGAGCACATTCTTAATGGGGATCTGTTTTATTTTTCTTAGCAAGAGATGAAGGAAGAAATGTCTGCAGAGGAGGAGAAGTTCATGAAGGAAGTCCAGGATTATAATAATCATTATGGGATACTGGTGGACAGAGAGGGGCTGCTCAGAGAACGTGCCGAGGCTGAAACTCAGAGACTGGATGAGGAGGCTGAGGTGCTGGGACGTGGTAGGTGATTTACTTGGCTGTACAGCTGTCACCCCAAACTCCATCATAGACATTCACACTCAGGCTTTGCTAGGTAGAGGGAGATAAGCTGCTGCCATATTGTTATCTACCCGCTTCAGACCCGTCTGTCCCTTCACAACTTCACAATCTGACCCCCAACTCATCTAGGCTACTCAGTCCCACCCAAACCTGGCTATCTCCATACACATTCACAGTGTGAGTGTAGGTTGGTGCCGCCACTATGTAGTAAGTATATACACGTGTGTGAGGCTTGTCTGAGAATCTGACACATGTAATGTGAGTCTCGGAGGCTTCCACCATCATACACTTCACATGCCCTGTGTACTGTGCACCTGCAAGCTCCTAAGTCTAAGCACAAAATAAACGGATATATTAAATGTTTCCACTGCAGTCTGGGACACCAATGTCTTCATGGACACGGCCAACTCAGTAAATCTACAGCATTTTTAGAGTTCCCTCATAAACTCTTTAGCGTTCTAACTGGTTTCTCATTAAGTTCTGTAGTATTTCTAAGGTTTCCCCAGTAAGTTCTGTAGTATTTCTAGGGTTCCCTCTAGTAAGTTCTGTAGTATTTCTAAGGTTTCCCCAGTAAGTTCTGTAGTATTTCTAGGGTCCCTCAGTATGTTCTGTAGTATTTCTAGGGTCCCCCTGTATGTTCTGTAGTATTTCTAGGGTCCCCAGTAAGTTCTGTAGTATTTCTAAGGTTTCCCCAGTAAGTTCTGTAGTATTTCTAGGGTCCCCAGTAAGTTCTGTAGTATTTCTAGGGTCCCCAGTAAGTTCTGTAGTATTTCTAGGGTCCCTCAGTAAGTTCTGTAGTATTTCTAGGGTCCCCCTGTAAGTTCTGTAGTATTTCTAGGGTCCCCCTGTATGTTCTGTAGTATTTCTAGGGTCCCCAGTATGTTCTGTAGTATTTCTAGGGTCCCCCTGTATGTTCTGTAGTATTTCTAGGGTCCCCTGTAAGTTCTGTAGTATTTCTAGGGTCCCTCAGTAAGTTCTGTAGTATTTCTAGGGTCCCCAGTAAGTTCTGTAGTATTTCTAGGGTCCCCAGTAAGTTCTGTAGTATTTCTAAGGTTTCCCCAGTAAGTTCTGTAGTATTTCTAGGGTCCCCAGTAAGTTCTGTAGTATTTCTAAGGTTTCCCCAGTAAGTTCTGTAGTATTTCTAGGGTCCCCAGTAAGTTCTGTAGTATTTCTAGGGTCCCCAGTAAGTTCTGTAGTATTTCTAAGGTTTCCCCAGTATGTTCTGTAGTATTTCTAGGGTTTCCCCAGTAAGTTCTGTAGTATTTCTAGGGTCCCCCTGTATGTTCTGTAGTATTTCTAGGGTCCCCCTGTATGTTCTGTAGTATTTCTAGGGTTACCTCAGTAAGTTCTGTAGTATTTCTAGGGTCCCCAGTAAGTTCTGTAGTATTTCTAGGGTCCCCAGTAAGTTCTGTAGTATTTCTAGGGTCCCTCAGTAAGTTCTGTAGTATTTCTAGGGTCCCTCAGTATGTTCTGTAGTATTTCTAGGGTCCCTCAGTAAGTTCTGTAGTATTTCTAGGGTCCCCAGTAAGTTCTGTAGTATTTCTAGGGTCCCCCTGTATGTTCTGTAGTATTTCTAGGGTTCCCCCAGTAAGTTCTGTAGTATTTCTAGGGTTACCTCAGTAAGTTCTGTAGTATTTCTAGGGTCCCCCAGTAAGTTCTGTAGTATTTCTAGGGTCCCTTAGTAAGTTCTGTAGTATTTCTAGGGTTCCCTCTAGTAAGTTCTGTAGTATTTCTAAGGTTTCCCCAGTAAGTTCTGTAGTATTTCTAGGGTCCCCCTGTATGTTCTGTAGTATTTCTAGGGTCCCCCTGTATGTTCTGTAGTATTTCTAGGGTCCCCCTGTATGTTCTGTAGTATTTCTAGGGTCCCCAGTAAGTTCTGTAGTATTTCTAGGGTCCCTCAGTAAGTTCTGTAGTATTTCTAGGGTCCCCAGTATGTTCTGTAGTATTTCTAGGGTCCCCAGTAAGTTCTGTAGTATTTCTAAGGTTTCCCCAGTAAGTTCTGTAGTATTTCTAGGGTTTCCCCAGTAAGTTCTGTAGTATTTCTAGGGTTACCTCAGTAAGTTCTGTAGTATTTCTAGGGTCCCCAGTAAGTTCTGTAGTATTTCTAGGGTCCCCAGTAAGTTCTGTAGTATTTCTAGGGTTACCTCAGTATGTTCTGTAGTATTTCTAGGGTTCCCCAGTAAGTTCTGTAGTATTTCTAGGGTCCCCAGTAAGTTCTGTAGTATTTCTAGGGTCCCTCAGTAAGTTCTGTAGTATTTCTAGGGTCCCCCTGTATGTTCTGTAGTATTTCTAGGGTCCCTCAGTATGTTCTGTAGTATTTCTAGGGTCCCTTAGTAAGTTCTGTAGTATTTCTAGGGTCCTCAGTAAGTTCTGTAGTATTTCTAGGGTCCCCTGTATGTTCTGTAGTATTTCTAGGGTCCCCCAGTAAGTTCTGTAGTATTTCTAGGGTCCCCCAGTAAGTTCTGTAGTATTTCTAGGGTCCCCTGTATGTTCTGTAGTATTTCTAGGGTCCCCTGTATGTTCTGTAATATTTCTAGGGTCCCCCTGTATGTTCTGTAGTATTTCTAGGGTCCTCAGTAAGTTCTGTAGTATTTCTAGGGTTCCCCAGTAAGTTCTGTAGTATTTCTAGGGTCCCCAGTATGTTCTGTAGTATTTCTAGGGTCCCCAGTAAGTTCTGTAGTATTTCTAGGGTCCCCCTGTATGTTCTGTAGTATTTCTAGGGTTCCCCCAGTAAGTTCTGTAGTATTTCTAGGGTCCCCCTGTATGTTCTGTAGTATTTCTAGGGTTACCTCAGTAAGTTCTGTAGTATTTCTAGGGTCCCCCAGTAAGTTCTGTAGTATTTCTAGGGTCCCTTAGTAAGTTCTGTAGTATTTCTAGGGTTCCCTCTAGTAAGTTCTGTAGTATTTCTAGGGTTCCCCAGTAAGTTCTGTAGTATTTCTAAGGTTTCCCCAGTAAGTTCTGTAGTATTTCTAGGGTCCCCAGTAAGTTCTGTAGTATTTCTAGGGTCCCTTAGTAAGTTCTGTAGTATTTCTAGGGTCCCCCTGTATGTTCTGTAGTATTTCTAGGGTTCCCCAGTAAGTTCTGTAGTATTTCTAGGGTCCCTCAGTAAGTTCTGTAGTATTTCTAGGGTCCCTCAGTAAGTTCTGTAGTATTTCTAGGGTCCCTCAGTAAGTTCTGTAGTATTTCTAGGGTCCCCAGTAAGTTCTGTAGTATTTCTAGGGTCCCCAGTAAGTTCTGTAGTATTTCTAGGGTCCCTCAGTAAGTTCTGTAGTATTTCTAGGGTCCCTCAGTAAGTTCTGTAGTATTTCTAGGGTCCCCCAGTAAGTTCTGTAGTATTTCTAGGGTCCCTCAGTAAGTTCTGTAGTATTTCTAGGGTCCCCCAGTAAGTTCTGTAGTATTTCTAGGGTCCCCCTGTATGTTCTGTAGTATTTCTAGGGTCCCCAGTAAGTTCTGTAGTATTTCTAGGGTCCCCAGTAAGTTCTGTAGTATTTCTAGGGTCCCTCAGTATGTTCTGTAGTATTTCTAGGGTCCCCCAGTAAGTTCTGTAGTATTTCTAGGGTCCCTCAGTAAGTTCTGTAGTATTTCTAGGGTCCCTCAGTAAGTTCTGTAGTATTTCTAGGGTTACCTCAGTAAGTTCTGTAGTATTTCTAGGGTCCCCCTGTAAGTTCTGTAGTATTTCTAGGGTTCCCCAGTAAGTTCTGTAGTATTTCTAGGGTCCCCAGTATGTTCTGTAGTATTTCTAGGGTCCCCAGTAAGTTCTGTAGTATTTCTAGGGTCCCCAGTAAGTTCTGTAGTATTTCTAGGGTCCCCCTGTATGTTCTGTAGTATTTCTAGGGTCCCCCTGTATGTTCTGTAGTATTTCTAGGGTTCCCCAGTAAGTTCTGTAGTATTTCTAGGGTCCCCCTGTATGTTCTGTAGTATTTCTAGGGTCCCCAGTATGTTCTGTAGTATTTCTAGGGTCCCCAGTATGTTCTGTAGTATTTCTAGGGTCCCTTAGTAAGTTCTGTAGTATTTCTAGGGTTACCTCAGTATGTTCTGTAGTATTTCTAGGGTCCCTCTAGTAAGTTCTGTAGTATTTCTAGGGTCCCCAGTAAGTTCTGTAGTATTTCTAGGGTCCCTCAGTAAGTTCTGTAGTATTTCTAGGGTCCCCAGTAAGTTCTGTAGTATTTCTAGGGTCCCTCAGTAAGTTCTGTAGTATTTCTAGGGTCCCCAGTAAGTTCTGTAGTATTTCTAGGGTCCCCAGTAAGTTCTGTAGTATTTCTAGGGTCCCTCAGTATGTTCTGTAGTATTTCTAGGGTCCCCCTGTATGTTCTGTAGTATTTCTAGGGTCCCCCTGTATGTTCTGTAGTATTTCTAGGGTCCCCAGTAAGTTCTGTAGTATTTCTAGGGTCCCCCTGTATGTTCTGTAGTATTTCTAGGGTCCCTCAGTAAGTTCTGTAGTATTTCTAGGGTCCCCAGTAAGTTCTGTAGTATTTCTAGGGTCCCCAGTAAGTTCTGTAGTATTTCTAGGGTCCCTCAGTAAGTTCTGTAGTATTTCTAGGGTCCCCCAGTAAGTTCTGTAGTATTTCTAGGGTCCCCAGTAAGTTCTGTAGTATTTCTAGGGTCCCCCAGTAAGTTCTGTAGTATTTCTAGGGTCCTCAGTAAGTTCTGTAGTATTTCTAGGGTCCCCCTGTATGTTCTGTAGTATTTCTAGGGTCCCCCTGTATGTTCTGTAGTATTTCTAGGGTTCCCCCAGTAAGTTCTGTAGTATTTCTAGGGTCCCCAGTAAGTTCTGTAGTATTTCTAGGGTCCCTCAGTAAGTTCTGTAGTATTTCTAGGGTCCCCAGTAAGTTCTGTAGTATTTCTAGGGTCCCCCTGTATGTTCTGTAGTATTTCTAGGGTTCCCCCAGTAAGTTCTGTAGTATTTCTAGGGTCCCTCAGTATGTTCTGTAGTATTTCTAGGGTCCCCCTGTATGTTCTGTAATATTTCTAGGGTCCCTCAGTAAGTTCTGTAGTATTTCTAGGGTTCCCTCTAGTAAGTTCTGTAGTATTTCTAGGGTCCCTCAGTATGTTCTGTAGTATTTCTAGGGTCCCCCTGTATGTTCTGTAATATTTCTAGGGTCCCTCAGTAAGTTCTGTAGTATTTCTAGGGTCCCCCAGTAAGTTCTGTAGTATTTCTAGGGTCCCCAGTAAGTTCTGTAGTATTTCTAGGGTCCCCAGTAAGTTCTGTAGTATTTCTAGGGTCCCCCTGTATGTTCTGTAGTATTTCTAGGGTCCCCTCTAGTAAGTTCTGTAGTATTTCTAGGGTCCCTCAGTAAGTTCTGTAATATTTCTAGGGTTCCCCAGTAAGTTCTGTAGTATTTCTAGGGTCCCTTAGTAAGTTCTGTAGTATTTCTAGGGTCCCCTGTAAGTTCTGTAGTATTTCTAGGGTTACCTCAGTAAGTTCTGTAGTATTTCTAGGGTCCCCCTGTATGTTCTGTAGTATTTCTAGGGTCCCCCAGTAAGTTCTGTAGTATTTCTAGGGTCCCTCAGTAAGTTCTGTAGTATTTCTAGGGTTCCCTCTAGTAAGTTCTGTAGTATTTCTAGGGTCCCCAGTAAGTTCTGTAGTATTTCTAGGGTCCCCCTGTATGTTCTGTAGTATTTCTAGGGTCCCTCAGTAAGTTCTGTAGTATTTCTAGGGTCCCTCAGTAAGTTCTGTAGTATTTCTAGGGTCCCTCAGTATGTTCTGTAGTATTTCTAGGGTCCCTTAGTAAGTTCTGTAGTATTTCTAGGGTCCCCAGTAAGTTCTGTAGTATTTCTAGGGTCCCCCTGTATGTTCTGTAGTATTTCTAGGGTCCCCAGTAAGTTCTGTAGTATTTCTAGGGTCCCCCTGTATGTTCTGTAGTATTTCTAGGGTCCCCCTGTATGTTCTGTAGTATTTCTAGGGTCCCCAGTAAGTTCTGTAGTATTTCTAGGGTCCCCCAGTAAGTTCTGTAGTATTTCTAGGGTCCCTCAGTAAGTTCTGTAGTATTTCTAGGGTCCCCAGTAAGTTCTGTAGTATTTCTAGGGTCCCCCTGTATGTTCTGTAGTATTTCTAGGGTCCCTCAGTAAGTTCTGTAGTATTTCTAGGGTCCCCCTGTATGTTCTGTAGTATTTCTAGGGTCCCTCAGTAAGTTCTGTAGTATTTCTAGGGTCCCTCAGTAAGTTCTGTAGTATTTCTAGGGTCCCCCTGTATGTTCTGTAGTATTTCTAGGGTCCCCCTGTATGTTCTGTAGTATTTCTAGGGTCCTCAGTAAGTTCTGTAGTATTTCTAGGGTCCCCAGTAAGTTCTGTAGTATTTCTAGGGTCCCTCAGTAAGTTCTGTAGTATTTCTAGGGTTCCCCAGTAAGTTCTGTAGTATTTCTAGGGTCCCCCTGTATGTTCTGTAGTATTTCTAGGGTCCCTCAGTAAGTTCTGTAGTATTTCTAGGGTCCCTCAGTAAGTTCTGTAGTATTTCTAGGGTCCCCCTGTATGTTCTGTAGTATTTCTAGGGTCCCCAGTAAGTTCTGTAGTATTTCTAGGGTCCCCCTGTATGTTCTGTAGTATTTCTAGGGTCCCCCAGTAAGTTCTGTAGTATTTCTAGGGTCCTCAGTAAGTTCTGTAGTATTTCTAGGGTCCCCAGTAAGTTCTGTAGTATTTCTAGGGTCCCCCTGTATGTTCTGTAGTATTTCTAGGGTCCCTCAGTAAGTTCTGTAGTATTTCTAGGGTCCCCCTGTATGTTCTGTAGTATTTCTAGGGTCCCCAGTAAGTTCTGTAGTATTTCTAGGGTCCCCCTGTATGTTCTGTAGTATTTCTAGGGTCCCCCAGTAAGTTCTGTAGTATTTCTAGGGTCCTCAGTAAGTTCTGTAGTATTTCTAGGGTTCCCCCAGTAAGTTCTGTAGTATTTCTAGGGTCCCCCTGTATGTTCTGTAGTATTTCTAGGGTTACCTCAGTAAGTTCTGTAGTATTTCTAGGGTCCCCCAGTAAGTTCTGTAGTATTTCTAGGGTCCCTTAGTAAGTTCTGTAGTATTTCTAGGGTTCCCTCTAGTAAGTTCTGTAGTATTTCTAGGGTCCCTCAGTAAGTTCTGTAGTATTTCTAGGGTCCCTTAGTAAGTTCTGTAGTATTTCTAGGGTCCCCCTGTATGTTCTGTAGTATTTCTAGGGTTCCCCAGTAAGTTCTGTAGTATTTCTAGGGTCCCTCAGTAAGTTCTGTAGTATTTCTAGGGTCCCTCAGTAAGTTCTGTAGTATTTCTAGGGTCCCTCAGTAAGTTCTGTAGTATTTCTAGGGTCCCCAGTAAGTTCTGTAGTATTTCTAGGGTCCCCAGTAAGTTCTGTAGTATTTCTAGGGTCCCTCAGTAAGTTCTGTAGTATTTCTAGGGTCCCTCAGTAAGTTCTGTAGTATTTCTAGGGTCCCCCAGTAAGTTCTGTAGTATTTCTAGGGTCCCTCAGTAAGTTCTGTAGTATTTCTAGGGTCCCCCAGTAAGTTCTGTAGTATTTCTAGGGTCCCCCTGTATGTTCTGTAGTATTTCTAGGGTCCCCAGTAAGTTCTGTAGTATTTCTAGGGTCCCCAGTAAGTTCTGTAGTATTTCTAGGGTCCCTCAGTATGTTCTGTAGTATTTCTAGGGTCCCCCAGTAAGTTCTGTAGTATTTCTAGGGTCCCTCAGTAAGTTCTGTAGTATTTCTAGGGTCCCTCAGTAAGTTCTGTAGTATTTCTAGGGTTACCTCAGTAAGTTCTGTAGTATTTCTAGGGTCCCCCTGTAAGTTCTGTAGTATTTCTAGGGTTCCCCAGTAAGTTCTGTAGTATTTCTAGGGTCCCCAGTATGTTCTGTAGTATTTCTAGGGTCCCCAGTAAGTTCTGTAGTATTTCTAGGGTCCCCAGTAAGTTCTGTAGTATTTCTAGGGTCCCCCTGTATGTTCTGTAGTATTTCTAGGGTCCCCCTGTATGTTCTGTAGTATTTCTAGGGTTCCCCAGTAAGTTCTGTAGTATTTCTAGGGTCCCCCTGTATGTTCTGTAGTATTTCTAGGGTCCCCAGTATGTTCTGTAGTATTTCTAGGGTCCCCAGTATGTTCTGTAGTATTTCTAGGGTCCCTTAGTAAGTTCTGTAGTATTTCTAGGGTTACCTCAGTATGTTCTGTAGTATTTCTAGGGTCCCTCTAGTAAGTTCTGTAGTATTTCTAGGGTCCCCAGTAAGTTCTGTAGTATTTCTAGGGTCCCTCAGTAAGTTCTGTAGTATTTCTAGGGTCCCCAGTAAGTTCTGTAGTATTTCTAGGGTCCCTCAGTAAGTTCTGTAGTATTTCTAGGGTCCCCAGTAAGTTCTGTAGTATTTCTAGGGTCCCCAGTAAGTTCTGTAGTATTTCTAGGGTCCCTCAGTATGTTCTGTAGTATTTCTAGGGTCCCCCTGTATGTTCTGTAGTATTTCTAGGGTCCCCCTGTATGTTCTGTAGTATTTCTAGGGTCCCCAGTAAGTTCTGTAGTATTTCTAGGGTCCCCCTGTATGTTCTGTAGTATTTCTAGGGTCCCTCAGTAAGTTCTGTAGTATTTCTAGGGTCCCCAGTAAGTTCTGTAGTATTTCTAGGGTCCCCAGTAAGTTCTGTAGTATTTCTAGGGTCCCTCAGTAAGTTCTGTAGTATTTCTAGGGTCCCCCAGTAAGTTCTGTAGTATTTCTAGGGTCCCCAGTAAGTTCTGTAGTATTTCTAGGGTCCCCCAGTAAGTTCTGTAGTATTTCTAGGGTCCTCAGTAAGTTCTGTAGTATTTCTAGGGTCCCCCTGTATGTTCTGTAGTATTTCTAGGGTCCCCCTGTATGTTCTGTAGTATTTCTAGGGTTCCCCCAGTAAGTTCTGTAGTATTTCTAGGGTCCCCAGTAAGTTCTGTAGTATTTCTAGGGTCCCTCAGTAAGTTCTGTAGTATTTCTAGGGTCCCCAGTAAGTTCTGTAGTATTTCTAGGGTCCCCCTGTATGTTCTGTAGTATTTCTAGGGTTCCCCCAGTAAGTTCTGTAGTATTTCTAGGGTCCCTCAGTATGTTCTGTAGTATTTCTAGGGTCCCCCTGTATGTTCTGTAATATTTCTAGGGTCCCTCAGTAAGTTCTGTAGTATTTCTAGGGTTCCCTCTAGTAAGTTCTGTAGTATTTCTAGGGTCCCTCAGTATGTTCTGTAGTATTTCTAGGGTCCCCCTGTATGTTCTGTAATATTTCTAGGGTCCCTCAGTAAGTTCTGTAGTATTTCTAGGGTCCCCCAGTAAGTTCTGTAGTATTTCTAGGGTCCCCAGTAAGTTCTGTAGTATTTCTAGGGTCCCCAGTAAGTTCTGTAGTATTTCTAGGGTCCCCCTGTATGTTCTGTAGTATTTCTAGGGTCCCCTCTAGTAAGTTCTGTAGTATTTCTAGGGTCCCTCAGTAAGTTCTGTAATATTTCTAGGGTTCCCCAGTAAGTTCTGTAGTATTTCTAGGGTCCCTTAGTAAGTTCTGTAGTATTTCTAGGGTCCCCTGTAAGTTCTGTAGTATTTCTAGGGTTACCTCAGTAAGTTCTGTAGTATTTCTAGGGTCCCCCTGTATGTTCTGTAGTATTTCTAGGGTCCCCCAGTAAGTTCTGTAGTATTTCTAGGGTCCCTCAGTAAGTTCTGTAGTATTTCTAGGGTTCCCTCTAGTAAGTTCTGTAGTATTTCTAGGGTCCCCAGTAAGTTCTGTAGTATTTCTAGGGTCCCCCTGTATGTTCTGTAGTATTTCTAGGGTCCCTCAGTAAGTTCTGTAGTATTTCTAGGGTCCCTCAGTAAGTTCTGTAGTATTTCTAGGGTCCCTCAGTATGTTCTGTAGTATTTCTAGGGTCCCTTAGTAAGTTCTGTAGTATTTCTAGGGTCCCCAGTAAGTTCTGTAGTATTTCTAGGGTCCCCCTGTATGTTCTGTAGTATTTCTAGGGTCCCCAGTAAGTTCTGTAGTATTTCTAGGGTCCCCCTGTATGTTCTGTAGTATTTCTAGGGTCCCCCTGTATGTTCTGTAGTATTTCTAGGGTCCCCAGTAAGTTCTGTAGTATTTCTAGGGTCCCCCAGTAAGTTCTGTAGTATTTCTAGGGTCCCTCAGTAAGTTCTGTAGTATTTCTAGGGTCCCCAGTAAGTTCTGTAGTATTTCTAGGGTCCCCCTGTATGTTCTGTAGTATTTCTAGGGTCCCTCAGTAAGTTCTGTAGTATTTCTAGGGTCCCCCTGTATGTTCTGTAGTATTTCTAGGGTCCCTCAGTAAGTTCTGTAGTATTTCTAGGGTCCCTCAGTAAGTTCTGTAGTATTTCTAGGGTCCCCCTGTATGTTCTGTAGTATTTCTAGGGTCCCCCTGTATGTTCTGTAGTATTTCTAGGGTCCTCAGTAAGTTCTGTAGTATTTCTAGGGTCCCCAGTAAGTTCTGTAGTATTTCTAGGGTCCCTCAGTAAGTTCTGTAGTATTTCTAGGGTTCCCCAGTAAGTTCTGTAGTATTTCTAGGGTCCCCCTGTATGTTCTGTAGTATTTCTAGGGTCCCTCAGTAAGTTCTGTAGTATTTCTAGGGTCCCTCAGTAAGTTCTGTAGTATTTCTAGGGTCCCCCTGTATGTTCTGTAGTATTTCTAGGGTCCCCAGTAAGTTCTGTAGTATTTCTAGGGTCCCCCTGTATGTTCTGTAGTATTTCTAGGGTCCCCCAGTAAGTTCTGTAGTATTTCTAGGGTCCTCAGTAAGTTCTGTAGTATTTCTAGGGTCCCCAGTAAGTTCTGTAGTATTTCTAGGGTCCCCCTGTATGTTCTGTAGTATTTCTAGGGTCCCTCAGTAAGTTCTGTAATATTTCTAGGGTCCCCCAGTAAGTTCTGTAGTATTTCTAGGGTCCCTCAGTATGTTCTGTAGTATTTCTAGGGTCCCCCTGTATGTTCTGTAGTATTTCTAGGGTCCCTCAGTAAGTTCTGTAATATTTCTAGGGTCCCCCAGTAAGTTCTGTAGTATTTCTAGGGTCCCCAGTAAGTTCTGTAGTATTTCTAGGGTCCCCAGTAAGTTCTGTAGTATTTCTAGGGTCCCCCTGTATGTTCTGTAGTATTTCTAGGGTCCCCTCTAGTAAGTTCTGTAGTATTTCTAGGGTCCCTCAGTAAGTTCTGTAATATTTCTAGGGTCCCTTAGTAAGTTCTGTAGTATTTCTAGGGTCCCCTGTAAGTTCTGTAGTATTTCTAGGGTTACCTCAGTAAGTTCTGTAGTATTTCTAGGGTCCCCCTGTATGTTCTGTAGTATTTCTAGGGTCCCCCAGTAAGTTCTGTAGTATTTCTAGGGTCCCTCAGTAAGTTCTGTAGTATTTCTAGGGTTCCCTCTAGTAAGTTCTGTAGTATTTCTAGGGTCCCCAGTAAGTTCTGTAGTATTTCTAGGGTCCCCCTGTATGTTCTGTAGTATTTCTAGG
Source organism: Leptodactylus fallax (assembly GCA_947044405.1). Taxonomy (NCBI): domain Eukaryota; kingdom Metazoa; phylum Chordata; class Amphibia; order Anura; family Leptodactylidae; genus Leptodactylus; species Leptodactylus fallax. The sequence continues at coordinate 315,130 of CAMRHE010000773.1, forward strand.
GTCCCTCAGTAAGTTCTGTAGTATTTCTAGGGTCCCTCAGTAAGTTCTGTAGTATTTCTAGGGTCCCTCAGTATGTTCTGTAGTATTTCTAGGGTCCCTTAGTAAGTTCTGTAGTATTTCTAGGGTCCCCAGTAAGTTCTGTAGTATTTCTAGGGTCCCCCTGTATGTTCTGTAGTATTTCTAGGGTCCCCAGTAAGTTCTGTAGTATTTCTAGGGTCCCCCAGTAAGTTCTGTAGTATTTCTAGGGTCCTCAGTAAGTTCTGTAGTATTTCTAGGGTCCCTCAGTAAGTTCTGTAGTATTTCTAGGGTCCCCAGTAAGTTCTGTAGTATTTCTAGGGTCCCCCTGTATGTTCTGTAGTATTTCTAGGGTCCCTCAGTAAGTTCTGTAGTATTTCTAGGGTCCCCCTGTATGTTCTGTAGTATTTCTAGGGTCCCTCAGTAAGTTCTGTAGTATTTCTAGGGTCCCTCAGTAAGTTCTGTAGTATTTCTAGGGTCCCCCTGTATGTTCTGTAGTATTTCTAGGGTCCCCCTGTATGTTCTGTAGTATTTCTAGGGTCCCCCTGTATGTTCTGTAGTATTTCTAGGGTCCTCAGTAAGTTCTGTAGTATTTCTAGGGTCCCCAGTAAGTTCTGTAGTATTTCTAGGGTCCCCAGTAAGTTCTGTAGTATTTCTAGGGTCCCTCAGTAAGTTCTGTAGTATTTCTAGGGTCCCCCTGTATGTTCTGTAGTATTTCTAGGGTCCCCCTGTATGTTCTGTAGTATTTCTAGGGTCCCTCAGTAAGTTCTGTAGTATTTCTAGGGTTCCCCAGTAAGTTCTGTAGTATTTCTAGGGTCCCTCAGTAAGTTCTGTAGTATTTCTAGGGTCCCTCAGTAAGTTCTGTAGTATTTCTAGGGTCCCCCTGTATGTTCTGTAGTATTTCTAGGGTCCCCAGTAAGTTCTGTAGTATTTCTAGGGTCCCCCTGTATGTTCTGTAGTATTTCTAGGGTCCCCCAGTAAGTTCTGTAGTATTTCTAGGGTCCTCAGTAAGTTCTGTAGTATTTCTAGGGTCCCCAGTAAGTTCTGTAGTATTTCTAGGGTCCCCCTGTATGTTCTGTAGTATTTCTAGGGTCCCTCAGTAAGTTCTGTAATATTTCTAGGGTCCCCCAGTAAGTTCTGTAGTATTTCTAGGGTCCCCAGTAAGTTCTGTAGTATTTCTAGGGTCCCCAGTAAGTTCTGTAGTATTTCTAGGGTCCCTCAGTAAGTTCTGTAGTATTTCTAGGGTCCCCAGTAAGTTCTGTAATATTTCTAGGGTCCCTCAGTAAGTTCTGTAGTATTTCTAGGGTCCCTCAGTAAGTTCTGTAGTATTTCTAGGGTCCCCCTGTAAGTTCTGTAGTATTTCTAGGGTCCCTTAGTAAGTTCTGTAGTATTTCTAGGGTCCCCAGTAAGTTCTGTAGTATTTCTAGGGTTCCCCAGTAAGTTCTGTAGTATTTCTAGGGTCCCTTAGTAAGTTCTGTAGTATTTCTAGGGTTACCTCAGTATGTTCTGTAGTATTTCTAGGGTCCCCCTGTATGTTCTGTAGTATTTCTAGGGTCCCTCAGTAAGTTCTGTAGTATTTCTAGGGTTCCCCAGTAAGTTCTGTAGTATTTCTAGGGTCCCTTAGTAAGTTCTGTAGTATTTCTAGGGTCCCCTGTAAGTTCTGTAGTATTTCTAGGGTTCCCCCTGTATGTTCTGTAGTATTTCTAGGGTCCCTCAGTAAGTTCTGTAGTATTTCTAGGGTCCCCCTGTAAGTTCTGTAGTATTTCTAGGGTCCCTCAGTAAGTTCTGTAGTATTTCTAGGGTCCCCCAGTAAGTTCTGTAGTATTTCTAGGGTCCCCAGTAAGTTCTGTAGTATTTCTAGGGTCCCCAGTAAGTTCTGTAGTATTTCTAGGGTCCCCAGTAAGTTCTGTAGTATTTCTAGGGTCCCCCAGTAAGTTCTGTAGTATTTCTAGGGTCCCCAGTAAGTTCTGTAGTATTTCTAGGGTCCCCAGTAAGTTCTGTAGTATTTCTAGGGTCCCCCTGTATGTTCTGTAGTATTTCTAGGGTTACCTCAGTAAGTTCTGTAGTATTTCTAGGGTCCCTCAGTAAGTTCTGTAGTATTTCTAGGGTCCCCCAGTAAGTTCTGTAGTATTTCTAGGGTCCCCAGTAAGTTCTGTAGTATTTCTAGGGTCCCCAGTAAGTTCTGTAGTATTTCTAGGGTCCCCAGTAAGTTCTGTAGTATTTCTAGGGTCCCCAGTAAGTTCTGTAGTATTTCTAGGGTCCCCAGTAAGTTCTGTAGTATTTCTAGGGTCCCTCAGTATGTTCTGTAGTATTTCTAGGGTTTCCCCAGTAAGTTCTGTAGTATTTCTAGGGTCCCCAGTAAGTTCTGTAATATTTCTAGGGTCCCTCAGTAAGTTCTGTAGTATTTCTAGGGTCCCCTGTATGTTCTGTAATATTTCTAGGGTCCCCCAGTAAGTTCTGTAGTATTTCTAGGGTCCCCCTGTATGTTCTGTAGTATTTCTAGGGTCCCTTAGTAAGTTCTGTAGTATTTCTAGGGTTACCTCAGTATGTTCTGTAGTATTTCTAGGGTTCCCCAGTAAGTTCTGTAGTATTTCTAGGGTCCCTTAGTAAGTTCTGTAGTATTTCTAGGGTCCCCTGTATGTTCTGTAGTATTTCTAGGGTCCCCTGTAAGTTCTGTAGTATTTCTAGGGTCCCCCTGTATGTTCTGTAGTATTTCTAGGGTCCCTCAGTAAGTTCTGTAGTATTTCTAGGGTCCCCCTGTAAGTTCTGTAGTATTTCTAGGGTCCCTCAGTAAGTTCTGTAGTATTTCTAGGGTCCCCCAGTAAGTTCTGTAGTATTTCTAGGGTCCTCAGTAAGTTCTGTAGTATTTCTAGGGTCCCCAGTAAGTTCTGTAGTATTTCTAGGGTCCCTCAGTAAGTTCTGTAGTATTTCTAGGGTCCCCAGTAAGTTCTGTAGTATTTCTAGGGTCCCCCAGTAAGTTCTGTAGTATTTCTAGGGTCCCCAGTAAGTTCTGTAGTATTTCTAGGGTCCCCCTGTATGTTCTGTAGTATTTCTAGGGTTACCTCAGTAAGTTCTGTAGTATTTCTAGGGTCCCTCAGTAAGTTCTGTAGTATTTCTAGGGTCCCTCAGTATGTTCTGTAGTATTTCTAGGGTTTCCCCAGTAAGTTCTGTAGTATTTCTAGGGTCCCCAGTAAGTTCTGTAGTATTTCTAGGGTTCCCTCTAGTAAGTTCTGTAGTATTTCTAGGGTCCCCAGTAAGTTCTGTAGTATTTCTAGGGTCCCCCAGTAAGTTCTGTAGTATTTCTAGGGTCCCTCAGTATGTTCTGTAGTATTTCTAGGGTTTCCCCAGTAAGTTCTGTAGTATTTCTAGGGTCCCCAGTAAGTTCTGTAGTATTTCTAGGGTCCCTCAGTAAGTTCTGTAGTATTTCTAGGGTCCCTCAGTAAGTTCTGTAGTATTTCTAGGGTTCCCTCTAGTAAGTTCTGTAGTATTTCTAGGGTCCCTCAGTAAGTTCTGTAGTATTTCTAGGGTCCCCAGTAAGTTCTGTAGTATTTCTAGGGTCCCTCAGTAAGTTCTGTAGTATTTCTAGGGTCCCCAGTAAGTTCTGTAGTATTTCTAGGGTCCCCAGTAAGTTCTGTAATATTTCTAGGGTCCCTCAGTAAGTTCTGTAGTATTTCTAGGGTCCCTCAGTATGTTCTGTAGTATTTCTAGGGTCCCCAGTAAGTTCTGTAGTATTTCTAGGGTCCCTCAGTATGTTCTGTAGTATTTCTAGGGTCCCCCAGTAAGTTCTGTAGTATTTCTAGGGTCCCCAGTAAGTTCTGTAATATTTCTAGGGTCCCTTAGTAAGTTCTGTAGTATTTCTAGGGTCCTCAGTAAGTTCTGTAGTATTTCTAGGGTCCCTTAGTAAGTTCTGTAGTATTTCTAGGGTCCTTCAGTAAGTTCTGTAGTATTTCTAGGGTCCCTCAGTAAGTTCTGTAGTATTTCTAGGGTCCCTTAGTAAGTTCTGTAGTATTTCTAGGGTCCCTCAGTAAGTTCTGTAGTATTTCTAGGGTCCCCAGTAAGTTCTGTAGTATTTCTAGGGTCCCCCAGTAAGTTCTGTAGTATTTCTAGGGTCCCTTAGTAAGTTCTGTAGTATTTCTAGGGTCCCCAGTAAGTTCTGTAGTATTTCTAGGGTCCCCCAGTAAGTTCTGTAATATTTCTAGGGTCCCCCTGTATGTTCTGTAGTATTTCTAGGGTCCCCCTGTATGTTCTGTAATATTTCTAGGGTCCCCAGTAAGTTCTGTAGTATTTCTAGGGTTCCCCAGTAAGTTCTGTAGTATTTCTAGGGTCCCCAGTAAGTTCTGTAGTATTTCTAGGGTCCCTCAGTAAGTTCTGTAGTATTTCTAGGGTCCCCAGTAAGTTCTGTAGTATTTCTAGGGTCCTCAGTAAGTTCTGTAGTATTTCTAGGGTCCCCCTGTATGTTCTGTAGTATTTCTAGGGTCCCTCAGTAAGTTCTGTAGTATTTCTAGGGTCCCCAGTAAGTTCTGTAGTATTTCTAGGGTCCCCCTGTATGTTCTGTAGTATTTCTAGGGTCCCCAGTAAGTTCTGTAGTATTTCTAGGGTCCCTCAGTATGTTCTGTAGTATTTCTAGGGTCCCTCAGTATGTTCTGTAGTATTTCTAGGGTCCCCAGTAAGTTCTGTAGTATTTCTAGGGTTTCCCCAGTAAGTTCTGTAGTATTTCTAGGGTCCCCAGTAAGTTCTTTAGTATTTCTAGGGTCCCTCAGTATGTTCTGTAGTATTTCTAGGGTCCCCAGTAAGTTCTGTAGTATTTCTAGGGTCCCTCAGTATGTTCTGTAGTATTTCTAGGGTCCCTTAGTAAGTTCTGTAGTATTTCTAGGGTCCTCAGTAAGTTCTGTAGTATTTCTAGGGTCCCTTAGTAAGTTCTGTAGTATTTCTAGGGTCCCTCAGTAAGTTCTGTAGTATTTCTAGGGTCCCTCAGTAAGTTCTGTAGTATTTCTAGGGTCCCCAGTAAGTTCTGTAGTATTTCTAGGGTCCCTCAGTAAGTTCTGTAGTATTTCTAGGGTCCCCCAGTAAGTTCTGTAATATTTCTAGGGTCCCCCTGTATGTTCTGTAGTATTTCTAGGGTCCCCCTGTATGTTCTGTAATATTTCTAGGGTCCCCAGTAAGTTCTGTAGTATTTCTAGGGTTCCCCAGTAAGTTCTGTAGTATTTCTAGGGTCCCCAGTAAGTTCTGTAGTATTTCTAGGGTCCCTCAGTAAGTTCTGTAGTATTTCTAGGGTCCCCCAGTAAGTTCTGTAGTATTTCTAGGGTCCTCAGTAAGTTCTGTAGTATTTCTAGGGTCCCCCTGTATGTTCTGTAGTATTTCTAGGGTCCCTCAGTAAGTTCTGTAGTATTTCTAGGGTCCCCCTGTATGTTCTGTAGTATTTCTAGGGTCCCTCAGTAAGTTCTGTAGTATTTCTAGGGTTCCCCAGTAAGTTCTGTAATATTTCTAGGGTCCCCCAGTAAGTTCTGTAGTATTTCTAGGGTCCCTTAGTAAGTTCTGTAGTATTTCTAGGGTTCCCTCTAGTAAGTTCTGTAGTATTTCTAGGGTTCCCCAGTAAGTTCTGTAGTATTTCTAAGGTTTCCCCAGTAAGTTCTGTAGTATTTCTAGGGTCCCCAGTAAGTTCTGTAGTATTTCTAGGGTCCCTTAGTAAGTTCTGTAGTATTTCTAGGGTCCCCCTGTATGTTCTGTAGTATTTCTAGGGTTCCCCAGTAAGTTCTGTAGTATTTCTAAGGTTTCCCCAGTAAGTTCTGTAGTATTTCTAGGGTTCCCCAGTAAGTTCTGTAGTATTTCTAAGGTTTCCCCAGTAAGTTCTGTAGTATTTCTAGGGTCCCCAGTAAGTTCTGTAATATTTCTAGGGTCCCTCAGTAAGTTCTGTAGTATTTCTAGGGTCCCTCAGTAAGTTCTGTAGTATTTCTAGGGTCCCTCAGTAAGTTCTGTAGTATTTCTAGGGTCCCCAGTAAGTTCTGTAGTATTTCTAGGGTCCCCAGTAAGTTCTGTAGTATTTCTAGGGTCCCTCAGTAAGTTCTGTAGTATTTCTAGGGTCCCCAGTAAGTTCTGTAGTATTTCTAGGGTCCCCAGTAAGTTCTGTAGTATTTCTAGGGTCCCTCAGTAAGTTCTGTAGTATTTCTAGGGTCCCCCAGTAAGTTCTGTAGTATTTCTAGGGTCCCCAGTAAGTTCTGTAGTATTTCTAGGGTCCCCCAGTAAGTTCTGTAGTATTTCTAGGGTCCTCAGTAAGTTCTGTAGTATTTCTAGGGTCCCCCTGTATGTTCTGTAGTATTTCTAGGGTCCCCCTGTATGTTCTGTAGTATTTCTAGGGTTCCCCCAGTAAGTTCTGTAGTATTTCTAGGGTCCCCAGTAAGTTCTGTAGTATTTCTAGGGTCCCTCAGTAAGTTCTGTAGTATTTCTAGGGTCCCCAGTAAGTTCTGTAGTATTTCTAGGGTCCCCCTGTATGTTCTGTAGTATTTCTAGGGTTCCCCCAGTAAGTTCTGTAGTATTTCTAGGGTCCCTCAGTATGTTCTGTAGTATTTCTAGGGTCCCCCTGTATGTTCTGTAATATTTCTAGGGTCCCTCAGTAAGTTCTGTAGTATTTCTAGGGTTCCCTCTAGTAAGTTCTGTAGTATTTCTAGGGTCCCTCAGTATGTTCTGTAGTATTTCTAGGGTCCCCCTGTATGTTCTGTAATATTTCTAGGGTCCCTCAGTAAGTTCTGTAGTATTTCTAGGGTCCCCCAGTAAGTTCTGTAGTATTTCTAGGGTCCCCAGTAAGTTCTGTAGTATTTCTAGGGTCCCCAGTAAGTTCTGTAGTATTTCTAGGGTCCCCCTGTATGTTCTGTAGTATTTCTAGGGTCCCCTCTAGTAAGTTCTGTAGTATTTCTAGGGTCCCTCAGTAAGTTCTGTAATATTTCTAGGGTTCCCCAGTAAGTTCTGTAGTATTTCTAGGGTCCCTTAGTAAGTTCTGTAGTATTTCTAGGGTCCCCTGTAAGTTCTGTAGTATTTCTAGGGTTACCTCAGTAAGTTCTGTAGTATTTCTAGGGTCCCCCTGTATGTTCTGTAGTATTTCTAGGGTCCCCCAGTAAGTTCTGTAGTATTTCTAGGGTCCCTCAGTAAGTTCTGTAGTATTTCTAGGGTTCCCTCTAGTAAGTTCTGTAGTATTTCTAGGGTCCCCAGTAAGTTCTGTAGTATTTCTAGGGTCCCCCTGTATGTTCTGTAGTATTTCTAGGGTCCCTCAGTAAGTTCTGTAGTATTTCTAGGGTCCCTCAGTAAGTTCTGTAGTATTTCTAGGGTCCCTCAGTATGTTCTGTAGTATTTCTAGGGTCCCTTAGTAAGTTCTGTACTATTTCTAGGGTCCCCAGTAAGTTCTGTAGTATTTCTAGGGTCCCCCTGTATGTTCTGTAGTATTTCTAGGGTCCCCAGTAAGTTCTGTAGTATTTCTAGGGTCCCCCTGTATGTTCTGTAGTATTTCTAGGGTCCCCTCTAGTAAGTTCTGTAGTATTTCTAGGGTCCCTCAGTAAGTTCTGTAATATTTCTAGGGTTCCCCAGTAAGTTCTGTAGTATTTCTAGGGTCCCCTGTAAGTTCTGTAGTATTTCTAGGGTTACCTCAGTAAGTTCTGTAGTATTTCTAGGGTCCCCCTGTATGTTCTGTAGTATTTCTAGGGTCCCCCAGTAAGTTCTGTAGTATTTCTAGGGTCCCTCAGTAAGTTCTGTAGTATTTCTAGGGTTCCCTCTAGTAAGTTCTGTAGTATTTCTAGGGTCCCCAGTAAGTTCTGTAGTATTTCTAGGGTCCCCCTGTATGTTCTGTAGTATTTCTAGGGTCCCTCAGTAAGTTCTGTAGTATTTCTAGGGTCCCTCAGTAAGTTCTGTAGTATTTCTAGGGTCCCTCAGTAAGTTCTGTAGTATTTCTAGGGTCCCCCTGTATGTTCTGTAGTATTTCTAGGGTCCCTTAGTAAGTTCTGTAGTATTTCTAGGGTCCCCAGTAAGTTCTGTAGTATTTCTAGGGTCCCCCTGTATGTTCTGTAGTATTTCTAGGGTCCCCAGTAAGTTCTGTAGTATTTCTAGGGTCCCCCTGTATGTTCTGTAGTATTTCTAGGGTCCCCCTGTATGTTCTGTAGTATTTCTAGGGTCCCCAGTAAGTTCTGTAGTATTTCTAGGGTCCCCCAGTAAGTTCTGTAGTATTTCTAGGGTCCCTCAGTAAGTTCTGTAGTATTTCTAGGGTCCCCAGTAAGTTCTGTAGTATTTCTAGGGTCCCCCTGTATGTTCTGTAGTATTTCTAGGGTCCCTCAGTAAGTTCTGTAGTATTTCTAGGGTCCCCCTGTATGTTCTGTAGTATTTCTAGGGTCCCTCAGTAAGTTCTGTAGTATTTCTAGGGTCCCTCAGTAAGTTCTGTAGTATTTCTAGGGTCCCCCTGTATGTTCTGTAGTATTTCTAGGGTCCCCCTGTATGTTCTGTAGTATTTCTAGGGTCCTCAGTAAGTTCTGTAGTATTTCTAGGGTCCCCAGTAAGTTCTGTAGTATTTCTAGGGTCCCTCAGTAAGTTCTGTAGTATTTCTAGGGTTCCCCAGTAAGTTCTGTAGTATTTCTAGGGTCCCCCTGTATGTTCTGTAGTATTTCTAGGGTCCCTCAGTAAGTTCTGTAGTATTTCTAAGGTCCCTCAGTAAGTTCTGTAGTATTTCTAGGGTCCCCCTGTATGTTCTGTAGTATTTCTAGGGTCCCCAGTAAGTTCTGTAGTATTTCTAGGGTCCCCCTGTATGTTCTGTAGTATTTCTAGGGTCCCCCAGTAAGTTCTGTAGTATTTCTAGGGTCCTCAGTAAGTTCTGTAGTATTTCTAGGGTCCCCAGTAAGTTCTGTAGTATTTCTAGGGTCCCCCTGTATGTTCTGTAGTATTTCTAGGGTCCCTCAGTAAGTTCTGTAATATTTCTAGGGTCCCCCAGTAAGTTCTGTAGTATTTCTAGGGTCCCTCAGTATGTTCTGTAGTATTTCTAGGGTCCCCCTGTATGTTCTGTAGTATTTCTAGGGTCCCTCAGTAAGTTCTGTAATATTTCTAGGGTCCCCCAGTAAGTTCTGTAGTATTTCTAGGGTCCCCAGTAAGTTCTGTAGTATTTCTAGGGTCCCCAGTAAGTTCTGTAGTATTTCTAGGGTCCCCCTGTATGTTCTGTAGTATTTCTAGGGTCCCCTCTAGTAAGTTCTGTAGTATTTCTAGGGTCCCTCAGTAAGTTCTGTAATATTTCTAGGGTCCCTTAGTAAGTTCTGTAGTATTTCTAGGGTCCCCTGTAAGTTCTGTAGTATTTCTAGGGTTACCTCAGTAAGTTCTGTAGTATTTCTAGGGTCCCCCTGTATGTTCTGTAGTATTTCTAGGGTCCCCCAGTAAGTTCTGTAGTATTTCTAGGGTCCCTCAGTAAGTTCTGTAGTATTTCTAGGGTTCCCTCTAGTAAGTTCTGTAGTATTTCTAGGGTCCCCAGTAAGTTCTGTAGTATTTCTAGGGTCCCCCTGTATGTTCTGTAGTATTTCTAGGGTCCCTCAGTAAGTTCTGTAGTATTTCTAGGGTCCCTCAGTAAGTTCTGTAGTATTTCTAGGGTCCCTCAGTATGTTCTGTAGTATTTCTAGGGTCCCTTAGTAAGTTCTGTAGTATTTCTAGGGTCCCCAGTAAGTTCTGTAGTATTTCTAGGGTCCCCCTGTATGTTCTGTAGTATTTCTAGGGTCCCCAGTAAGTTCTGTAGTATTTCTAGGGTCCCCCAGTAAGTTCTGTAGTATTTCTAGGGTCCTCAGTAAGTTCTGTAGTATTTCTAGGGTCCCTCAGTAAGTTCTGTAGTATTTCTAGGGTCCCCAGTAAGTTCTGTAGTATTTCTAGGGTCCCCCTGTATGTTCTGTAGTATTTCTAGGGTCCCTCAGTAAGTTCTGTAGTATTTCTAGGGTCCCCCTGTATGTTCTGTAGTATTTCTAGGGTCCCTCAGTAAGTTCTGTAGTATTTCTAGGGTCCCTCAGTAAGTTCTGTAGTATTTCTAGGGTCCCCCTGTATGTTCTGTAGTATTTCTAGGGTCCCCCTGTATGTTCTGTAGTATTTCTAGGGTCCCCCTGTATGTTCTGTAGTATTTCTAGGGTCCTCAGTAAGTTCTGTAGTATTTCTAGGGTCCCCAGTAAGTTCTGTAGTATTTCTAGGGTCCCCAGTAAGTTCTGTAGTATTTCTAGGGTCCCTCAGTAAGTTCTGTAGTATTTCTAGGGTCCCCCTGTATGTTCTGTAGTATTTCTAGGGTCCCCCTGTATGTTCTGTAGTATTTCTAGGGTCCCTCAGTAAGTTCTGTAGTATTTCTAGGGTTCCCCAGTAAGTTCTGTAGTATTTCTAGGGTCCCCCTGTATGTTCTGTAGTATTTCTAGGGTCCCTCAGTAAGTTCTGTAGTATTTCTAGGGTCCCTCAGTAAGTTCTGTAGTATTTCTAGGGTCCCCCTGTATGTTCTGTAGTATTTCTAGGGTCCCCAGTAAGTTCTGTAGTATTTCTAGGGTCCCCCTGTATGTTCTGTAGTATTTCTAGGGTCCCCCAGTAAGTTCTGTAGTATTTCTAGGGTCCTCAGTAAGTTCTGTAGTATTTCTAGGGTCCCCAGTAAGTTCTGTAGTATTTCTAGGGTCCCCCTGTATGTTCTGTAGTATTTCTAGGGTCCCTCAGTAAGTTCTGTAATATTTCTAGGGTCCCCCAGTAAGTTCTGTAGTATTTCTAGGGTCCCCAGTAAGTTCTGTAGTATTTCTAGGGTCCCCAGTAAGTTCTGTAGTATTTCTAGGGTCCCTCAGTAAGTTCTGTAGTATTTCTAGGGTCCCCAGTAAGTTCTGTAATATTTCTAGGGTCCCTCAGTAAGTTCTGTAGTATTTCTAGGGTCCCCTGTATGTTCTGTAGTATTTCTAGGGTCCCCCAGTAAGTTCTGTAGTATTTCTAGGGTCCCTTAGTAAGTTCTGTAGTATTTCTAGGGTTACCTCAGTATGTTCTGTAGTATTTCTAGGGTCCCCCTGTATGTTCTGTAGTATTTCTAGGGTCCCTCAGTAAGTTCTGTAGTATTTCTAGGGTTCCCCAGTAAGTTCTGTAGTATTTCTAGGGTCCCTTAGTAAGTTCTGTAGTATTTCTAGGGTCCCCTGTAAGTTCTGTAGTATTTCTAGGGTTCCCCCTGTATGTTCTGTAGTATTTCTAGGGTCCCTCAGTAAGTTCTGTAGTATTTCTAGGGTCCCCCTGTAAGTTCTGTAGTATTTCTAGGGTCCCTCAGTAAGTTCTGTAGTATTTCTAGGGTCCCCCAGTAAGTTCTGTAGTATTTCTAGGGTCCCCAGTAAGTTCTGTAGTATTTCTAGGGTCCCCAGTAAGTTCTGTAGTATTTCTAGGGTCCCCAGTAAGTTCTGTAGTATTTCTAGGGTCCCCCAGTAAGTTCTGTAGTATTTCTAGGGTCCCCAGTAAGTTCTGTAGTATTTCTAGGGTCCCCAGTAAGTTCTGTAGTATTTCTAGGGTCCCCCTGTATGTTCTGTAGTATTTCTAGGGTTACCTCAGTAAGTTTTGTAGTATTTCTAGGGTCCCTCAGTAAGTTCTGTAGTATTTCTAGGGTCCCCCAGTAAGTTCTGTAGTATTTCTAGGGTCCCCAGTAAGTTCTGTAGTATTTCTAGGGTCCCCAGTAAGTTCTGTAGTATTTCTAGGGTCCCCAGTAAGTTCTGTAGTATTTCTAGGGTCCCCAGTAAGTTCTGTAGTATTTCTAGGGTCCCTCAGTATGTTCTGTAGTATTTCTAGGGTTTCCCCAGTAAGTTCTGTAGTATTTCTAGGGTCCCCAGTAAGTTCTGTAATATTTCTAGGGTCCCTCAGTAAGTTCTGTAGTATTTCTAGGGTCCCCTGTATGTTCTGTAATATTTCTAGGGTCCCCCAGTAAGTTCTGTAGTATTTCTAGGGTCCCCCTGTATGTTCTGTAGTATTTCTAGGGTCCCTTAGTAAGTTCTGTAGTATTTCTAGGGTTACCTCAGTATGTTCTGTAGTATTTCTAGGGTTCCCCAGTAAGTTCTGTAGTATTTCTAGGGTCCCTTAGTAAGTTCTGTAGTATTTCTAGGGTCCCCTGTATGTTCTGTAGTATTTCTAGGGTCCCCTGTAAGTTCTGTAGTATTTCTAGGGTCCCCCTGTATGTTCTGTAGTATTTCTAGGGTCCCTCAGTAAGTTCTGTAGTATTTCTAGGGTCCCCCTGTAAGTTCTGTAGTATTTCTAGGGTCCCTCAGTAAGTTCTGTAGTATTTCTAGGGTCCCCCAGTAAGTTCTGTAGTATTTCTAGGGTCCTCAGTAAGTTCTGTAGTATTTCTAGGGTCCCCAGTAAGTTCTGTAGTATTTCTAGGGTCCCTCAGTAAGTTCTGTAGTATTTCTAGGGTCCCCAGTAAGTTCTGTAGTATTTCTAGGGTCCCCCAGTAAGTTCTGTAGTATTTCTAGGGTCCCCAGTAAGTTCTGTAGTATTTCTAGGGTCCCCCTGTATGTTCTGTAGTATTTCTAGGGTTACCTCAGTAAGTTCTGTAGTATTTCTAGGGTCCCTCAGTAAGTTCTGTAGTATTTCTAGGGTCCCTCAGTATGTTCTGTAGTATTTCTAGGGTTTCCCCAGTAAGTTCTGTAGTATTTCTAGGGTCCCCAGTAAGTTCTGTAGTATTTCTAGGGTTCCCTCTAGTAAGTTCTGTAGTATTTCTAGGGTCCCCAGTAAGTTCTGTAGTATTTCTAGGGTCCCCCAGTAAGTTCTGTAGTATTTCTAGGGTCCCTCAGTATGTTCTGTAGTATTTCTAGGGTTTCCCCAGTAAGTTCTGTAGTATTTCTAGGGTCCCCAGTAAGTTCTGTAGTATTTCTAGGGTCCCTCAGTAAGTTCTGTAGTATTTCTAGGGTCCCTCAGTAAGTTCTGTAGTATTTCTAGGGTTCCCTCTAGTAAGTTCTGTAGTATTTCTAGGGTCCCTCAGTAAGTTCTGTAGTATTTCTAGGGTCCCCAGTAAGTTCTGTAGTATTTCTAGGGTCCCTCAGTAAGTTCTGTAGTATTTCTAGGGTCCCCAGTAAGTTCTGTAGTATTTCTAGGGTCCCCAGTAAGTTCTGTAATATTTCTAGGGTCCCTCAGTAAGTTCTGTAGTATTTCTAGGGTCCCTCAGTATGTTCTGTAGTATTTCTAGGGTCCCCAGTAAGTTCTGTAGTATTTCTAGGGTCCCTCAGTATGTTCTGTAGTATTTCTAGGGTCCCCCAGTAAGTTCTGTAGTATTTCTAGGGTCCCCAGTAAGTTCTGTAATATTTCTAGGGTCCCTTAGTAAGTTCTGTAGTATTTCTAGGGTCCTCAGTAAGTTCTGTAGTATTTCTAGGGTCCCTTAGTAAGTTCTGTAGTATTTCTAGGGTCCTTCAGTAAGTTCTGTAGTATTTCTAGGGTCCCTCAGTAAGTTCTGTAGTATTTCTAGGGTCCCTTAGTAAGTTCTGTAGTATTTCTAGGGTCCCTCAGTAAGTTCTGTAGTATTTCTAGGGTCCCCAGTAAGTTCTGTAGTATTTCTAGGGTCCCCCAGTAAGTTCTGTAGTATTTCTAGGGTCCCTTAGTAAGTTCTGTAGTATTTCTAGGGTCCCCAGTAAGTTCTGTAGTATTGCTAGGGTCCCCCAGTAAGTTCTGTAATATTTCTAGGGTCCCCCTGTATGTTCTGTAGTATTTCTAGGGTCCCCCTGTATGTTCTGTAATATTTCTAGGGTCCCCAGTAAGTTCTGTAGTATTTCTAGGGTTCCCCAGTAAGTTCTGTAGTATTTCTAGGGTCCCCAGTAAGTTCTGTAGTATTTCTAGGGTCCCTCAGTAAGTTCTGTAGTATTTCTAGGGTCCCCAGTAAGTTCTGTAGTATTTCTAGGGTCCTCAGTAAGTTCTGTAGTATTTCTAGGGTCCCCCTGTATGTTCTGTAGTATTTCTAGGGTCCCTCAGTAAGTTCTGTAGTATTTCTAGGGTCCCCAGTAAGTTCTGTAGTATTTCTAGGGTCCCCCTGTATGTTCTGTAGTATTTCTAGGGTCCCCAGTAAGTTCTGTAGTATTTCTAGGGTCCCTCAGTATGTTCTGTAGTATTTCTAGGGTCCCTCAGTATGTTCTGTAGTATTTCTAGGGTCCCCAGTAAGTTCTGTAGTATTTCTAGGGTTTCCCCAGTAAGTTCTGTAGTATTTCTAGGGTCCCCAGTAAGTTCTTTAGTATTTCTAGGGTCCCTCAGTATGTTCTGTAGTATTTCTAGGGTCCCCAGTAAGTTCTGTAGTATTTCTAGGGTCCCTCAGTATGTTCTGTAGTATTTCTAGGGTCCCTTAGTAAGTTCTGTAGTATTTCTAGGGTCCTCAGTAAGTTCTGTAGTATTTCTAGGGTCCCTTAGTAAGTTCTGTAGTATTTCTAGGGTCCTCAGTAAGTTCTGTAGTATTTCTAGGGTCCCTTAGTAAGTTCTGTAGTATTTCTAGGGTCCCTCAGTAAGTTCTGTAGTATTTCTAGGGTCCCTCAGTAAGTTCTGTAGTATTTCTAGGGTCCCCAGTAAGTTCTGTAGTATTTCTAGGGTCCCTCAGTAAGTTCTGTAGTATTTCTAGGGTCCCCCAGTAAGTTCTGTAATATTTCTAGGGTCCCCCTGTATGTTCTGTAGTATTTCTAGGGTCCCCCTGTATGTTCTGTAATATTTCTAGGGTCCCCAGTAAGTTCTGTAGTATTTCTAGGGTTCCCCAGTAAGTTCTGTAGTATTTCTAGGGTCCCCAGTAAGTTCTGTAGTATTTCTAGGGTCCCCCTGTAAGTTCTGTAGTATTTCTAGGGTCCCCCAGTAAGTTCTGTAGTATTTCTAGGGTCCTCAGTAAGTTCTGTAGTATTTCTAGGGTCCCCCTGTATGTTCTGTAGTATTTCTAGGGTCCCTCAGTAAGTTCTGTAGTATTTCTAGGGTCCCCCTGTATGTTCTGTAGTATTTCTAGGGTCCCTCAGTAAGTTCTGTAGTATTTCTAGGGTTCCCCAGTAAGTTCTGTAATATTTCTAGGGTCCCCCAGTAAGTTCTGTAGTATTTCTAGGGTCCCTTAGTAAGTTCTGTAGTATTTCTAGGGTTCCCTCTAGTAAGTTCTGTAGTATTTCTAGGGTTCCCCAGTAAGTTCTGTAGTATTTCTAGGGTCCCCAGTAAGTTCTGTAGTATTTCTAGGGTCCCTTAGTAAGTTCTGTAGTATTTCTAGGGTCCCCCTGTATGTTCTGTAGTATTTCTAGGGTTCCCCAGTAAGTTCTGTAGTATTTCTAAGGTTTCCCCAGTAAGTTCTGTAGTATTTCTAGGGTTCCCCAGTAAGTTCTGTAGTATTTCTAAGGTTTCCCCAGTAAGTTCTGTAGTATTTCTAGGGTCCCCAGTAAGTTCTGTAATATTTCTAGGGTCCCTCAGTAAGTTCTGTAGTATTTCTAGGGTCCCTCAGTAAGTTCTGTAGTATTTCTAGGGTCCCTCAGTAAGTTCTGTAGTATTTCTAGGGTCCCCAGTAAGTTCTGTAGTATTTCTAGGGTCCCCAGTAAGTTCTGTAGTATTTCTAGGGTCCCTCAGTAAGTTCTGTAGTATTTCTAGGGTCCCCAGTAAGTTCTGTAGTATTTCTAGGGTCCCCAGTAAGTTCTGTAGTATTTCTAGGGTCCCTCAGTAAGTTCTGTAGTATTTCTAGGGTCCCCCAGTAAGTTCTGTAGTATTTCTAGGGTCCCCAGTAAGTTCTGTAGTATTTCTAGGGTCCCCCAGTAAGTTCTGTAGTATTTCTAGGGTCCTCAGTAAGTTCTGTAGTATTTCTAGGGTCCCCCTGTATGTTCTGTAGTATTTCTAGGGTCCCCCTGTATGTTCTGTAGTATTTCTAGGGTTCCCCCAGTAAGTTCTGTAGTATTTCTAGGGTCCCCAGTAAGTTCTGTAGTATTTCTAGGGTCCCTCAGTAAGTTCTGTAGTATTTCTAGGGTCCCCAGTAAGTTCTGTAGTATTTCTAGGGTCCCCCTGTATGTTCTGTAGTATTTCTAGGGTTCCCCCAGTAAGTTCTGTAGTATTTCTAGGGTCCCTCAGTATGTTCTGTAGTATTTCTAGGGTCCCCCTGTATGTTCTGTAATATTTCTAGGGTCCCTCAGTAAGTTCTGTAGTATTTCTAGGGTTCCCTCTAGTAAGTTCTGTAGTATTTCTAGGGTCCCTCAGTATGTTCTGTAGTATTTCTAGGGTCCCCCTGTATGTTCTGTAATATTTCTAGGGTCCCTCAGTAAGTTCTGTAGTATTTCTAGGGTCCCCCAGTAAGTTCTGTAGTATTTCTAGGGTCCCCAGTAAGTTCTGTAGTATTTCTAGGGTCCCCAGTAAGTTCTGTAGTATTTCTAGGGTCCCTCAGTAAGTTCTGTAGTATTTCTAGGGTCCCTCAGTAAGTTCTGTAGTATTTCTAGGGTCCCTCAGTATGTTCTGTAGTATTTCTAGGGTCCCTTAGTAAGTTCTGTAGTATTTCTAGGGTCCCCAGTAAGTTCTGTAGTATTTCTAGGGTCCCCCTGTATGTTCTGTAGTATTTCTAGGGTCCCCAGTAAGTTCTGTAGTATTTCTAGAGTCCCCCTGTATGTTCTGTAGTATTTCTAGGGTCCCCCTGTATGTTCTGTAGTATTTCTAGGGTCCCCAGTAAGTTCTGTAGTATTTCTAGGGTCCCCCAGTAAGTTCTGTAGTATTTCTAGGGTCCCTCAGTAAGTTCTGTAGTATTTCTAGGGTCCCCAGTAAGTTCTGTAGTATTTCTAGGGTCCCCCTGTATGTTCTGTAGTATTTCTAGGGTCCCTCAGTAAGTTCTGTAGTATTTCTAGGGTCCCCCTGTATGTTCTGTAGTATTTCTAGGGTCCCTCAGTAAGTTCTGTAGTATTTCTAGGGTCCCTCAGTAAGTTCTGTAGTATTTCTAGGGTCCCCCTGTATGTTCTGTAGTATTTCTAGGGTCCCCCTGTATGTTCTGTAGTATTTCTAGGGTCCTCAGTAAGTTCTGTAGTATTTCTAGGGTCCCCAGTAAGTTCTGTAGTATTTCTAGGGTCCCTCAGTAAGTTCTGTAGTATTTCTAGGGTCCCCCTGTATGTTCTGTAGTATTTCTAGGGTCCCCCTGTATGTTCTGTAGTATTTCTAGGGTCCCTCAGTAAGTTCTGTAGTATTTCTAGGGTCCCTCAGTAAGTTCTGTAGTATTTCTAGGGTCCCCCTGTATGTTCTGTAGTATTTCTAGGGTCCCCAGTAAGTTCTGTAGTATTTCTAGGGTCCCCCTGTATGTTCTGTAGTATTTCTAGGGTCCCCCAGTAAGTTCTGTAGTATTTCTAGGGTCCTCAGTAAGTTCTGTAGTATTTCTAGGGTCCCCAGTAAGTTCTGTAGTATTTCTAGGGTCCCCCTGTATGTTCTGTAGTATTTCTAGGGTCCCTCAGTAAGTTCTGTAATATTTCTAGGGTCCCCCAGTAAGTTCTGTAGTATTTCTAGGGTCCCTCAGTATGTTCTGTAGTATTTCTAGGGTCCCCCTGTATGTTCTGTAGTATTTCTAGGGTCCCTCAGTAAGTTCTGTAATATTTCTAGGGTCCCCCAGTAAGTTCTGTAGTATTTCTAGGGTCCCCAGTAAGTTCTGTAGTATTTCTAGGGTCCCCAGTAAGTTCTGTAGTATTTCTAGGGTCCCCCTGTATGTTCTGTAGTATTTCTAGGGTCCCCTCTAGTAAGTTCTGTAGTATTTCTAGGGTCCCTCAGTAAGTTCTGTAATATTTCTAGGGTCCCTTAGTAAGTTCTGTAGTATTTCTAGGGTCCCCTGTAAGTTCTGTAGTATTTCTAGGGTTACCTCAGTAAGTTCTGTAGTATTTCTAGGGTCCCCCTGTATGTTCTGTAGTATTTCTAGGGTCCCCCAGTAAGTTCTGTAGTATTTCTAGGGTCCCTCAGTAAGTTCTGTAGTATTTCTAGGGTTCCCTCTAGTAAGTTCTGTAGTATTTCTAGGGTCCCCAGTAAGTTCTGTAGTATTTCTAGGGTCCCCCTGTATGTTCTGTAGTATTTCTAGGGTCCCTCAGTAAGTTCTGTAGTATTTCTAGGGTCCCTCAGTAAGTTCTGTAGTATTTCTAGGGTCCCTCAGTATGTTCTGTAGTATTTCTAGGGTCCCTTAGTAAGTTCTGTAGTATTTCTAGGGTCCCCAGTAAGTTCTGTAGTATTTCTAGGGTCCCCCTGTATGTTCTGTAGTATTTCTAGGGTCCCCAGTAAGTTCTGTAGTATTTCTAGGGTCCCCCAGTAAGTTCTGTAGTATTTCTAGGGTCCTCAGTAAGTTCTGTAGTATTTCTAGGGTCCCTCAGTAAGTTCTGTAGTATTTCTAGGGTCCCCAGTAAGTTCTGTAGTATTTCTAGGGTCCCCCTGTATGTTCTGTAGTATTTCTAGGGTCCCTCAGTAAGTTCTGTAGTATTTCTAGGGTCCCCCTGTATGTTCTGTAGTATTTCTAGGGTCCCTCAGTAAGTTCTGTAGTATTTCTAGGGTCCCTCAGTAAGTTCTGTAGTATTTCTAGGGTCCCCCTGTATGTTCTGTAGTATTTCTAGGGTCCCCCTGTATGTTCTGTAGTATTTCTAGGGTCCCCCTGTATGTTCTGTAGTATTTCTAGGGTCCTCAGTAAGTTCTGTAGTATTTCTAGGGTCCCCAGTAAGTTCTGTAGTATTTCTAGGGTCCCCAGTAAGTTCTGTAGTATTTCTAGGGTCCCTCAGTAAGTTCTGTAGTATTTCTAGGGTCCCCCTGTATGTTCTGTAGTATTTCTAGGGTCCCCCTGTATGTTCTGTAGTATTTCTAGGGTCCCTCAGTAAGTTCTGTAGTATTTCTAGGGTTCCCCAGTAAGTTCTGTAGTATTTCTAGGGTCCCCCTGTATGTTCTGTAGTATTTCTAGGGTCCCTCAGTAAGTTCTGTAGTATTTCTAGGGTCCCTCAGTAAGTTCTGTAGTATTTCTAGGGTCCCCCTGTATGTTCTGTAGTATTTCTAGGGTCCCCAGTAAGTTCTGTAGTATTTCTAGGGTCCCCCTGTATGTTCTGTAGTATTTCTAGGGTCCCCCAGTAAGTTCTGTAGTATTTCTAGGGTCCTCAGTAAGTTCTGTAGTATTTCTAGGGTCCCCAGTAAGTTCTGTAGTATTTCTAGGGTCCCCCTGTATGTTCTGTAGTATTTCTAGGGTCCCTCAGTAAGTTCTGTAATATTTCTAGGGTCCCCCAGTAAGTTCTGTAGTATTTCTAGGGTCCCCAGTAAGTTCTGTAGTATTTCTAGGGTCCCCAGTAAGTTCTGTAGTATTTCTAGGGTCCCTCAGTAAGTTCTGTAGTATTTCTAGGGTCCCCAGTAAGTTCTGTAATATTTCTAGGGTCCCTCAGTAAGTTCTGTAGTATTTCTAGGGTCCCCTGTATGTTCTGTAGTATTTCTAGGGTCCCCCAGTAAGTTCTGTAGTATTTCTAGGGTCCCTTAGTAAGTTCTGTAGTATTTCTAGGGTTACCTCAGTATGTTCTGTAGTATTTCTAGGGTCCCCCTGTATGTTCTGTAGTATTTCTAGGGTCCCTCAGTAAGTTCTGTAGTATTTCTAGGGTTCCCCAGTAAGTTCTGTAGTATTTCTAGGGTCCCTTAGTAAGTTCTGTAGTATTTCTAGGGTCCCCTGTAAGTTCTGTAGTATTTCTAGGGTTCCCCCTGTATGTTCTGTAGTATTTCTAGGGTCCCCTGTAAGTTCTGTAGTATTTCTAGGGTCCCCTGTAAGTTCTGTAGTATTTCTAGGGTCCCCCTGTATGTTCTGTAGTATTTCTAGGGTCCCCTGTAAGTTCTGTAGTATTTCTAGGGTTCCCCCTGTATGTTCTGTAGTATTTCTAGGGTCCCTCAGTAAGTTCTGTAGTATTTCTAGGGTCCCCCTGTATGTTCTGTAGTATTTCTAGGGTCCCCCAGTAAGTTCTGTAGTATTTCTAGGGTCCCCCAGTAAGTTCTGTAGTATTTCTAGGGTCCCCAGTAAGTTCTGTAGTATTTCTAGGGTCCCCAGTAAGTTCTGTAGTATTTCTAGGGTCCCCCTGTATGTTCTGTAGTATTTCTAGGGTTACCTCAGTAAGTTCTGTAGTATTTCTAGGGTCCCTCAGTAAGTTCTGTAGTATTTCTAGGGTCCCCCAGTAAGTTCTGTAGTATTTCTAGGGTCCCCAGTAAGTTCTGTAGTATTTCTAGGGTCCCCAGTAAGTTCTGTAGTATTTCTAGGGTCCCCAGTAAGTTCTGTAGTATTTCTAGGGTCCCCAGTAAGTTCTGTAGTATTTCTAGGGTCCCTCAGTAAGTTCTGTAGTATTTCTAGGGTCCCCCTGTAAGTTCTGTAGTATTTCTAGGGTCCCTCAGTAAGTTCTGTAGTATTTCTAGGGTCCCCCAGTAAGTTCTGTAGTATTTCTAGGGTCCCCAGTAAGTTCTGTAGTATTTCTAGGGTCCCCAGTAAGTTCTGTAATATTTCTAGGGTCCCTCAGTAAGTTCTGTAGTATTTCTAGGGTCCCCTGTATGTTCTGTAATATTTCTAGGGTCCCCCAGTAAGTTCTGTAGTATTTCTAGGGTCCCCCTGTATGTTCTGTAGTATTTCTAGGGTCCCTTAGTAAGTTCTGTAGTATTTCTAGGGTTACCTCAGTATGTTCTGTAGTATTTCTAGGGTTCCCCAGTAAGTTCTGTAGTATTTCTAGGGTCCCTTAGTAAGTTCTGTAGTATTTCTAGGGTCCCCCTGTATGTTCTGTAGTATTTCTAGGGTCCCCTGTAAGTTCTGTAGTATTTCTAGGGTCCCCCTGTATGTTCTGTAGTATTTCTAGGGTCCCTCAGTAAGTTCTGTAGTATTTCTAGGGTTCCCCTGTAAGTTCTGTAGTATTTCTAGTGTCCCTCAGTAAGTTCTGTAGTATTTCTAGGGTCCCCCAGTAAGTTCTGTAGTATTTCTAGGGTCCTCAGTAAGTTCTGTAGTATTTCTAGGGTCCCCAGTAAGTTCTGTAGTATTTCTAGGGTCCCTCAGTAAGTTCTGTAGTATTTCTAGGGTCCCCAGTAAGTTCTGTAGTATTTCTAGGGTCCCCCAGTAAGTTCTGTAGTATTTCTAGGGTCCCCAGTAAGTTCTGTAGTATTTCTAGGGTCCCCAGTAAGTTCTGTAGTATTTCTAGGGTCCCCCTGTATGTTCTGTAGTATTTCTAGGGTTACCTCAGTAAGTTCTGTAGTATTTCTAGGGTCCCTCAGTAAGTTCTGTAGTATTTCTAGGGTCCCTCAGTATGTTCTGTAGTATTTCTAGGGTTTCCCCAGTAAGTTCTGTAGTATTTCTAGGGTCCCCAGTAAGTTCTGTAGTATTTCTAGGGTTCCCTCTAGTAAGTTCTGTAGTATTTCTAGGGTCCCCAGTAAGTTCTGTAGTATTTCTAGGGTCCCCCAGTAAGTTCTGTAGTATTTCTAGGGTCCCTCAGTATGTTCTGTAGTATTTCTAGGGTTTCCCCAGTAAGTTCTGTAGTATTTCTAGGGTCCCCAGTAAGTTCTGTAGTATTTCTAGGGTCCCTCAGTAAGTTCTGTAGTATTTCTAGGGTCCCTCAGTAAGTTCTGTAGTATTTCTAGGGTTCCCTCTAGTAAGTTCTGTAGTATTTCTAGGGTCCCTCAGTAAGTTCTGTAGTATTTCTAGGGTCCCCAGTAAGTTCTGTAGTATTTCTAGGGTCCCTCAGTAAGTTCTGTAGTATTTCTAGGGTCCCCAGTAAGTTCTGTAGTATTTCTAGGGTCCCCAGTAAGTTCTGTAATATTTCTAGGGTCCCTCAGTAAGTTCTGTAGTATTTCTAGGGTCCCTCAGTATGTTCTGTAGTATTTCTAGGGTCCCCAGTAAGTTCTGTAGTATTTCTAGGGTCCCTCAGTATGTTCTGTAGTATTTCTAGGGTCCCCCAGTAAGTTCTGTAGTATTTCTAGGGTCCCCAGTAAGTTCTGTAATATTTCTAGGGTCCCTTAGTAAGTTCTGTAGTATTTCTAGGGTCCTCAGTAAGTTCTGTAGTATTTCTAGGGTCCCTTAGTAAGTTCTGTAGTATTTCTAGGGTCCTTCAGTAAGTTCTGTAGTATTTCTAGGGTCCCTCAGTAAGTTCTGTAGTATTTCTAGGGTCCCTTAGTAAGTTCTGTAGTATTTCTAGGGTCCCTCAGTAAGTTCTGTAGTATTTCTAGGGTCCCCAGTAAGTTCTGTAGTATTTCTAGGGTCCCCCAGTAAGTTCTGTAGTATTTCTAGGGTCCCTTAGTAAGTTCTGTAGTATTTCTAGGGTCCCCAGTAAGTTCTGTAGTATTTCTAGGGTCCCCCAGTAAGTTCTGTAATATTTCTAGGGTCCCCCTGTATGTTCTGTAGTATTTCTAGGGTCCCCCTGTATGTTCTGTAATATTTCTAGGGTCCCCAGTAAGTTCTGTAGTATTTCTAGGGTTCCCCAGTAAGTTCTGTAGTATTTCTAGGGTCCCCAGTAAGTTCTGTAGTATTTCTAGGGTCCCTCAGTAAGTTCTGTAGTATTTCTAGGGTCCCCAGTAAGTTCTGTAGTATTTCTAGGGTCCTCAGTAAGTTCTGTAGTATTTCTAGGGTCCCCCTGTATGTTCTGTAGTATTTCTAGGGTCCCTCAGTAAGTTCTGTAGTATTTCTAGGGTCCCCAGTAAGTTCTGTAGTATTTCTAGGGTCCCCCTGTATGTTCTGTAGTATTTCTAGGGTCCCCAGTAAGTTCTGTAGTATTTCTAGGGTCCCTCAGTATGTTCTGTAGTATTTCTAGGGTCCCTCAGTATGTTCTGTAGTATTTCTAGGGTCCCCAGTAAGTTCTGTAGTATTTCTAGGGTTTCCCCAGTAAGTTCTGTAGTATTTCTAGGGTCCCCAGTAAGTTCTTTAGTATTTCTAGGGTCCCTCAGTATGTTCTGTAGTATTTCTAGGGTCCCCAGTAAGTTCTGTAGTATTTCTAGGGTCCCTCAGTATGTTCTGTAGTATTTCTAGGGTCCCTTAGTAAGTTCTGTAGTATTTCTAGGGTCCTCAGTAAGTTCTGTAGTATTTCTAGGGTCCCTTAGTAAGTTCTGTAGTATTTCTAGGGTCCTCAGTAAGTTCTGTAGTATTTCTAGGGTCCCTTAGTAAGTTCTGTAGTATTTCTAGGGTCCCTCAGTAAGTTCTGTAGTATTTCTAGGGTCCCTCAGTAAGTTCTGTAGTATTTCTAGGGTCCCCAGTAAGTTCTGTAGTATTTCTAGGGTCCCTCAGTAAGTTCTGTAGTATTTCTAGGGTCCCCCAGTAAGTTCTGTAATATTTCTAGGGTCCCCCTGTATGTTCTGTAGTATTTCTAGGGTCCCCCTGTATGTTCTGTAATATTTCTAGGGTCCCCAGTAAGTTCTGTAGTATTTCTAGGGTTCCCCAGTAAGTTCTGTAGTATTTCTAGGGTCCCCAGTAAGTTCTGTAGTATTTCTAGGGTCCCTCAGTAAGTTCTGTAGTATTTCTAGGGTCCCCCAGTAAGTTCTGTAGTATTTCTAGGGTCCTCAGTAAGTTCTGTAGTATTTCTAGGGTCCCCCTGTATGTTCTGTAGTATTTCTAGGGTCCCTCAGTAAGTTCTGTAGTATTTCTAGGGTCCCCCTGTATGTTCTGTAGTATTTCTAGGGTCCCTCAGTAAGTTCTGTAGTATTTCTAGGGTTCCCCAGTAAGTTCTGTAATATTTCTAGGGTCCCCCAGTAAGTTCTGTAGTATTTCTAGGGTCCCTTAGTAAGTTCTGTAGTATTTCTAGGGTTCCCTCTAGTAAGTTCTGTAGTATTTCTAGGGTTCCCCAGTAAGTTCTGTAGTATTTCTAAGGTTTCCCCAGTAAGTTCTGTAGTATTTCTAGGGTCCCCAGTAAGTTCTGTAGTATTTCTAGGGTCCCTTAGTAAGTTCTGTAGTATTTCTAGGGTCCCCCTGTATGTTCTGTAGTATTTCTAGGGTTCCCCAGTAAGTTCTGTAGTATTTCTAAGGTTTCCCCAGTAAGTTCTGTAGTATTTCTAGGGTTCCCCAGTAAGTTCTGTAGTATTTCTAAGGTTTCCCCAGTAAGTTCTGTAGTATTTCTAGGGTCCCCAGTAAGTTCTGTAGTATTTCTAGGGTCCCTTAGTAAGTTCTGTAGTATTTCTAGGGTCCCCAGTAAGTTCTGTAGTATTTCTAGGGTCCCCCTGTATGTTCTGTAGTATTTCTAGGGTTACCTCAGTAAGTTCTGTAGTATTTCTAGGGTCCCTCAGTAAGTTCTGTAGTATTTCTAGGGTCCCTCAGTATGTTCTGTAGTATTTCTAGGGTTTCCCCAGTAAGTTCTGTAGTATTTCTAGGGTCCCCAGTAAGTTCTGTAGTATTTCTAGGGTTCCCTCTAGTAAGTTCTGTAGTATTTCTAGGGTCCCCAGTAAGTTCTGTAGTATTTCTAGGGTCCCCCAGTAAGTTCTGTAGTATTTCTAGGGTCCCTCAGTATGTTCTGTAGTATTTCTAGGGTTTCCCCAGTAAGTTCTGTAGTATTTCTAGGGTCCCCAGTAAGTTCTGTAGTATTTCTAGGGTCCCTCAGTAAGTTCTGTAGTATTTCTAGGGTCCCTCAGTAAGTTCTGTAGTATTTCTAGGGTTCCCTCTAGTAAGTTCTGTAGTATTTCTAGGGTCCCTCAGTAAGTTCTGTAGTATTTCTAGGGTCCCCAGTAAGTTCTGTAGTATTTCTAGGGTCCCTCAGTAAGTTCTGTAGTATTTCTAGGGTCCCCAGTAAGTTCTGTAGTATTTCTAGGGTCCCCAGTAAGTTCTGTAATATTTCTAGGGTCCCTCAGTAAGTTCTGTAGTATTTCTAGGGTCCCTCAGTATGTTCTGTAGTATTTCTAGGGTCCCCAGTAAGTTCTGTAGTATTTCTAGGGTCCCTCAGTATGTTCTGTAGTATTTCTAGGGTCCCCCAGTAAGTTCTGTAGTATTTCTAGGGTCCCCAGTAAGTTCTGTAATATTTCTAGGGTCCCTTAGTAAGTTCTGTAGTATTTCTAGGGTCCTCAGTAAGTTCTGTAGTATTTCTAGGGTCCCTTAGTAAGTTCTGTAGTATTTCTAGGGTCCTTCAGTAAGTTCTGTAGTATTTCTAGGGTCCCTCAGTAAGTTCTGTAGTATTTCTAGGGTCCCTTAGTAAGTTCTGTAGTATTTCTAGGGTCCCTCAGTAAGTTCTGTAGTATTTCTAGGGTCCCCAGTAAGTTCTGTAGTATTTCTAGGGTCCCCCAGTAAGTTCTGTAGTATTTCTAGGGTCCCTTAGTAAGTTCTGTAGTATTTCTAGGGTCCCCAGTAAGTTCTGTAGTATTTCTAGGGTCCCCCAGTAAGTTCTGTAATATTTCTAGGGTCCCCCTGTATGTTCTGTAGTATTTCTAGGGTCCCCCTGTATGTTCTGTAATATTTCTAGGGTCCCCAGTAAGTTCTGTAGTATTTCTAGGGTTCCCCAGTAAGTTCTGTAGTATTTCTAGGGTCCCCAGTAAGTTCTGTAGTATTTCTAGGGTCCCTCAGTAAGTTCTGTAGTATTTCTAGGGTCCCCAGTAAGTTCTGTAGTATTTCTAGGGTCCTCAGTAAGTTCTGTAGTATTTCTAGGGTCCCCCTGTATGTTCTGTAGTATTTCTAGGGTCCCTCAGTAAGTTCTGTAGTATTTCTAGGGTCCCCAGTAAGTTCTGTAGTATTTCTAGGGTCCCCCTGTATGTTCTGTAGTATTTCTAGGGTCCCCAGTAAGTTCTGTAGTATTTCTAGGGTCCCTCAGTATGTTCTGTAGTATTTCTAGGGTCCCTCAGTATGTTCTGTAGTATTTCTAGGGTCCCCAGTAAGTTCTGTAGTATTTCTAGGGTTTCCCCAGTAAGTTCTGTAGTATTTCTAGGGTCCCCAGTAAGTTCTTTAGTATTTCTAGGGTCCCTCAGTATGTTCTGTAGTATTTCTAGGGTCCCCAGTAAGTTCTGTAGTATTTCTAGGGTCCCTCAGTATGTTCTGTAGTATTTCTAGGGTCCCTTAGTAAGTTCTGTAGTATTTCTAGGGTCCTCAGTAAGTTCTGTAGTATTTCTAGGGTCCCTTAGTAAGTTCTGTAGTATTTCTAGGGTCCTCAGTAAGTTCTGTAGTATTTCTAGGGTCCCTTAGTAAGTTCTGTAGTATTTCTAGGGTCCCTCAGTAAGTTCTGTAGTATTTCTAGGGTCCCTCAGTAAGTTCTGTAGTATTTCTAGGGTCCCCAGTAAGTTCTGTAGTATTTCTAGGGTCCCTCAGTAAGTTCTGTAGTATTTCTAGGGTCCCCCAGTAAGTTCTGTAATATTTCTAGGGTCCCCCTGTATGTTCTGTAGTATTTCTAGGGTCCCCCTGTATGTTCTGTAATATTTCTAGGGTCCCCAGTAAGTTCTGTAGTATTTCTAGGGTTCCCCAGTAAGTTCTGTAGTATTTCTAGGGTCCCCAGTAAGTTCTGTAGTATTTCTAGGGTCCCTCAGTAAGTTCTGTAGTATTTCTAGGGTCCCCCAGTAAGTTCTGTAGTATTTCTAGGGTCCTCAGTAAGTTCTGTAGTATTTCTAGGGTCCCCCTGTATGTTCTGTAGTATTTCTAGGGTCCCTCAGTAAGTTCTGTAGTATTTCTAGGGTCCCCCTGTATGTTCTGTAGTATTTCTAGGGTCCCTCAGTAAGTTCTGTAGTATTTCTAGGGTTCCCCAGTAAGTTCTGTAATATTTCTAGGGTCCCCCAGTAAGTTCTGTAGTATTTCTAGGGTCCCTTAGTAAGTTCTGTAGTATTTCTAGGGTTCCCTCTAGTAAGTTCTGTAGTATTTCTAGGGTTCCCCAGTAAGTTCTGTAGTATTTCTAAGGTTTCCCCAGTAAGTTCTGTAGTATTTCTAGGGTCCCCAGTAAGTTCTGTAGTATTTCTAGGGTCCCTTAGTAAGTTCTGTAGTATTTCTAGGGTCCCCCTGTATGTTCTGTAGTATTTCTAGGGTTCCCCAGTAAGTTCTGTAGTATTTCTAAGGTTTCCCCAGTAAGTTCTGTAGTATTTCTAGGGTTCCCCAGTAAGTTCTGTAGTATTTCTAAGGTTTCCTCAGTAAGTTCTGTAGTATTTCTAGGGTCCCTCAGTAAGTTCTGTAGTATTTCTAGGGTCCCTCAGTATGTTCTGTAGTATTTCTAGGGTTTCCCCAGTAAGTTCTGTAGTATTTCTAGGGTCCCCAGTAAGTTCTGTAGTATTTCTAGGGTTCCCTCTAGTAAGTTCTGTAGTATTTCTAGGGTCCCCAGTAAGTTCTGTAGTATTTCTAGGGTCCCCCAGTAAGTTCTGTAGTATTTCTAGGGTCCCTCAGTATGTTCTGTAGTATTTCTAGGGTTTCCCCAGTAAGTTCTGTAGTATTTCTAGGGTCCCCAGTAAGTTCTGTAGTATTTCTAGGGTCCCTCAGTAAGTTCTGTAGTATTTCTAGGGTCCCTCAGTAAGTTCTGTAGTATTTCTAGGGTTCCCTCTAGTAAGTTCTGTAGTATTTCTAGGGTCCCTCAGTAAGTTCTGTAGTATTTCTAGGGTCCCCAGTAAGTTCTGTAGTATTTCTAGGGTCCCTCAGTAAGTTCTGTAGTATTTCTAGGGTCCCCAGTAAGTTCTGTAGTATTTCTAGGGTCCCCAGTAAGTTCTGTAATATTTCTAGGGTCCCTCAGTAAGTTCTGTAGTATTTCTAGGGTCCCTCAGTATGTTCTGTAGTATTTCTAGGGTCCCCAGTAAGTTCTGTAGTATTTCTAGGGTCCCTCAGTATGTTCTGTAGTATTTCTAGGGTCCCCCAGTAAGTTCTGTAGTATTTCTAGGGTCCCCAGTAAGTTCTGTAATATTTCTAGGGTCCCTTAGTAAGTTCTGTAGTATTTCTAGGGTCCTCAGTAAGTTCTGTAGTATTTCTAGGGTCCCTTAGTAAGTTCTGTAGTATTTCTAGGGTCCTTCAGTAAGTTCTGTAGTATTTCTAGGGTCCCTCAGTAAGTTCTGTAGTATTTCTAGGTCCCTTAGTAAGTTCTGTAGTATTTCTAGGGTCCCTCAGTAAGTTCTGTAGTATTTCTAGGGTCCCCAGTAAGTTCTGTAGTATTTCTAGGGTCCCCCAGTAAGTTCTGTAGTATTTCTAGGGTCCCTTAGTAAGTTCTGTAGTATTTCTAGGGTCCCCAGTAAGTTCTGTAGTATTTCTAGGGTCCCCCAGTAAGTTCTGTAATATTTCTAGGGTCCCCCTGTATGTTCTGTAGTATTTCTAGGGTCCCCCTGTATGTTCTGTAATATTTCTAGGGTCCCCAGTAAGTTCTGTAGTATTTCTAGGGTTCCCCAGTAAGTTCTGTAGTATTTCTAGGGTCCCCAGTAAGTTCTGTAGTATTTCTAGGGTCCCTCAGTAAGTTCTGTAGTATTTCTAGGGTCCCCAGTAAGTTCTGTAGTATTTCTAGGGTCCTCAGTAAGTTCTGTAGTATTTCTAGGGTCCCCCTGTATGTTCTGTAGTATTTCTAGGGTCCCTCAGTAAGTTCTGTAGTATTTCTAGGGTCCCCAGTAAGTTCTGTAGTATTTCTAGGGTCCCCCTGTATGTTCTGTAGTATTTCTAGGGTCCCCAGTAAGTTCTGTAGTATTTCTAGGGTCCCTCAGTATGTTCTGTAGTATTTCTAGGGTCCCTCAGTATGTTCTGTAGTATTTCTAGGGTCCCCAGTAAGTTCTGTAGTATTTCTAGGGTTTCCCCAGTAAGTTCTGTAGTATTTCTAGGGTCCCCAGTAAGTTCTTTAGTATTTCTAGGGTCCCTCAGTATGTTCTGTAGTATTTCTAGGGTCCCCAGTAAGTTCTGTAGTATTTCTAGGGTCCCTCAGTATGTTCTGTAGTATTTCTAGGGTCCCTTAGTAAGTTCTGTAGTATTTCTAGGGTCCTCAGTAAGTTCTGTAGTATTTCTAGGGTCCCTTAGTAAGTTCTGTAGTATTTCTAGGGTCCTCAGTAAGTTCTGTAGTATTTCTAGGGTCCCTTAGTAAGTTCTGTAGTATTTCTAGGGTCCCTCAGTAAGTTCTGTAGTATTTCTAGGGTCCCTCAGTAAGTTCTGTAGTATTTCTAGGGTCCCCAGTAAGTTCTGTAGTATTTCTAGGGTCCCTCAGTAAGTTCTGTAGTATTTCTAGGGTCCCCCAGTAAGTTCTGTAATATTTCTAGGGTCCCCCTGTATGTTCTGTAGTATTTCTAGGGTCCCCCTGTATGTTCTGTAATATTTCTAGGGTCCCCAGTAAGTTCTGTAGTATTTCTAGGGTTCCCCAGTAAGTTCTGTAGTATTTCTAGGGTCCCCAGTAAGTTCTGTAGTATTTCTAGGGTCCCTCAGTAAGTTCTGTAGTATTTCTAGGGTCCCCCAGTAAGTTCTGTAGTATTTCTAGGGTCCTCAGTAAGTTCTGTAGTATTTCTAGGGTCCCCCTGTATGTTCTGTAGTATTTCTAGGGTCCCTCAGTAAGTTCTGTAGTATTTCTAGGGTCCCCCTGTATGTTCTGTAGTATTTCTAGGGTCCCTCAGTAAGTTCTGTAGTATTTCTAGGGTTCCCCAGTAAGTTCTGTAATATTTCTAGGGTCCCCCAGTAAGTTCTGTAGTATTTCTAGGGTCCCTTAGTAAGTTCTGTAGTATTTCTAGGGTTCCCTCTAGTAAGTTCTGTAGTATTTCTAGGGTTCCCCAGTAAGTTCTGTAGTATTTCTAAGGTTTCCCCAGTAAGTTCTGTAGTATTTCTAGGGTCCCCAGTAAGTTCTGTAGTATTTCTAGGGTCCCTTAGTAAGTTCTGTAGTATTTCTAGGGTCCCCCTGTATGTTCTGTAGTATTTCTAGGGTTCCCCAGTAAGTTCTGTAGTATTTCTAAGGTTTCCCCAGTAAGTTCTGTAGTATTTCTAGGGTTCCCCAGTAAGTTCTGTAGTATTTCTAAGGTTTCCCCAGTAAGTTCTGTAGTATTTCTAGGGTCCCCAGTAAGTTCTGTAATATTTCTAGAGTCCCTCAGTAAGTTCTGTAGTATTTCTAGGGTCCCTCAGTAAGTTCTGTAGTATTTCTAGGGTCCCTCAGTAAGTTCTGTAGTATTTCTAGGGTCCCCAGTAAGTTCTGTAGTATTTCTAGGGTCCCCAGTAAGTTCTGTAGTATTTCTAGGGTCCCTCAGTAAGTTCTGTAGTATTTCTAGGGTCCCTCAGTAAGTTCTGTAGTATTTCTAGGGTCCCTCAGTAAGTTCTGTAGTATTTCTAGGGTCCCTCAGTAAGTTCTGTAGTATTTCTAGGGTCCCCCAGTAAGTTCTGTAGTATTTCTAGGGTCCCCCTGTATGTTCTGTAGTATTTCTAGGGTCCCCAGTAAGTTCTGTAGTATTTCTAGGGTCCCCAGTAAGTTCTGTAGTATTTCTAGGGTCCCTCAGTATGTTCTGTAGTATTTCTAGGGTCCCCCAGTAAGTTCTGTAGTATTTCTAGGGTCCCTCAGTAAGTTCTGTAGTATTTCTAGGGTCCCTCAGTAAGTTCTGTAGTATTTCTAGGGTTACCTCAGTAAGTTCTGTAGTATTTCTCGGGTCCCCCTGTAAGTTCTGTAGTATTTCTAGGGTTCCCCAGTAAGTTCTGTAGTATTTCTAGGGTCCCCAGTATGTTCTGTAGTATTTCTAGGGTCCCCAGTATGTTCTGTAGTATTTCTAGGGTCCCTTAGTAAGTTCTGTAGTATTTCTAGGGTCCCCCTGTATGTTCTGTAGTATTTCTAGGGTTCCCCAGTAAGTTCTGTAGTATTTCTAGGGTCCCCCTGTATGTTCTGTAGTATTTCTAGGGTCCCCAGTATGTTCTGTAGTATTTCTAGGGTCCCCAGTATGTTCTGTAGTATTTCTAGGGTCCCTTAGTAAGTTCTGTAGTATTTCTAGGGTTACCTCAGTATGTTCTGTAGTATTTCTAGGGTCCCTCTAGTAAGTTCTGTAGTATTTCTAGGGTCCCCAGTAAGTTCTGTAGTATTTCTAGGGTCCCTCAGTAAGTTCTGTAGTATTTCTAGGGTCCCCAGTAAGTTCTGTAGTATTTCTAGGGTCCCTCAGTAAGTTCTGTAGTATTTCTAGGGTCCCCCTGTATGTTCTGTAGTATTTCTAGGGTCCCCCTGTATGTTCTGTAGTATTTCTAGGGTCCCCAGTAAGTTCTGTAGTATTTCTAGGGTCCCCCTGTATGTTCTGTAGTATTTCTAGGGTCCCTCAGTATGTTCTGTAGTATTTCTAGGGTTCCCTCTAGTATGTTCTGTAGTATTTCTAGGGTCCCCAGTAAGTTCTGTAGTATTTCTAGGGTCCCCAGTAAGTTCTGTAGTATTTCTAGGGTCCCCAGTAAGTTCTGTAGTATTTCTAGGGTCCCCCAGTAAGTTCTGTAGTATTTCTAGGGTCCCTCAGTAAGTTCTGTAGTATTTCTAGGGTCCCCAGTAAGTTCTGTAGTATTTCTAGGGTCCCCAGTAAGTTCTGTAGTATTTCTAGGGTCCCCCAGTAAGTTCTGTAGTATTTCTAGGGTCCCCAGTAAGTTCTGTAGTATTTCTAGGGTCCCCCAGTAAGTTCTGTAGTATTTCTAGGGTCCTCAGTAAGTTCTGTAGTATTTCTAGGGTCCCCCTGTATGTTCTGTAGTATTTCTAGGGTCCCCCTGTATGTTCTGTAGTATTTCTAGGGTTCCCCCAGTAAGTTCTGTAGTATTTCTAGGGTCCCCAGTAAGTTCTGTAGTATTTCTAGGGTCCCTCAGTAAGTTCTGTAGTATTTCTAGGGTCCCCAGTAAGTTCTGTAGTATTTCTAGGGTCCCCCTGTATGTTCTGTAGTATTTCTAGGGTCCCCCTGTATGTTCTGTAGTATTTCTAGGGTTCCCCCAGTAAGTTCTGTAGTATTTCTAGGGTCCCTCAGTATGTTCTGTAGTATTTCTAGGGTCCCCCTGTATGTTCTGTAATATTTCTAGGGTCCCTCAGTAAGTTCTGTAGTATTTCTAGGGTTCCCTCTAGTAAGTTCTGTAGTATTTCTAGGGTCCCTCAGTATGTTCTGTAGTATTTCTAGGGTCCCCCTGTATGTTCTGTAATATTTCTAGGGTCCCTCAGTAAGTTCTGTAGTATTTCTAGGGTCCCCCAGTAAGTTCTGTAGTATTTCTAGGGTCCCCAGTAAGTTCTGTAGTATTTCTAGGGTCCCCAGTAAGTTCTGTAGTATTTCTAGGGTCCCCCTGTATGTTCTGTAGTATTTCTAGGGTCCCCTCTAGTAAGTTCTGTAGTATTTCTAGGGTCCCTCAGTAAGTTCTGTAATATTTCTAGGGTTCCCCAGTAAGTTCTGTAGTATTTCTAGGGTCCCTTAGTAAGTTCTGTAGTATTTCTAGGGTCCCCTGTAAGTTCTGTAGTATTTCTAGGGTTACCTCAGTAAGTTCTGTAGTATTTCTAGGGTCCCCCTGTATGTTCTGTAGTATTTCTAGGGTCCCCCAGTAAGTTCTGTAGTATTTCTAGGGTCCCTCAGTAAGTTCTGTAGTATTTCTAGGGTTCCCTCTAGTAAGTTCTGTAGTATTTCTAGGGTCCCCAGTAAGTTCTGTAGTATTTCTAGGGTCCCCCTGTATGTTCTGTAGTATTTCTAGGGTCCCTCAGTAAGTTCTGTAGTATTTCTAGGGTCCCCAGTAAGTTCTGTAGTATTTCTAGGGTCCCCCTGTATGTTCTGTAGTATTTCTAGGGTCCCCAGTAAGTTCTGTAGTATTTCTAGGGTCCCCCTGTATGTTCTGTAGTATTTCTAGGGTCCCCCTGTATGTTCTGTAGTATTTCTAGGGTCCCCAGTAAGTTCTGTAGTATTTCTAGGGTCCCCCAGTAAGTTCTGTAGTATTTCTAGGGTCCTCAGTAAGTTCTGTAGTATTTCTAGGGTCCCTCAGTAAGTTCTGTAGTATTTCTAGGGTCCCCAGTAAGTTCTGTAGTATTTCTAGGGTCCCCCTGTATGTTCTGTAGTATTTCTAGGGTCCCCAGTAAGTTCTGTAGTATTTCTAGGGTCCCCCTGTATGTTCTGTAGTATTTCTAGGGTCCCTCAGTAAGTTCTGTAGTATTTCTAGGGTCCCTCAGTAAGTTCTGTAGTATTTCTAGGGTCCCCCTGTATGTTCTGTAGTATTTCTAGGGTCCCCCTGTATGTTCTGTAGTATTTCTAGGGTCCTCAGTAAGTTCTGTAGTATTTCTAGGGTCCCCAGTAAGTTCTGTAGTATTTCTAGGGTCCCTCAGTAAGTTCTGTAGTATTTCTAGGGTCCCCCTGTATGTTCTGTAGTATTTCTAGGGTCCCCCTGTATGTTCTGTAGTATTTCTAGGGTCCCTCAGTAAGTTCTGTAGTATTTCTAGGGTTCCCCAGTAAGTTCTGTAGTATTTCTAGGGTCCCCCTGTATGTTCTGTAGTATTTCTAGGGTCCCTCAGTAAGTTCTGTAGTATTTCTAGGGTCCCTCAGTAAGTTCTGTAGTATTTCTAGGGTCCCCCTGTATGTTCTGTAGTATTTCTAGGGTCCCCAGTAAGTTCTGTAGTATTTCTAGGGTCCCCCTGTATGTTCTGTAGTATTTCTAGGGTCCCCCAGTAAGTTCTGTAGTATTTCTAGGGTCCTCAGTAAGTTCTGTAGTATTTCTAGGGTCCCCAGTAAGTTCTGTAGTATTTCTAGGGTCCCCCTGTATGTTCTGTAGTATTTCTAGGGTCCCTCAGTAAGTTCTGTAATATTTCTAGGGTCCCCCAGTAAGTTCTGTAGTATTTCTAGGGTCCCTCAGTATGTTCTGTAGTATTTCTAGGGTCCCCCTGTATGTTCTGTAATATTTCTAGGGTCCCTCAGTAAGTTCTGTAGTATTTCTAGGGTTACCTCAGTAAGTTCTGTAGTATTTCTAGGGTCCTCAGTAAGTTCTGTAGTATTTCTAGGGTCCCCCTGTATGTTCTGTAGTATTTCTAGGGTCCCTCAGTAAGTTCTGTAATATTTCTAGGGTCCCCCAGTAAGTTCTGTAGTATTTCTAGGGTCCCCAGTAAGTTCTGTAGTATTTCTAGGGTCCCCAGTAAGTTCTGTAGTATTTCTAGGGTCCCCCTGTATGTTCTGTAGTATTTCTAGGGTCCCCTCTAGTAAGTTCTGTAGTATTTCTAGGGTCCCTCAGTAAGTTCTGTAATATTTCTAGGGTCCCTTAGTAAGTTCTGTAGTATTTCTAGGGTCCCCTGTAAGTTCTGTAGTATTTCTAGGGTTACCTCAGTAAGTTCTGTAGTATTTCTAGGGTCCCCCTGTATGTTCTGTAGTATTTCTAGGGTCCCCCAGTAAGTTCTGTAGTATTTCTAGGGTCCCTCAGTAAGTTCTGTAGTATTTCTAGGGTTCCCTCTAGTAAGTTCTGTAGTATTTCTAGGGTCCCCAGTAAGTTCTGTAGTATTTCTAGGGTCCCCCTGTATGTTCTGTAGTATTTCTAGGGTCCCTCAGTAAGTTCTGTAGTATTTCTAGGGTCCCTCAGTAAGTTCTGTAGTATTTCTAGGGTCCCTCAGTATGTTCTGTAGTATTTCTAGGGTCCCTTAGTAAGTTCTGTAGTATTTCTAGGGTCCCCAGTAAGTTCTGTAGTATTTCTAGGGTCCCCCTGTATGTTCTGTAGTATTTCTAGGGTCCCCAGTAAGTTCTGTAGTATTTCTAGGGTCCCCCAGTAAGTTCTGTAGTATTTCTAGGGTCCTCAGTAAGTTCTGTAGTATTTCTAGGGTCCCTCAGTAAGTTCTGTAGTATTTCTAGGGTCCCCAGTAAGTTCTGTAGTATTTCTAGGGTCCCCCTGTATGTTCTGTAGTATTTCTAGGGTCCCTCAGTAAGTTCTGTAGTATTTCTAGGGTCCCCCTGTATGTTCTGTAGTATTTCTAGGGTCCCCCAGTAAGTTCTGTAGTATTTCTAGGGTCCCCCTGTAAGTTCTGTAGTATTTCTAGGGTCCCTCAGTAAGTTCTGTAGTATTTCTAGGGTCCCCCTGTATGTTCTGTAGTATTTCTAGGGTCCCCCTGTATGTTCTGTAGTATTTCTAGGGTCCCCCTGTATGTTCTGTAGTATTTCT
Source organism: Leptodactylus fallax (assembly GCA_947044405.1). NCBI lineage: Eukaryota > Metazoa > Chordata > Amphibia > Anura > Leptodactylidae > Leptodactylus > Leptodactylus fallax. The sequence continues at coordinate 350,042 of CAMRHE010000773.1, forward strand.
AGGGTCCTCAGTAAGTTCTGTAGTATTTCTAGGGTCCCCAGTAAGTTCTGTAGTATTTCTAGGGTCCCTCAGTAAGTTCTGTAGTATTTCTAGGGTCCCCCTGTATGTTCTGTAGTATTTCTAGGGTCCCCCTGTATGTTCTGTAGTATTTCTAGGGTCCCTCAGTAAGTTCTGTAGTATTTCTAGGGTTCCCCAGTAAGTTCTGTAGTATTTCTAGGGTCCCCCTGTATGTTCTGTAGTATTTCTAGGGTCCCTCAGTAAGTTCTGTAGTATTTCTAGGGTCCCTCAGTAAGTTCTGTAGTATTTCTAGGGTCCCCCTGTATGTTCTGTAGTATTTCTAGGGTCCCCAGTAAGTTCTGTAGTATTTCTAGGGTCCCCCTGTATGTTCTGTAGTATTTCTAGGGTCCCCCAGTAAGTTCTGTAGTATTTCTAGGGTCCTCAGTAAGTTCTGTAGTATTTCTAGGGTCCCCAGTAAGTTCTGTAGTATTTCTAGGGTCCCCCTGTATGTTCTGTAGTATTTCTAGGGTCCCTCAGTAAGTTCTGTAATATTTCTAGGGTCCCCCAGTAAGTTCTGTAGTATTTCTAGGGTCCCCAGTAAGTTCTGTAGTATTTCTAGGGTCCCCAGTAAGTTCTGTAGTATTTCTAGGGTCCCTCAGTAAGTTCTGTAGTATTTCTAGGGTCCCCAGTAAGTTCTGTAATATTTCTAGGGTCCCTCAGTAAGTTCTGTAGTATTTCTAGGGTCCCCTGTATGTTCTGTAGTATTTCTAGGGTCCCTCAGTAAGTTCTGTAGTATTTCTAGGGTCCCCCAGTAAGTTCTGTAGTATTTCTAGGGTCCCCAGTAAGTTCTGTAGTATTTCTAGGGTCCCCAGTAAGTTCTGTAGTATTTCTAGGGTCCCCAGTAAGTTCTGTAGTATTTCTAGGGTCCCCCAGTAAGTTCTGTAGTATTTCTAGGGTCCCCAGTAAGTTCTGTAGTATTTCTAGGGTCCCCAGTAAGTTCTGTAGTATTTCTAGGGTCCCCCTGTATGTTCTGTAGTATTTCTAGGGTTACCTCAGTAAGTTCTGTAGTATTTCTAGGGTCCCTCAGTAAGTTCTGTAGTATTTCTAGGGTCCCCCAGTAAGTTCTGTAGTATTTCTAGGGTCCCCAGTAAGTTCTGTAGTATTTCTAGGGTCCCCAGTAAGTTCTGTAGTATTTCTAGGGTCCCCAGTAAGTTCTGTAGTATTTCTAGGGTCCCTCAGTATGTTCTGTAGTATTTCTAGGGCTTCCCCAGTAAGTTCTGTAGTATTTCTAGGGTCCCCAGTAAGTTCTGTAATATTTCTAGGGTCCCTCAGTAAGTTCTGTAGTATTTCTAGGGTCCCCTGTATGTTCTGTAGTATTTCTAGGGTCCCCCAGTAAGTTCTGTAGTATTTCTAGGGTCCCCCTGTATGTTCTGTAGTATTTCTAGGGTCCCTTAGTAAGTTCTGTAGTATTTCTAGGGTTACCTCAGTATGTTCTGTAGTATTTCTAGGGTTCCCCAGTAAGTTCTGTAGTATTTCTAGGGTCCCTTAGTAAGTTCTGTAGTATTTCTAGGGTCCCCTGTATGTTCTGTAGTATTTCTAGGGTCCCCTGTAAGTTCTGTAGTATTTCTAGGGTCCCCCTGTATGTTCTGTAGTATTTCTAGGGTCCCTCAGTAAGTTCTGTAGTATTTCTAGGGTCCCCCTGTAAGTTCTGTAGTATTTCTAGGGTCCCTCAGTAAGTTCTGTAGTATTTCTAGGGTCCCCCAGTAAGTTCTGTAGTATTTCTAGGGTCCCCAGTAAGTTCTGTAGTATTTCTAGGGTCCCTCAGTAAGTTCTGTAGTATTTCTAGGGTCCCCAGTAAGTTCTGTAGTATTTCTAGGGTCCCCCAGTAAGTTCTGTAGTATTTCTAGGGTCCCCAGTAAGTTCTGTAGTATTTCTAGGGTCCCCAGTAAGTTCTGTAGTATTTCTAGGGTCCCCCTGTATGTTCTGTAGTATTTCTAGGGTTACCTCAGTAAGTTCTGTAGTATTTCTAGGGTCCCTCAGTAAGTTCTGTAGTATTTCTAGGGTCCCTCAGTATGTTCTGTAGTATTTCTAGGGTTTCCCCAGTAAGTTCTGTAGTATTTCTAGGGTCCCCAGTAAGTTCTGTAGTATTTCTAGGGTTCCCTCTAGTAAGTTCTGTAGTATTTCTAGGGTCCCCAGTAAGTTCTGTAGTATTTCTAGGGTCCCCCAGTAAGTTCTGTAGTATTTCTAGGGTCCCTCAGTATGTTCTGTAGTATTTCTAGGGTTTCCCCAGTAAGTTCTGTAGTATTTCTAGGGTCCCCAGTAAGTTCTGTAGTATTTCTAGGGTCCCTCAGTAAGTTCTGTAGTATTTCTAGGGTCCCTCAGTAAGTTCTGTAGTATTTCTAGGGTTCCCTCTAGTAAGTTCTGTAGTATTTCTAGGGTCCCTCAGTAAGTTCTGTAGTATTTCTAGGGTCCCCAGTAAGTTCTGTAGTATTTCTAGGGTCCCTCAGTAAGTTCTGTAGTATTTCTAGGGTCCCCAGTAAGTTCTGTAGTATTTCTAGGGTCCCCAGTAAGTTCTGTAATATTTCTAGGGTCCCTCAGTAAGTTCTGTAGTATTTCTAGGGTCCCTCAGTATGTTCTGTAGTATTTCTAGGGTCCCCAGTAAGTTCTGTAGTATTTCTAGGGTCCCTCAGTATGTTCTGTAGTATTTCTAGGGTCCCCCAGTAAGTTCTGTAGTATTTCTAGGGTCCCCAGTAAGTTCTGTAATATTTCTAGGGTCCCTTAGTAAGTTCTGTAGTATTTCTAGGGTCCTCAGTAAGTTCTGTAGTATTTCTAGGGTCCCTTAGTAAGTTCTGTAGTATTTCTAGGGTCCTTCAGTAAGTTCTGTAGTATTTCTAGGGTCCCTCAGTAAGTTCTGTAGTATTTCTAGGGTCCCTTAGTAAGTTCTGTAGTATTTCTAGGGTCCCTCAGTAAGTTCTGTAGTATTTCTAGGGTCCCCAGTAAGTTCTGTAGTATTTCTAGGGTCCCCCAGTAAGTTCTGTAGTATTTCTAGGGTCCCTTAGTAAGTTCTGTAGTATTTCTAGGGTCCCCAGTAAGTTCTGTAGTATTTCTAGGGTCCCCCAGTAAGTTCTGTAATATTTCTAGGGTCCCCCTGTATGTTCTCTAGTATTTCTAGGGTCCCCCTGTATGTTCTGTAATATTTCTAGGGTCCCCAGTAAGTTCTGTAGTATTTCTAGGGTTCCCCAGTAAGTTCTGTAGTATTTCTAGGGTCCCCAGTAAGTTCTGTAGTATTTCTAGGGTCCCTCAGTAAGTTCTGTAGTATTTCTAGGGTCCCCAGTAAGTTCTGTAGTATTTCTAGGGTCCTCAGTAAGTTCTGTAGTATTTCTAGGGTCCCCCTGTATGTTCTGTAGTATTTCTAGGGTCCCTCAGTAAGTTCTGTAGTATTTCTAGGGTCCCCCTGTATGTTCTGTAGTATTTCTAGGGTCCCTCAGTAAGTTCTGTAGTATTTCTAGGGTCCCTCAGTAAGTTCTGTAGTATTTCTAGGGTCCCCCTGTATGTTCTGTAGTATTTCTAGGGTCCCCCTGTATGTTCTGTAGTATTTCTAGGGTCCCCCTGTATGTTCTGTAGTATTTCTAGGGTCCCCCAGTAAGTTCTGTAGTATTTCTAGGGTCCTCAGTAAGTTCTGTAGTATTTCTAGGGTCCCCAGTAAGTTCTGTAGTATTTCTAGGGTCCCTCAGTAAGTTCTGTAGTATTTCTAGGGTCCCCCTGTATGTTCTGTAGTATTTCTAGGGTCCCCCTGTATGTTCTGTAGTATTTCTAGGGTCCCTCAGTAAGTTCTGTAGTATTTCTAGGGTTCCCCAGTAAGTTCTGTAGTATTTCTAGGGTCCCCCTGTATGTTCTGTAGTATTTCTAGGGTCCCTCAGTAAGTTCTGTAGTATTTCTAGGGTCCCTCAGTAAGTTCTGTAGTATTTCTAGGGTCCCCCTGTATGTTCTGTAGTATTTCTAGGGTCCCCAGTAAGTTCTGTAGTATTTCTAGGGTCCCCCTGTATGTTCTGTAGTATTTCTAGGGTCCCCCAGTAAGTTCTGTAGTATTTCTAGGGTCCTCAGTAAGTTCTGTAGTATTTCTAGGGTCCCCAGTAAGTTCTGTAGTATTTCTAGGGTCCCCCTGTATGTTCTGTAGTATTTCTAGGGTCCCTCAGTAAGTTCTGTAATATTTCTAGGGTCCCCCAGTAAGTTCTGTAGTATTTCTAGGGTCCCCAGTAAGTTCTGTAGTATTTCTAGGGTCCCCAGTAAGTTCTGTAGTATTTCTAGGGTCCCTCAGTAAGTTCTGTAGTATTTCTAGGGTCCCCAGTAAGTTCTGTAATATTTCTAGGGTCCCTCAGTAAGTTCTGTAGTATTTCTAGGGTCCCCTGTATGTTCTGTAGTATTTCTAGGGTCCCCCAGTAAGTTCTGTAGTATTTCTAGGGTCCCTTAGTAAGTTCTGTAGTATTTCTAGGGTTACCTCAGTATGTTCTGTAGTATTTCTAGGGTCCCCCTGTATGTTCTGTAGTATTTCTAGGGTCCCTTAGTAAGTTCTGTAGTATTTCTAGGGTTACCTCAGTATGTTCTGTAGTATTTCTAGGGTTCCCCAGTAAGTTCTGTAGTATTTCTATGGTCCCTTAGTAAGTTCTGTAGTATTTCTAGGGTCCCCTGTAAGTTCTGTAGTATTTCTAGGGTTCCCCCTGTATGTTCTGTAGTATTTCTAGGGTCCCTCAGTAAGTTCTGTAGTATTTCTAGGGTCCCCCTGTAAGTTCTGTAGTATTTCTAGGGTCCCTCAGTAAGTTCTGTAGTATTTCTAGGGTCCCCAGTAAGTTCTGTAGTATTTCTAGGGTCCCCAGTAAGTTCTGTAGTATTTCTAGGGTCCCCCAGTAAGTTCTGTAGTATTTCTAGGGTCCCCAGTAAGTTCTGTAGTATTTCTAGGGTCCCCAGTAAGTTCTGTAGTATTTCTAGGGTCCCCCTGTATGTTCTGTAGTATTTCTAGGGTTACCTCAGTAAGTTCTGTAGTATTTCTAGGGTCCCTCAGTAAGTTCTGTAGTATTTCTAGGGTCCCCCAGTAAGTTCTGTAGTATTTCTAGGGTCCCCAGTAAGTTCTGTAGTATTTCTAGGGTCCCCAGTAAGTTCTGTAGTATTTCTAGGGTCCCCAGTAAGTTCTGTAGTATTTCTAGGGTCCCCAGTAAGTTCTGTAGTATTTCTAGGGTCCCTCAGTATGTTCTGTAGTATTTCTAGGGTTTCCCCAGTAAGTTCTGTAGTATTTCTAGGGTCCCCAGTAAGTTCTGTAATATTTCTAGGGTCCCTCAGTAAGTTCTGTAGTATTTCTAGGGTCCCCTGTATGTTCTGTAGTATTTCTAGGGTCCCCCAGTAAGTTCTGTAGTATTTCTAGGGTCCCTCAGTATGTTCTGTAGTATTTCTAGGGTCCCTTAGTAAGTTCTGTAGTATTTCTAGGGTTACCTCAGTATGTTCTGTAGTATTTCTAGGGTTCCCCAGTAAGTTCTGTAGTATTTCTAGGGTCCCTTAGTAAGTTCTGTAGTATTTCTAGGGTCCCCTGTATGTTCTGTAGTATTTCTAGGGTCCCCTGTAAGTTCTGTAGTATTTCTAGGGTCCCCCTGTATGTTCTGTAGTATTTCTAGGGTCCCTCAGTAAGTTCTGTAGTATTTCTAGGGTCCCCCTGTAAGTTCTGTAGTATTTCTAGGGTCCCTCAGTAAGTTCTGTAGTATTTCTAGGGTCCCCCAGTAAGTTCTGTAGTATTTCTAGGGTCCCCAGTAAGTTCTGTAGTATTTCTAGGGTCCCCCTGTATGTTCTGTAGTATTTCTAGGGTCCCTCAGTAAGTTCTGTAGTATTTCTAGGGTCCCTCAGTAAGTTCTGTAGTATTTCTAGGGTCCCCCAGTAAGTTCTGTAGTATTTCTAGGGTCCCTCAGTAAGTTCTGTAGTATTTCTAGGGTCCCCAGTAAGTTCTGTAGTATTTCTAGGGTCCCCCAGTAAGTTCTGTAGTATTTCTAGGGTCCCCAGTAAGTTCTGTAGTATTTCTAGGGTCCCCAGTAAGTTCTGTAGTATTTCTAGGGTCCCCCTGTATGTTCTGTAGTATTTCTAGGGTTACCTCAGTAAGTTCTGTAGTATTTCTAGGGTCCCTCAGTAAGTTCTGTAGTATTTCTAGGGTCCCTCAGTATGTTCTGTAGTATTTCTAGGGTTTCCCCAGTAAGTTCTGTAGTATTTCTAGGGTCCCCAGTAAGTTCTGTAGTATTTCTAGGGTTCCCTCTAGTAAGTTCTGTAGTATTTCTAGGGTCCCCAGTAAGTTCTGTAGTATTTCTAGGGTCCCCCAGTAAGTTCTGTAGTATTTCTAGGGTCCCTCAGTATGTTCTGTAGTATTTCTAGGGTTTCCCCAGTAAGTTCTGTAGTATTTCTAGGGTCCCCAGTAAGTTCTGTAGTATTTCTAGGGTCCCTCAGTAAGTTCTGTAGTATTTCTAGGGTCCCTCAGTATGTTCTGTAGTATTTCTAGGGTCCCCCTGTATGTTCTGTAGTATTTCTAGGGTCCCTCAGTAAGTTCTGTAGTATTTCTAGGGTTCCCTCTAGTAAGTTCTGTAGTATTTCTAGGGTCCCTCAGTAAGTTCTGTAGTATTTCTAGGGTCCCCAGTAAGTTCTGTAGTATTTCTAGGGTCCCTCAGTAAGTTCTGTAGTATTTCTAGGGTCCCCAGTAAGTTCTGTAGTATTTCTAGGGTCCCCAGTAAGTTCTGTAATATTTCTAGGGTCCCTCAGTAAGTTCTGTAGTATTTCTAGGGTCCCTCAGTATGTTCTGTAGTATTTCTAGGGTCCCCAGTAAGTTCTGTAGTATTTCTAGGGTCCCTCAGTATGTTCTGTAGTATTTCTAGGGTCCCCCAGTAAGTTCTGTAGTATTTCTAGGGTCCCCAGTAAGTTCTGTAATATTTCTAGGGTCCCTTAGTAAGTTCTGTAGTATTTCTAGGGTCCTCAGTAAGTTCTGTAGTATTTCTAGGGTCCCTTAGTAAGTTCTGTAGTATTTCTAGGGTCCTTCAGTAAGTTCTGTAGTATTTCTAGGGTCCCTCAGTAAGTTCTGTAGTATTTCTAGGGTCCCTCAGTAAGTTCTGTAGTATTTCTAGGGTCCCTTAGTAAGTTCTGTAGTATTTCTAGGGTCCCTCAGTAAGTTCTGTAGTATTTCTAGGGTCCCCAGTAAGTTCTGTAGTATTTCTAGGGTCCCCCAGTAAGTTCTGTAGTATTTCTAGGGTCCCTTAGTAAGTTCTGTAGTATTTCTAGGGTCCCCAGTAAGTTCTGTAGTATTTCTAGGGTCCCCCAGTAAGTTCTGTAATATTTCTAGGGTCCCCCTGTATGTTCTGTAGTATTTCTAGGGTCCCCCTGTATGTTCTGTAATATTTCTAGGGTCCCCAGTAAGTTCTGTAGTATTTCTAGGGTTCCCCAGTAAGTTCTGTAGTATTTCTAGGGTCCCCAGTAAGTTCTGTAGTATTTCTAGGGTCCCTCAGTAAGTTCTGTAGTATTTCTAGGGTCCCCAGTAAGTTCTGTAGTATTTCTAGGGTCCTCAGTAAGTTCTGTAGTATTTCTAGGGTCCCCCTGTATGTTCTGTAGTATTTCTAGGGTCCCTCAGTAAGTTCTGTAGTATTTCTAGGGTCCCCAGTAAGTTCTGTAGTATTTCTAGGGTCCCCCTGTATGTTCTGTAGTATTTCTAGGGTTACCTCAGTAAGTTCTGTAGTATTTCTAGGGTCCCCAGTAAGTTCTGTAGTATTTCTAGGGTTTCCCCAGTAAGTTCTGTAGTATTTCTAGGGTCCCCAGTAAGTTCTGTAGTATTTCTAGGGTCCCCAGTAAGTTCTGTAGTATTTCTAGGGTCCCCAGTAAGTTCTTTAGTATTTCTAGGGTCCCTCAGTATGTTCTGTAGTATTTCTAGGGTCCCCAGTAAGTTCTGTAGTATTTCTAGGGTCCCTCAGTATGTTCTGTAGTATTTCTAGGGTCCTCAGTAAGTTCTGTAGTATTTCTAGGGTCCCTTAGTAAGTTCTGTAGTATTTCTAGGGTCCTCAGTAAGTACTGTAGTATTTCTAGGGTCCCTTAGTAAGTTCTGTAGTATTTCTAGGGTCCCTCAGTAAGTTCTGTAGTATTTCTAGGGTCCCTCAGTAAGTTCTGTAGTATTTCTAGGGTCCCCAGTAAGTTCTGTAGTATTTCTAGGGTCCCTCAGTAAGTTCTGTAGTATTTCTAGGGTCCCTCAGTAAGTTCTGTAGTATTTCTAGGGTCCCTCAGTAAGTTCTGTAGTATTTCTAGGGTCCCCAGTAAGTTCTGTAGTATTTCTAGGGTCCCCCAGTAAGTTCTGTAATATTTCTAGGGTCCCCCTGTATGTTCTGTAGTATTTCTAGGGTCCCCCTGTATGTTCTGTAATATTTCTAGGGTCCCCAGTAAGTTCTGTAGTATTTCTAGGGTCCCCCAGTAAGTTCTGTAGTATTTCTAGGGTCCCCAGTAAGTTCTGTAGTATTTCTAGGGTCCCTCAGTAAGTTCTGTAGTATTTCTAGGGTCCCCCAGTAAGTTCTGTAGTATTTCTAGGGTCCTCAGTAAGTTCTGTAGTATTTCTAGGGTCCCCCTGTATGTTCTGTAGTATTTCTAGGGTCCCTCAGTAAGTTCTGTAGTATTTCTAGGGTCCCCCTGTATGTTCTGTAGTATTTCTAGGGTCCCTCAGTAAGTTCTGTAGTATTTCTAGGGTCCCTCAGTAAGTTCTGTAGTATTTCTAGGGTCCCTCAGTAAGTTCTGTAGTATTTCTAGGGTTCCCCAGTAAGTTCTGTAATATTTCTAGGGTCCCCCAGTTAGTTCTGTAATATTTCTAGGGTCCCTCTAGTAAGTTCTGTAGTGTTGCGGTGAGGGATCAGTACAGTAGACTGGTATATGTACAGAATTGTTAGGGGCGCAGGGTCACACCCCGCTCCGGTCACTTCACCGCACACCTGGGGTTTATTTATAAATGTACTTTTAGTTCCTCGGATGTTCTGTCCATTACTCACCGCTAATTCCTCTTGTGCTTGTCACTCACGGCCGCCGCTCTATATTATTTTCTCCCCTAGAAATAGAAACCCTGAGAGGTAAAAACATCCATCTAAATGCTCTTCAGCGGCAGAGAAGCATGATCCAGAGAGAACTGAGCGACTTCCAGGTGGCTCTCAGAGGTAAAGTGTCACCACAATCACTGCGCTCAGCCCCAAGGCGCTCACAGCCTTAATGTCATCTCACTTACATCTCAGGCCTGGACAAGGAGATCAGTGCGGCCGCCGGGGTCACCAAGAGCCTGGACGCTGAGAAACTGGCCATCAGTCAGAAGCCTCAGAGCGATGGAGAGTGTCTGAGGTGAGGCAAGCTGATAAATGTGTATATTACCCATCCGAAAGAGACGTGCGCGACATGTAATGTATGTACACAGGATAGGGTAGCCGTCATTCAGGACATTGCCAGCCAGTGTGTAACAGCAGAGCGCTCACACAATGCATCCCCCTAACATAAAAAGATGAATAAATGTCACTCAGCTTTCCTAGAAACAGATAGAACTAAGAAATGATTGATTAGAATGTTTTCCACCTTGCCAGAAGAGGCCGACTCAAGGATTTAGTGTTTATTATGATGGCGGTCCGCACATAGTGGAGGAAATCTGCAGCGTACGTTGTCATAAGACACAGGTAAATCTATAATATAATACTTGCTGTGGACTCTCCTTTACCTTAAAGGGAACCTGTCGGCACAATATAGCCACTAAAACCCTCATTGGTGCCTGACAGGGCATCACCTCTTCCCCACCACCGTAATGTATGAGCGAAGTCTTCAGATGTCCACTGTGTGCAGGCTCTGCAGTCACTGTATTTATGGAGGGGCCAGTAGTTGGACCCCACCAGTCTGATGTAAATCTAACGATGGGTCATCAATAGCTAGATCCTAAAAATACTCTTTACAAAGATAATGAGGCCACTGCAAAGCAGGAGGAGACCTAAAACAGTCTGATGTCATAAAGGCAATATTGGTACAGAGTAGTCAGACGCCTCGGTATAGGGGAGCGCTCATCCATTAGTGCAGAATAGCTGGCCGTATTAAAAAGAATAAAACTTGTTCCCTATTGATTGTAAGCTGGGCCCTACAGGCAGCAATGTAATGGGTTTATTGGCTCTGCGGCCTCCTGTGTATTGTGAGGACGGTATACAATCCACATCTGTAATAACTGTAATTGTATTAGCGCCTCTCGCTGCCTATATCTCCTTTATCTGAGCCAATCGAAGACACAAATGTGCTGCTAAGTGACTTCTCCATTCTTCAATTACTGAGCTTATATACAAAGCAGACCATGGCGAGGTGCAAGATTAAGTGTCAGATATTGAATTAGAAGTTTATGGAAAGCTGCAATTTATGTGGAGGCCAGGGAAAGAGCCAACTGGGACCCAGCTCTGCTCACAACTAGATTGTCAGCTTCCCATCAGAGGACGGCTCTGAGCTCAGCGTCTTACAGCTTATAGCTAGACGTCCTCTACGTCTTATGTAAGTCATTGGCTTCATCCTGTAGTCACATCTACAGCTGTCCAATGTGAACCTGACCTAAATTACTCTGAGGTTGACAACAGACATAGCGGCCACCAGTGCCAACCCTATGTGGCCAAGATGTGGGCAGGGTTTTGGCTGCATGTGGTTGCCACATGGAGGTTGCTGCGTGCTGTCACCCTTAACCTCTTATGTCTGCCTCTTGCTTTGATCAGTGTCTGTACCCAGCATGCTCTGTTGCACTGATCGTTCAGATGAATATACCCCAAGAGATATAAAAATTTATCATCTGCATTACGGGTGCAAATTGTAGATGACTTCACTCACCTGGCACTCTGACACATGCAGATTTGGTCTAAGTCTTGCCCTTTACTTCACAGCTACATGGTGACATTGGCCACAGCACCAAACATTGCAGCGTCTTCAGGGTTCATCACAACTAATGAAAGAGAATGTGGTCAGATTGTGACTTATAAGCTGCTGCGACGGCAACACAATGATCCCAAACACTGCATAAGAATTTTTGCAATCATCATGTCACGGCACAACCACATCAACTGTGATGAAGGCAGCGAGACCCTACAATCTTTGGCCGTGACACTCACTGTGGAGTCAAAGTTGCTGTGTAGCCCTAGCCTTATACTATGTTCACACTAGTGTCGGGGTGTCCGTTGTTCTGGTCAGTCGGTGGAGCAGAACAACGGACTGGAGTATAAGACATGATGTAACAGCAAAATTGTGACTGCAGCTCTGGTTGTGATTGGAGCATAAGGTGTGTTGTAACAGCAGAACTGGATGTAAATGGAGCATAAGAGACAGTAGAACAGAATTGGGAGTGTAGCTGTGCATGGGCTCTCTGTACCAGATTGCTGACTGACTCCATGTTTTGGCAGAGATATTAATGTAACTTGAGTTAGCAGCGTGCAGATCTGGGTGTAACTGGAGTATGACACCTGATGTGACTGCAACATTGCTCATGTAGTTTGGGTTGTGACTAAAATTGTAACTTGTGATTGGAGTATAATACTAGATATAACCAGAGCTGTGGCCAAACCACCAACTCTGACTCCTTGATAAATGACTGCCATGGTCAGACAGACGCAGGACATGAATGATATACAATGATATATGAAACACTCTCTGTATCTAATTAATTACACTGTATCAATAATTGTATAATACCATTTAAAGTATCAAATTACTTTATTTTGTCGCCTGACTGTGACTTTTTTTCCAACTCCAAAACTGGCCCTTGCTTGGACTCCAGCGGCCAGGATGTAACGGCAGACTTGTAGAGGTAGCTCTGGATGTGACTGAGGTGTAAGGCATGACATTGCAGCAGAAGTATGAGGCTCTGTTCACACTGCGCTGTGCAGAGTGTCAGATGTCTGGAGATGGAAACCTCTGATGTACTGTGTATCTGATGGCCGTAAGGCTGGTTGCACATGACCATGTACTTTTCTGCGACCTTGAATTAAAGACACGGGCGGCACACGGGTGACACGCGGATGTTACCTGTGTGCCGCTCATGCACGTGCTGTGCTTCTGCGGCCCCTTTCATTAAATGAATAGGAGCCACGTAAGTAAGGGGCGCAAAATAGGACAGGAATAGGATGTGTTCTATCTGATGCAGCTCGGACTGTCGGTCCGCACACGTGACCATGTAATTCGCAGTCATGTGTACGGGCCCATAGAAATGAATGGGTCAGTGTGATCTCCGTGAAATACACAGCACACTGATCACGCCCACAGTCATCTGCAAGGGGCCTAACACAGGGTACCTGTCATATGCAGGCTGCAGCTTAGGTTTTTTACAGGATGCCTGTGTGTGATAACACAGTCTGTTACTTTATTTCTTAGTGCAAACTAATTGTATTTCCACTAAGGACGCTGTTTTGACCTCCTTTTGGGTATTTTGTAGCCTATGGGTACTTTTGACACATGCACCTGGCACTTACAACAAGCGGACTCTAATAACAGCTTTGGTTGTGAGTGGTGTTTATGACCTGCCATAGGTCAGGCTGCAGCATTATATGTGGGATATATGTCCTGTCAGGGATACATGCCTCTGGTGGCAGCGCAGTTAGTGGCTGCCCAGAGTATATTATCCTAAAATCAATTTCATTTCAATTTAGCCGAGCAGGGTCCTAGCAGACGACGGACATTTTCCTGCCTCTGTCGGATTCCTCGCTGCAGTCTTTAGTGCCTCTCATTTTACAGAAGATTCAATTTGTCAGCGGATCTCCTGTGTGTGTCACCGGCTGGATTTCAGCTCCGAGCACTTTCCCTGTCAGCTCATTATTATCTCCCGGGCTCTGCCACTGACAAGTCCCATTTGCCTTTAACTCCCCAGAAATGAGGTTCCTCTTTGTGCAGGAGTCAGCGCTGCGCCTCCATCCTGTGCTATATTTAATTGTAATATTTACATTTTAATCAGATGAGTATATTTAAGAGCGAGCGCCCGCACCGCCGACATTTGCTTAAATCATTTTGTCCTCCTGTCGGGGAGAGAATGACTTGCGGCTGCAGGAGATGAACTGCTTAGTGTGGATGTGAAGGTTAAAGCTTCCCAGACGGTTACAGCAGCAGGGATCGGGCTGGGAAAGTTATAGGGTGGACTATAGGATTTACATTAGGCCTCAAATTAGACCTCTGGACCCCATTGCTGTAAGGTGCAGATCTGACAATTACCAGGCGGGAATAGGAGTCACCACATCTCATCCACATGCTGGAACTAAAACCTGCAGCATGTCTGCTTATGCTGCGGGCTTACCCCATGGCTTTCAGTTTTGGCAGAGAAGGATGAAAGTATTTGGGGTAGGTTTACATTGCGGAAAGTGAATAGGAATTTTAGGCGGGCTTCTACCTCAATTTCCTCTCTGCTTTGTGGGTCCCCAGGCTGGAAGAACTTTGGCTTTCCGTCGTGGATGTTTCTTTAGTTTGTGCTTGAAGCTGTAGATATTGAGAATTAATCTGATTGTCCAGGATAGAACATTCCAGAGAAGTGGTGCAACTCGGGAGAAGTCTTGTATACGAGCGTGGGAGGTTCTGATAATAGAGGATGTTAGTCTTAGGTCATTGAGTAAATGGAGAGCACGGGTTGGGCGATAGACAGAGATGAGGGAGGAAATGTAGGGAGGTGCATAATGTTACATTGCTCCTCTAACATAAATAAAAAATGAAACAAAGTTACAAATATTCTTTGTAGTTCCTATGCAGGTCTATGCATTGCCATGGTAACAGACCAAAATCACCCCCGATCAGTCTGATCCTTCAGTCAGACTCCCTTCCATCTGTTCCTTACTGTTTGTTGCTTTGCATACAAGGAGAAATGGAAGGGAGTGACTGCAGGATGAGACTACATGGTGGTGTTTGTAGTCTGTTACCAAGGAGACGTAGCGGTGTAGAGGAGCTGTAGATGCAAGTTGATAGTTCAGTGTGTGTTCAGCATTGCTTAATTTGTATTTTAGATTTCAGCAGTTATACTACGTGTGAAGGTGCGGACTGGAGCACAGGAGGCTAGGACATGCAGTCAGGATGCACTTTACAAGTCATAAAGGAGTTCATGATGACGTATCTACGGGATGTCATTGTTATGTGATCTGTGGGGGTCTGACAACTATAACTATACAGATCAGCAGTTCCAGTAGCCTGTGGGTGTCGGTAGCTGCTAGTGGACGGGGAACGCGTGCAGCTCCTATACAACTAGTAGGAGTGAGGCTGCAGTTCCCACAACCACCATTATACAGGGGATGGCGCTGCACGTGCTGGGGCTGGAGACGCCTTTAATGCAAATTTCATCCCTGAGTTGCCCATTTCTGTGGTTGTTAAATATTGTAATCGCCAATGTTTCCTGTCCCAGGAAAAGCTTAGTTACTACCAATATGGTTGTCATTTATACTTCCACTGGGGTATTAACCCAGCTTTTCCAGACTCCAGATCAACACATTTACCTAGTATGTGCCTCAGCCTTCCCCTTTGTGGGAAAGTTGGGTGAGGAGCTCTGGCAGCGCCAGACATTGTATATCAGGTATATCAGATATTATATATCGGGTATATCAGACATTATATATCGGGTATATCAGACATTATATATCGGGTATATCAGACATTATATATCGGGTATATCAGACATTATATATCAAACATTATATATCGGGTATATCAGACATTATATATCGGGTATATCAGACATTATATATCAAACATTATATATCGGGTATATCAGACATTATATATCGGGTATATCAGACATTATATATCGGGTATATCAGACATTATATATCAAACATTATATATCGGGTATATCAGACATTATATATCGGGTATATCAGACATTATATATCGGGAATATCAGACATTATATATCAGACATTATATATCGGGTACATCAGACATTATATATCGGGTACATCAGACATTATATATCGGGTACATCAGACATTATATATCGGGTACATCAGACATTATATATCAGGTATATCAGACATTATATATCGGGTATATCAGACATTATATATCGGGTATATCAGACATTATATATCGGGTACATCACATTATTTATCGGGTACATCAGACATTATATATCGGGTATATCAGACATTATATATCGGGTATATCAGACATTATATATCAGACATTATATATCAGGTATATCAGACATTATATATCGGGTATATCAGACATTATATATCGGGTATATCAGACATTATATATCGGGTACATCACATTATTTATCGGGTACATCAGACATTATATATCGGGTACATCAGACATTATATATCAGACATTATATATCAGGTATATCAGACATTATTTATCGGGTACATCAGACATTATATATCGGGTATATCAGACATTATATATCAGACATTATATATCGGGTATATCAGACATTATATATCAGACATTATATATCAGGTATATCAGACATTATTTATTGGGTACATCAGACATTATATATCGGGTATATCAGACATTATATATCGGGTATATCAGATATTATATATCGGGTACATCAGACATTATATATCGGGTACATCAGACATTATATATCGGGTACATCAGACATTATATATCGGGTACATCAGACATTATATATCGGGTATATCAGACATTATATATCAGGTACATCAGACATTATATATCGGGTATATCAGACATTATATATCGGGTACATCAGACATTATATATCGGGTATATCAGACATTATATATCAGACATTATATATCGGGTATATCAGACATTATATATCAGACATTATATATCAGGTATATCAGACATTATTTATTGGGTACATCAGACATTATATATCGGGTACATCAGACATTATATATCGGGTACATCAGATATTATATATCGGGTACATCAGACATTATATATCGGGTATATCAGACATTATATATCGGGTATATCAGACATTATATATCAGACATTATATATCGGGTATATCAGACATTATATATCAGACATTATATATCGGGTACATCAGACATTATATATCGGGTATATCAGACATTATATATCGGGTACATCAGACATTATATATCGGGTACATCAGACATATATCGGGTATATCAGACATTATATATCAGACATTATATATCGGGTACATCAGACATTATATATCGGGTATATCAGACATTATATATCGGGTATATCAGACATTATATATCAGACATTATATATCGGGTACATCACATTATTTATCGGGTACATCAGACATTATATATCGGGTACATCAGACATTATATATCGGGTATATCAGATATTATATATTGGGTACATCAGACATTATATATCGGGTATATCAGACATTATATATCAGACATTATATATCGGGTATATCAGACATTATATATCGGGTACATCAGACATTATATATCGGGTACATCAGACATTATATATCGGGTACATCAGACATTATATATCGGGTACATCAGACATTATATATCGGGTATATCAGACATTATATATCAGACATTATATATCAGGTATATCAGACATTATATACATCGGGTATATCAGACATTATATATCAGGTACATCACATTATTTATCGGGTACATCAGACATTATATATCGGGTACATCAGACATTATATATCAGGTATATCAGACATTATTTATCGGGTACATCAGACATTATATATCGGGTATATCAGACATTATATATCAGACATTATATATCGGGTATATCAGACATTATATATCAGACATTATATATCGGGTATATCAGACATTATATATCAGACATTATATATCAGGTATATCAGACATTATTTATTGGGTACATCAGACATTATATATCGGGTATATCAGATATTATATATCGGGTACATCAGACATTATATATCGGGTACATCAGACATTATATATCGGGTACATCAGACATTATATATCGGGTATATCAGACATTATATATCAGGTACATCAGACATTATATATCGGGTATATCAGACATTATATATCGGGTACATCGACATTATTTATCGGGTACATCAGACATTATATATCGGGTACATCAGACATTATATATCGGGTACATCAGACATTATATATCAGACATTATATATCGGGTATATCAGACATTATATATCGGGAATATCAGACATTATATATCAGACATTATATATCGGGTATATCAGACATTATATATCGGGTACATCAGACATTATATATCGGGTACATCAGACATTATATATCGGGTACATCAGACATTATATATCGGGTACATCAGACATTATATCTCGGGTATATCAGACATTATATATCAGACATTATATATCAGGTATATCAGACATTATATATCGGGTATATCAGACATTATATATCGGGTATATCAGACATTATATATCGGGTACATCAACATTATTTATCGGGTACATCAGACATTATATATCGGGTACATCAGACATTATATATCAGACATTATATATCAGGTATATCAGACATTATTTATCGGGTACATCAGACATTATATATCGGGTATATCAGACATTATATATCAGACATTATATATCGGGTATATCAGACATTATATATCAGACATTATATATCAGGTATATCAGACATTATTTATCGGGTACATCAGACATTATATATCGGGTACATCAGACATTATATATCGGGTATATCAGACATTATATATCGGGTATATCAGATATTATATATCGGGTACATCAGACATTATATATCGGGTACATCAGACATTATATATCGGGTACATCAGACATTATATATCGGGTACATCAGACATTAAGGGTATATCGGAAGTATATATCGGGACATTATATATCAGGTACATCAGACATTATATATCGGGTATATCAGACATTATATATCGGGTACATCAGACATTATATATCGGGTATATCAGACATTATATATCCCAGACATTATATATCGGGTACATCAGACATTATATATCAGGGTATATCAGACATTATATATCGGGTACATCAGACATTATATATCGGGTATATCAGACATTATATATCGGGTACATCAGACATTATATATCAGACATTATATATCGGGTATATCAGACATTATATATCGGGTACATCAGACATTATATATCGGGTACATCAGACATTATATATCGGGTACATCAGACATTATATATCGGGTACATCAGACATATACGGGTATATCGGAATTGTATATCGGGTACATCAGACATTATATATCGGGACACAGACATTATATATGGATACATCAGACATTATATATCGGGTATATCAGACATTATATATCGGGTACATCAGACATTATATATCGGGACAGACAGTATACAGATCAGACATTATATATCGGGTACATCAGACATTATATATCGGGAATTACGGGTACATCAGACATTATATATCGGGTATATCAGACATTATATATCGGGTATATCAGACATTATATATCGGGTGACATCAGACATTATATATCGGGTACATCAGACATTATATATCGGGTACATCAGACATTATATATCGGGTACATCAGACATTATATATCGGGTATATCAGACATTATATATCGGGTATATCAGACATTATATATCGGGTATATCAGACATTATATATCGGGTACATCAGACATAAGGTATCGGTACATCAGTATTATATATCGGGTACATCAGACATTATATATCGGGTACATCAGACATTATATATCGGGTACATCAGACATTATATATCGGGTACATCAGACATTATATATCGGGTACATCAGACATTATATATCGGGTATATCAGACATTATATATCGGGTACATCAGACATTATATATCGGGTACATCAGACATTATATATCGGGTACATCAGACATTATATATCGGGTACATCAGACATTATATATCGGGTACATCAGACATTATATATCGGGTACATCAGACATTATATAGGGAACAGAGACATATATGTCGGGTATATCAGACATTATATATCGGGTACATCAGACATTATATATCAGACATTATATATCGGGTACATCAGACATTATATATCGGGTACATCAGACATTATATATCGGGTACATCAGACATTATATATCGGGTATATCAGACATTATATATCGGGTACATCAGACATTATAACTATGATCAGACATTATATATCGGGTATATCAGACATTATATATCGGGTACATCAGACATTATATATCGGGTACATCAGACATTATATATCGGGTATATCAGATATTATATATCGGGTACATCAGACATTATATATATCAGACATTATATATCGGGTACATCAGACATTATATATCGGGTATATCAGAATACATTATATATCGGGTACATCAGACATTATATATCGGGTACATCAGACATTATATATCGGGTATATCAGACATTATATATCGGGTACATCAGACATTATATATCGGAAAGCATTATAATATATCAGACATTATATATCGGGTACATCAGACATTATATTGGGTATGGATCAGACATTATATATCGGGTACATCAGACATTATATAATCAGACATTATATATCGGGTACATCAGACATTATATATCGGGTATATCAGACATTATATATCGGGTACATCAGACATTATATATCGGGTACATCAGACATTAATATGTATGATCAGACATTATATATCGGGTACATCAGACATTATATATCGGGTACATCAGACATTATATATCGGGTATATCAGACATTATATATCGGGTACATCAGACATTATATATCGGGTACATCAGACATTATATATCGGGTACATCAGACATTATATATCGGGTACATCAGACATTATATATCGGGTACATCAGACATTATATATCGGGTACATCAGACATTATATATCGGGTACATCAGACATTATATATCGGGTACATCAGACATTATATATCGGGTACATCAGACATTATATATCGGGTACATCAGACATTATATATCGGGTACATCAGACATTATATATCGGGTATATCAGACATTATATATCGGGTATATCAGACATTATATATCGGGTATATCAGACATTATATATCGGGTATATCAGACATTATATATCGGGTACATCAGACATTATATATCGGGTATACATCAGACATTATATATCGGCACAGAAATAATACATCAGACATTATATATCGGGTACATCAGACATTATATATCGGGTAATCAGACATTATATATCGGGTACATCAGATATTATATATCAGGTAACAGACATTATATATCGGGTACATCAGACATTATATATCGGGTACATCAGACATTATATATATCGGGACATCAGACCATTATATATCGGGTACATCAGACATTATATATCGGGTACATAACATTATATATCGCACAGACATTATATATCGGGTACATCAGACATTATATACGGGTACATCAGACATTATATATCGGGTACATCAGACATTATATATCGGGTACATCAGACATTATATATCGGGTACATCAGACATTATATATCGGGTACATCAGACATTATATATCGGGTACATCAGACATTATATATCGGGTACATCAGACATTATATATCGGGTACATCAGACATTATATATCGGGTACATCAGACATTATATATCGGGTACATCAGACATTATATATCGGGTATATCAGACATTATATATCGGGACACAGACATTATATATCGGGTACATCAGACATTATATATCGGGTATATCAGACATTATATATCGGGTATATCAGACATTATATATCGGGTACATCAGACATTATATATCGGAAGAATATATCAGACATTATATATCGGGTACATCAGACATTATATATCAGACATTATATATCGGGTACATCAGACATTATATATCGGGTATATCAGACATTATATATCGGGTATATCAGACATTATATATCGGGTACATCAGACATTATATATCGGACAGACAAATATGAATCAGACATTATATATCGGGTACATCAGACATTATATATCGGGTATATCAGACATTATATATCGGGTACATCAGACATTATATATGATATATCAGACATTATATATCGGGTACATCAGACATTATATATCGGGTACATCAGACATTATATATCGGGTACATCAGACATTATATATCGGGTACATCAGACATTATATATCGGGTACATCAGACATTATATATCGGGTACATCAGACATTATATATCGGGTACATCAGACATTATATATCGGGTACATCAGACATTATATATCGGGTACATCAGACATTATATCGACAGGTATATCAGACATTATATAGGGTATATCAGACATTATAAGGGTATGATCAGACATTATATATCGGGTATATCAGACATTATATATCGGGTATATCAGACATTATATATCGGGTACTATATCAGACATTATATATCGGGTATATCAGACATTATATATCGGGTATATCAGACATTATATATCGGGTACATCAGACATTATATATCGGGTACATCAGACATTATATATCGGGTACATCAGACATTATATATCGGGTATATCAGACATTATATATCGGGTACATCAGACATTATATATCGGGTACATCAGACATTATAGTACATCAGACATTATATATCGGGTACATCAGACATTATATATCGGGTACATCAGACATTATATATCGGGTACATCAGACATTATATATCGGGTACATCAGACATTATATATCGGGTACATCAGACATTATATATCGGGTACATCAGACATTATATATCGGGTATATCAGACATTATATATCGGGTACATCAGACATTATATATCGGGTACATCAGACATTATATATCGGGTACATCAGACATTATATATCGGGTACATCAGACATTATATATCGGGTACATCAGACATTATATATCGGGTATATCAGACATTATATATCGGGTACATCAGACATTATATATCAGACATTATAAGGTACATCAGACATTATATATCGGGTACATCAGACATTATATATCGGGTACATCAGACATTATATATCGGGTATATCAGACATTATATAGTCATCAGACATTATATATCGGGTACATCAGACATTATATATCGGGTACATCAGACATTATATATCGGGTATATCAGACATTATATATCGGGTACATCAGACATTATATACGGGTACATCAGAATTATATATCGGGTACATCAGACATTATATATCGGGTACATCAGACATTATATATCGGGTACATCAGACATTATATATCGGGTACATCAGACATTATATATCGGGTACATCAGACATTATATATCGGGTACATCAGACATTATATATCGGGTACATCAGACATTATATATCGGGTACATAGCATATATATCGGGAACAGACATTATATATCGGGTACATCAGACATTATATATCAGACATTATATATCGGGTACATCAGACATTATATATCGGGTACATCAGACATTATATATCGGGTACATCAGACATTATATATATCGGGTACATCAGACATATATATCGGGTACATCAGACATTAAGGTATGACATCAGACATTATATATCGGGTACATCAGACATTATATATCGGGTACATCAGACATTATATAACATCAGACATTATATATCGGGCACATCAGACATTAAAGTATATCAGAAGTACAATCCATCAGACATTATATATCGGGTACATCAGACATTATATATCGGGTACATCAGACATTATATATCGGGTATATCAGACATTATATAGGGTATATCAGACATTATATATCGGGTACATCAGACATTATATATCGGGTATATCAGACATTATAATATGGACATCAGACATTATATATCGGGTACATCAGACATTATATATCGGGTACATCAGACATTATATATCGGGTACATCAGACATTATATATCGGGTATATCAGACATTATATATCGGGTACATCAGACATTATATATCGGGTATATCAGACATTATATATCGGGTATATCAGACATTATATATCGGGTACATCAGACATTATATATCGGGTACATCAGACATTATATATCGGGTACATCAGACATTATATATCGGGTACATCAGACATTATATATCGGGTATATCAGACATTATATATCGGGTATATCAGACATTATATATCAGACATTATATATCGGGTACATCAGACATTATATATCAGACATTATATATCGGGTACATCAGACATTATATATCGGGTACATCAGACATTATATATCGGGTACATCAGACATTATATATCGGGTACATCAGACATTATATATCGGGTACATCAGACATTATATATCGGGTACATCAGACATTATATATCGGGTACATCAGACATTATATATCGGGTACATCAGACATTATATATCGGGTACATCAGACATTATATATCGGGTACATCAGACATTATATATCGGGTACATCAGACATTATATATCGGGTACATCAGACATTATATATCGGGTATATCAGACATTATATATCGGGTACATCAGACATTATATATCGGGTACATCAGACATTATATATCGGGTACATCAGACATATAGGGTATATCGGAATTATAAGGGTATGATCAGACATTATATATCGGGTACATCAGACATTATATATCGGGTATATCAGACATTATATATCGGGTATATCAGACATTATATATCGGGTACATCAGACATTATATATCGGGTACATCAGACATTATATATCGGATATATCAGACATTATATATCGGGTATATCAGACATTATATATCGGGTATATCAGACATTATATATCGGGTACATCAGACATTATATATCGGGTATATCAGACATTATATATCGGGTACATCAGACATTATATATCGGGTACATCAGACATTATATATCGGGTACATCAGACATTATATATCGGGTACATC
Organism: Leptodactylus fallax; assembly: GCA_947044405.1. NCBI lineage: Eukaryota > Metazoa > Chordata > Amphibia > Anura > Leptodactylidae > Leptodactylus > Leptodactylus fallax. The sequence goes on from CAMRHE010000773.1 coordinate 373,902, forward strand.
AGACATTATATATCGGGTACATCAGACATTATATATCGGGTATATCAGACATTATATATCGGGTATGGCATCAGACATTATATATCGGGTACATCAGACATTATATCATCAGACATTATATATCGGGTACATCAGACATTATATATCGGGTACATCAGACATTATATATCGGGTATATCAGACATTATATATCGGGTACATCAGACATTATATATCGGGTACATCAGACATTATATATCGGGTATATCAGACATTATATATCGGGTACATCAGACATTATAGGACAAGATTATATATCGGGTACATCAGACATTATAGTATCGGGTACATCAGACATTATATATCGGGTACATCAGACATTATATATCGGGTACATCAGACATTATATATCGGGTACATCAGACATTATATATCGGGTATATCAGACATTATATATCGGGTACAACAGACATATATATCGGGTACATCAGACATTATATATCGGGTACATCAGACATTATATATCGGGTACATCAGACATTATATATCGGGTACATCAGACATTATATATCGGGTACATCAGACATTATATACGGGTATAATCAGACATTATATATCGGGTACATCAGACATTATATATCGGGTATATCAGACATTATATATCGGGTACATCAGACATTATATATCGGGTACATCAGACATTATATAACAACATTATATATCGGGTACATCAGACATTATATATCGGGTACATCAACATATATATCAAAAAAGACATTATATATCGGGTACATCAGACATTATATATCGGGTACATCAGACATTATATATCGGGTACATCAGACATTATATATCGGGTACATCAGACATTATATATCGGGTACATCAGACATTATATATCCCAGGTATATCAGACATTATATATACATCAACATAAACAGACATTATATATCGGGTACATCAGACATTATATATCGGGTACATCAGACATTATATATCGGGTACATCAGACATTATATATCGGGTACATCAGACATTATATATCGGGTACATCAGACATTATATATCAGGTATATCAGACATTATATATCGGGTATATCAGACATTATATATCGGGTACATCAGACATTATATATCGGGTACATCAGACATTATATATCGGGTACATCAGACATTATATATCGGGTACATCAGACATTATATATCGGGTATATCAACATAAATCGGGTATATCAGACATTATATATCAGGGTACATCAGACATTATATATCGGGTACATAACAAATAGACATTAATCACAACATTATATATCGGGCACATAGACATTATATATCGGGATATATCAGACATTATATATCGGGTACATAAGACATTATATATCCGGGTATATCAGACATTATATATCGGGTACATCAGACATTATATACAGGTATATCAGACATTATAAAACACAGTATATCAGACATTATATATCGGGTACATCAGAAAAAACATCAGACATTATATATCGGGTACATCAGACATTATATATCAAAAGACATTAATAATCAGACATTATATATATATATCTACATCAGACATTATATATCAATCAATATATCGGGACATCAGACATTATATATCTGAACCAGACATTATATATCGGGTACATCAGACATTATATCATCGGGTACATCAGACATAAATCGGGTACATCAGACATTATATATCCCCAGTATTATCAGACATTATATATGGTACATCAGACATTAAATAAATATCAGAATTATATAAAGACATTATATATCGGGTACAAGCAACATCAGACATTATATATCGGGTAATCAGACATTAATAATCGGGTAACATTATATATGCCAAATCAGAATTAATATCTGACAATAATAGCAATCTGTTTCCTCACATCAGAATTATATATGGGTAGATCCGACATCCAAATATGGAAGATCAGACAATAATCGCGCCATATAACAAATACGTACAACAACAAAGGGATACGACCCATAAATGAGCAATCCAGGGAATCACCTCCTGTAGTCTGGAGGATGGCGCCATATACCACAACCAGGGATACGACCCTGTAGCTCCGGGGGTCACCTCCTGTAGTCTGGAGCCATATACCACAACCAGGGATACGACCCTGAGCTCCGGGGGTCACTTCCTGTAGTCTGGAGGATGGCGCCATATACCACAACCAGGGATACGACCCTGAGCTCTGCGGGTTCACCTCCTGTAGTCTGGAGGATGGCGCCCACCATATACCACAACCAGGGATACGACCAACACTGAGCTCCGGGGGTCACCTCCTGTAGTCTGGAGGATAGCACCATATAACACAACCAGGGCACATACGACCCCCTGAGCTCCGGGGGGTCACCTCCTGTAGTCTGCAGGATGGAGCCATATACCACAACCGGGGATACGACCCTGAGCTCCAGGGGTCACCTCCTGTAGTCTGGAGAATGGAGCCATATACCACAACCAGGGATACGACCCTGAGCTCCGGGGGTCACCTCCTGTAGTCTGGAGGATGGCGCCATATACCACAACCGAGGATACGACCCTGAGCTCCAGGGGTCACCTCCTGTAGTCTGGAGGATGGCGCCATATACCACAACCAGGGATACGACCCTGAGCTCCGGGGGTCACCTCCTGTAGTCTGGAGCCATATACCACAACCGAGGATACGACCCTGAGCTCCGGGGGTCACTTCCTGTAGTCTGGAGGATGGCGCCATATACCACAACCAAGGATACGACCCTGAGCTCTGCGGGTCACCTCCTGTAGTCTGGAGGATGGCGCCATATACCACAACCAGGGATACGACCCTGAGCTCCGGGGGTCACCTCCTGTAGTCTGGAGGATAGCACCATATAACACAACCAGGGATACGACCCTGAGCTCCGGGGGTCACCTCCTGTAGTCTGCAGGATGGAGCCATATACCACAACCGGGGATACGACCCTGAGCTCCAGGGGTCGCCACCTGTTGTCTGGAGGATAGCACCATATACCACAACCAGGGATACGACCATGAGCTCCGGGGGTCACCTCCTGTAGTCTGGAGGATGGCGCCATATACCACAACCGAGGATACGACCCTGAGCTCTGGGGGTCACCTCCTGTAGTCTGGAGAATGGAGCCATATACCACAACCAGGGATACGACCCTGAGCTCCGGGGGTCACCTCCTGTAGTCTGGAGGATGGAGCCATATACCACAACCAGGGATACGACCGTGAGCTCCGGGGGTCACCTCCTGTAGTCTGGAGGATGGCGCCATATACCACAACCGAGGATACGACCCTGAGCTCCGGGGGTCACCTCCTGTAGTCTGGAGGATGGCGCCATATACCACAACCAGGGATACGACCCTGAGCTCCGGGGGTCACCTCCTGTAATCTGGAGGATGGAGCCATATGCCACAACCGGGGATACGACCCAGAGCTCTGGGGGTCACCTCCTGTAGTCTGAAGGATGGAGCCATATACCACAACCAGGGATACGACCCTGAGCTCCGGGGGTCACCTCCTGTAGTCTGGAGGATGGAGCCATATACCACAACCAGGGATACGACCCTGAGCTCCGGGGGTCACCTCCTGTAGTCTGGAGCCATATACCACAACCGGGGATACGACCCTGAGATCCGGGGGTCACCTCCTGTAGTCTGGAGGATGGCGCCATATACCACAACCAGGGATACGACCCTGAGCTCCGGGGGACACCTCCTGTAGTCTGGAGGATGGAGCCATATACCACAACCAGGGATACGACCGTGAGCTCCGGGGGTCACCTCCTGTAGTCTGGAGGATAGCACCATATACCACAACCAGGGATACGACCCTGAGCTCCGGGGGTCACCTCCTGTAATCTGGAGGATGGAGCCATATGCCACAACCGGGGATACGACCCAGAGCTCTGGGGGTCACCTCCTGTAGTCTGAAGGATGGAGCCATATACCACAACCAGGGATACGACCCTGAGCTCCGGGGGTCACCTCCTGTAGTCTGGAGCCATATACCACAACCGGGGATACGACCCTGAGATCCAGGGGTCACCTCCTGTAGTCTGGAGGATGGAGCCATATAACACAACCGGGGATACGACCCTGAGCTCCAGGGGTCACCTCCTGTAGCATGGAGGATGGCGCCATATGCCACAACCGAGAATACGACCCTGAGCTCCGGGTGTCACCTCCTGTAGTCTGGAGGATGGAGCCATATACCACAACCAGGGATACGACCCTGAGCTGTGGGGGTCACCTCCTGTAGTCTGGAGGATGGAGCCATATACTACAACCAGGGATACGACCCTGAGCTCCGGGGGTCACCTCCTGTAGTCTGGAGGATGGAGCCATATACCACTACCAGGGATACGACCCTGAGCTCCGGGGGTCACATCCTGTAGTCTGGAGGATAGCACCATATACCACAACCAGGGATACGACCCTGAGCTCCGGGGGTCACCTCCTGTAGTCTGGAGCCATATACCACAACCGGGGATACGTCCCTGAGCTCCGGGGGTCACCTCCTGTAGTCTGGAGGATAGCACCATATACCACAACCGGGGATACGACCCTGAGCTCCGGGGGTCACCTCCTGTAGTCTGGAGGATGGAGCCATATACCACAACCAGGGATACGACTCTGAGCTCCGGGGGTCACCTCCTGTAGTCTGAAGGATGGAGCCATATACCACAACCGGGGATACGACCCTGAGCTCCGGGGGGTCACCTCCTGTAGTCTGGAGGATAGCGCCATATAACACAACCAGGGATACGACCCTGAGCTCCGGGGGTCACCTCCTGTAGTCTGGAGGATGGAGCCATATACTACAACCAGGGATACGACCCTGAGCTCCGGGGGTCACCTCCTGTAGTCTGGAGGATGGAGCCATATACCACAACCAGGGATACGACCCTGAGCTCCGGGGGTCACCTCCTGTAGTCTGGAGGATAGCACCATATACCACAACCAGGGATACGACCCTGAGCTCCGGGGGTCACCTCCTGTAGTCTGGAGCCATATACCACAACCGAGGATACGACCCTGAGCTCCGGGGGTCACTTCCTGTAGTCTGGAGGATAGCACCATATACCACAACCAGGGATACGACCCTGAGCTCCGGGGGTCACCTCCTGTAGTCTGGAGGATAGCACCATATAACACAACCAGGGATACGACCCTGAGCTCCGGGGGTCACCTCCTGTAGTCTGAAGGATGGAGCCATATACCACAACCGGGGATACGACCCTGAGCTCCGAGGGTCACATCCTGTAGTCTGGAGGATGGAGCCATATACCACAACCGGGGATACGACCCTGAGCTCCGGGGGTCACCTCCTGTAATCTGGAGCCATATACCACAACCAGGGATACGACCCTGAGCTCCGGGGGTCACCTCCTGTAGTCTGGAGGATGGAGCCATATACCACAACCGGGGATACGACCCTGAGCTCCGGGGGGTCACATCCTGTAGTCTGGAGCCATATACCACAACCAGGGATACGACCCTGAGCTCCGGGGGTCACCTCCTGTAGTCTGGAGGATGGCGCCATATACCACAACCGAGGATACGACCCTGAGCTCCGGGGGTCACATCCTGTAGTCTGGAGCCATATACCACAACCGAGGATACGACCCTGAGCTCCGGGGGTCACCTCCTGTAGTCTGGAGCCATATACCACAACCGGGGATACGACCCTGAGCTCCGGGGGTCACCTCCTGTAGTCTGGAGGATGGAGCCATATACCACAACCAGGGATACGACCCTGAGCTCCGGGGGTCACCTCCTGTAGTCTGCAGGATGGAGCCATATACCACAACCGGGGATACGACCCTGAGCTCCGGGGGTCACATCCTGTAGTCTGGAGCCATATACCACAACCAGGGATACGACCCTGAGCTCCGGGGGTCACCTCCTGTAGTCTGGAGGATGGCGCCATATACCACAACCGAGGATACGACCCTGAGCTCCGGGGGGTCACATCCTGTAGTCTGGAGCCATATACCACAACCGAGGATACGACCCTGAGCTCCGGGGGTCACCTCCTGTAGTCTGGAGCCATATACCACATCTGGGGATATGACCCTGAGTTTTATTAGGTACAGCCCTGAGCTTTGGGGGGTTTCACCTCACTACCTGGACTTATCCATGCATAGATTCCAGCAGTAGACCAGATATTTTCCTTACTATTTTTCCATTTTCTGGCGTCTCTTCTGAACCCCGAGGTAGAAGAAATGTCTGATATGAGAAATGGGATTTTTGGTTGCTAATCCTCGGACATGTTTCCTGGAGCGGGGGATCAGCCTCGCTGCCCTTTATCATACATTAGCTGTTTTTATAGTGATGTGTATGTGGATCCTGGCCTCCCAACCTGCGCTGTGCCGTGTAGTCCGCAGGGTTAATGTTTGTGGACCCTGCAGCTTGTTCAGCTGATGTATGGGGACCCTCATCTCTATTACACGCTTTATAGGGGGAGGCATGAGGGCGATACGTTACAAAGGCAAAGATTTTTTCTCCGTGTTCTGCAAGTTTACCAGGATGGTGCACAATACATTATACACCTTGCACAGCTCATAGCGTTCTAGACTCGGCCCCGTATCCTCCTCCTAGATGTTATATTCTGGTATTTTGCAACAACAATTGTATATCAACATTTTTTATTGCCCTTTCCTAAACACAGAGGTATCCCTAATATGAATTTCGCTTAGTATATGTGCGGCCCTGTGGCCTCTGCTAGTAAATATGTGGCCCCTGCTAGTATATGTGCAGCCCTGTGGCCCCTGCTAGTATATGTGCGTCCCTGTGGCCCCTGCTAGTACATGTGCGGCCCTGTGGCCCCTGCTAGTATATGTGCGGCCCTGTGGCCTCTGCTAGTATATGTGTTTCCTTGTGGTCCCTGCTAGTATATGTGCTTCTTTGTGGCCCCTGCTAGTATATGTGCGGCCCTGTGGCCCCTGCTAGTATATGTGCGGCCCTGTGGCCCCTGCTAGTATATGTGCGGCCCTGTGGCCTCTGCTAGTAAATATGTGGCCCCTGCTAGTATATGTGCAGCCCTGTGGCCCCTGCTAGTATATGTGCGGCCCTGTGGCCCCTGCTAGTATATGTGCTTCCTTGTGGCCCCTGCTAGTACATGTGCGGCCCTGTGGCCCCTGCTAGTATATGTGCGTCCCTGTGGCCCCTGCTAGTATATGTGCGTCCCTGCTATTATATGTGTGGCCCCTGCTAGTATATGTGTGGCCCCTGCTAGTATATGTGCGTCCCTGTGGCCCCTGCTAGTATATGTGCTTCCTTGTGGCCCCTGCTAGTATATGTGCGGCCCTGTGGCCCCTGCTAGTATATGTGCTTCTTTGTGGCCCCTGCTAGTATATGTGCGTCCCTGTGGCCCCTGCTAGTATATGTGCTTCCTTGTGGCCCCTGCTAGTATATGTGCTTGTTTGTGGCCCCTGCTATTATATGTGCGTCCCTGCTATTATATGTGTGGCCCCTGCTAGTATATGTGTGGCCCCTGCTAGTATATGTGTGGCCCCTGCTATTATATGTGCGTCCCTACTATTATATGTGTGGCCCCTGCTAGTATATGTGTGGCCCCTGCTAGTATATGTGCGTCCCTGTGGCCCCTGCTAGTATATGTGCTTCCTTGTGGCCCCTGCTAGTACATGTGCGGCCCTGTGGCCCCTGCTAGTATATGTGCGGCCCTGTGGCCCCTGCTAGTATATGTGCTTCTTTGTGGCCCCTGCTAGTATATGTGCGTCCCTGTGGCCCCTGCTAGTATATGTGCTTCCTTGTGGCCCCTGCTAGTATATGTGCTTGTTTGTGGCCCCTGCTATTATATGTGCGTCCCTGCTATTATATGTGTGGCCCCTGCTAGTATATGTGTGGCCCCTGCTAGTATATGTGCGTCCCTGTGGCCCCTGCTAGTATATGTGCGTCCCTGCTATTATATGTGTGGCCCCTGCTAGTATATGTGTGGCCCCTGCTAGTATATGTGCGTCCCTGTGGCCCCTGCTAGTAAATGTGTGGCCCCTGCTCCCCACCACACTGCATAATTCTACAATACCATTCTCCATAGCTAATACCCTAAAAGCCTCTATCCCCCCAGCGACCTCGATGTGAATGTGCTGCAGCCTCCCCCCCGGCCTCCAGCTTATGTTCTGCGTACTCTGCATCGCTCTGATGTTCTGCGCAGCTATTTCATAAAGCCGCAGAGATTAGAGAGAAAAGCAATTGTGCGATGATTAGATCTTAAGGTAAAACACGATGAAAACATTACAGGAATCATTCTATATGTAAAACTGCAAAATTATGCAAGAGCAGCCCATCAGCCGCTGTAATGTCATACACAGCCCTTCTCCTGACACATGATCCACAGACGTAGCATGTAGCTGCGCTCATTCCTGTACCGGGCCGCCCCAGGTTATGTGGACCCCTGAGACTATGGTGTTGTGCGTCACCCTCTAGACATGGGGTTTTTTTTTGGTTTTTTTTTAATGCTTTCAGTTTCTTATTCACAGCAACTTCCTGACAATCCCAGGCACAGAGGCACAGTGCCCCACCTAGTGCTCCTTACAATGGCAGCCACAGTGCCCCACCTAGTGCTCCTTACAATGGCAGCCACAGTGCCCCACCTAGTGCTCCTTACAATGGCAGCCACAGTGCCCCACCTAGTGCTACTTACAATGGCAGCCATAGTGCCCCATGTAGTGCTCCTTACAACTGCAGCCACAGTGCCCCATGTAGTGCTCCTTACAACAGCAGCCACAGTGCCCCATGTAATGCTCCTTACAAAAACAGCCACAGTGCCCCATGTAGTGCTCCTTACAATGCCAGCCACATTGCCCCATGTAGTGCTCCTTACAATGGCAGCCATAGTGCCCCACATAGTGCTCCTTACAACAGCAGCCACAGTGCCCCATGTAGTGCTCCTTACAACAGCAGCCACAGTGCCCCATGTAGTGCTACTTACAATGGCATCCACAGTGCCCCATGTAGTGCTCCTTACAATGGCAGCCACAGTGCCCCATGTAGTGCTCCTTACAATGCCAGCCACAGTGCCCCACCTAGTGCTCCTTACAATGCCAGCCACAATGCCCCATGTAGTGCTCCTTACAATGGCAGCCACAATGCCCCATGTAGTGTCCTTACAATGGCAGCCACAATGCCCCATGTAGTGCTCCTTACAATTGCAGCCACAATGCCCCATGTAGTGCTCCTTACAACGGCAGCCACAATGCCCCATGTAGTGCTCCTTACAACAGCAGCCACAGTGCCCCATGTAGTGCTCCTTACAATGTCAGCCACTGTGCCTCATATAGTACTCCTTACAATGCCATCCACAGTGCTCCATGTAGTGCTCCTTCCAATGTCAACCACTGTGCCCCATGTAGTGCTCCTTACAATGGCAGCCATAGTGCCCCACATAGTGCTCCTTACAACAGCAGCCACAGTGCCCCATGTAGTGCTACTTACAACAGCAGCCACAGTGCCCCATGTAATGCTCCTTACAAAAACAGCCACAGTGCCCCATGTAGTGCTCCTTACAATGCCAGCCACATTGCCCCATGTAGTGCTCCTTACAATGGCAGCCATAGTGCCCCACATAGTGCTCCTTACAACAGCAGCCACAGTGCCCCATGTAGTGCTCCTTACAACAGCAGCCACAGTGCCCCATGTAGTGCTACTTACAATGACAGCGACAATGCCCCATGTAGTGCTCCTTACAATGGCATCCACAGTGCCCCATGTAGTGATCCTTACAATGGCAGCCACAGTGCCCCATGTAGTGCTCCTTACAATGCCAGCCACAGTGCCCCACCTAGTGCTCCTTACAATGCCAGCCACAATGCCCCATGTAGTGCTCCTTACAATGCCAGCCATAGTTCCCTATGTAGTGCTCCTTACAATGCCAGCCACATTGCCCCATGTAGTGCTCCTTACAATGCCAGCCATAGTACCCCATGTAGTGCTCCTTACAATGGCAGCCACAATGCCCCATGTAGTGCTCCTTACAACAGCAGCCACAATGCCCCATGTAGTGCTCCTTACAACAGCAGCCACAATGCCCCATGTAGTGCTCCTTACAATGCCAGCCATAGTTCCCCATGTAGTGCTCCTTACAATGCCAGCCACATTGCCCCATGTAGTGCTCCTTACAATGCCAGCCATAGTGCCCCATGTAGTGCTCCTTACAATGGTAGCCACAATGCCCCATGTAGTGCTCCTTACAATGGCAGCCACAATGCCCCATGTAGTGCTCCTTACAATGGCAGCCACAATGCCCCATGTAGTGTCCTTACAATGGCAGCCACAATGCCCCATGTAGTGCTCCTTACAATGGCAGCCACAATGCCCCATGTAGTGCTCCTTACAATGGCAGCCACAATGCCCCATGTAGTGCTCCTTACAATGTCAGCCACTGTGCCTCATATAGTACTCCTTACAATGCCATCCACAGTGCTCCATGTAGTGCTCCTTCCAATGTCAACCACTGTGCCCCATGTAGTGCTCCTTACAATGGCAGCCATAGTGCCCCACATAGTGCTCCTTACAACAGCAGCCACAGTGCCCCATGTAGTGCTACTTACAACAGCAGCCACAGTGCCCCATGTAATGCTCCTTACAACAGCAGCCACAGTGCCCCATGTAGTGCTGCTTACAATGCCAGCCACATTGCCCCATGTAGTGCTCCTTACAATGGCAGCCATAGTGCCCCACATAGTGCTACTTACAACAGCAGCAACAGTGCCCCATGTAGTGCTACTTACAACAGCAGCCACAGTGCCCCATGTAGTGCTACTTACAATGGCAGCCACAATGCCCCATGTAGTGCTCCTTACAATGGCATCCACAGTGCCCCATGTAGTGATCCTTACAATGGCAGCCACAGTGCCCCATGTAGTGCTCCTTACAATGCCAGCCACAGTGCCCCACCTAGTGCTCCTTACAATGCCAGCCACAATGCCCCATGTAGTGCTCCTTACAATGCCAGCCATAGTTCCCTATGTAGTGCTCCTTACAATGCCAGCCACATTGCCCCATGTAGTGCTCCTTACAATGCCAGCCATAGTACCCCATGTAGTGCTCCTTACAATGGCAGCCACAATGCCCCATGTAGTGCTCCTTACAACAGCAGCCACAATGCCCCATGTAGTGCTCCTTACAACAGCAGCCACAATGCCCCATGTAGTGCTCCTTACAATGCCAGCCATAGTTCCCCATGTAGTGCTCCTTACAATGCCAGCCACATTGCCCCATGTAGTGCTCCTTACAATGCCAGCCATAGTGCCCCATGTAGTGCTCCTTACAATGGTAGCCACAATGCCCCATGTAGTGCTCCTTACAATGGCAGCCACAATGCCCCATGTAGTGCTCCTTACAATGGCAGCCACAATGCCCCATGTAGTGTCCTTACAATGGCAGCCACAATGCCCCATGTAGTGCTCCTTACAATGGCAGCCACAATGCCCCATGTAGTGCTCCTTACAATGGCAGCCACAATGCCCCATGTAGTGCTCCTTACAATGTCAGCCACTGTGCCTCATATAGTACTCCTTACAATGCCATCCACAGTGCTCCATGTAGTGCTCCTTCCAATGTCAACCACTGTGCCCCATGTAGTGCTCCTTACAATGGCAGCCATAGTGCCCCACATAGTGCTCCTTACAACAGCAGCCACAGTGCCCCATGTAGTGCTACTTACAACAGCAGCCACAGTGCCCCATGTAATGCTCCTTACAACAGCAGCCACAGTGCCCCATGTAGTGCTGCTTACAATGCCAGCCACATTGCCCCATGTAGTGCTCCTTACAATGGCAGCCATAGTGCCCCACATAGTGCTACTTACAACAGCAGCAACAGTGCCCCATGTAGTGCTACTTACAACAGCAGCCACAGTGCCCCATGTAGTGCTACTTACAATGGCAGCCACAATGCCCCATGTAGTGCTCCTTACAATGGCAGCCACAGTGCCCCATGTAGTGCTCCTTACAATGGCAGCCACAGTGCCCCATGTAGTGCTCCTTACAATGCCAGCCACAGTGCCCCATGTAGTGCTCCTTACAATGCCAGCCATAGTGCCCCATGTAGTGCTCCTTACAATGGCAGCCACAATGCCCCATGTAGTGCTCCTTACAATGGCAGCCACAATGCCCCATGTAGTGCTCCTTACAATGTCAGCCACTGTGCCTCATATAGTACTCCTTACAATGCCATCCACAGTGCTCCATGTAGTGCTCCTTCCAATATCAACCACTGTGCCCCATGTAGTGCTCCTTACAATGGCAGCCACAATGCCCCATGTAGTGCTCCGTAAAATGGCAGCCACAGTGCCCCATGTAGTGCTCCGTAAAATGGCAGCCACAGTGCCCCATGTAGTGCTCCTTACAATGCCAGCCACAGTGCCCCATGTAGTGCTCCTTACAATGCCAGCCACAGTGCCCCATGTAGTGCTCCTTACAATGGCAGCCACAATGCCCCATGTAGTGCTCCGTAAAATGGCAGCCACAGTGCCCCATGTAGTGCTCCTTACAATGGCAGCCACAGTGCCCCATGTAGTGCTCCTTACAATGCCAGCCACAGTGCCCCATGTAGTGCTCCTTACAATGCCAGCCACAGTGCCCCATGTAGTGCTCCTTACAATGGCAGCCACAATGCCCCATGTAGTGCTCCGTAAAATGGCAGCCACAGTGCCCCATGTAGTGCTCCTTACAATGGCAGCCACAGTGCCCCATGTAGTGCTCCTTACAATGCCAGCCACAATGCCCCATGTAGTGCTCCTTACAATGCCATCCACAGTGCCCCATGTAGTGCTCCTTACAATGGCAGCCATAGTGCCCCATGTAGTGCTGCTTACAGCGCCAGCCACAATACCCCATGTAGTGCTCCTTACAATGGCAGCCATAGTGCCCCATGTAGTGCTCCTTACAATGCCAGCCACACTGTCCCGTGTAGCGCTCCTTACAATGGCAGCCACAATGCCCCATGTAGTGCTCCTTACAGTGCCAGCCACAATGCCCCATGTAGTGCTCCTTACAATACCAGCCACACTATCCCGTGTATTGCTTCCATGAACCTCTGTTTGTTTGCCCTCAGGCTGAAGAAAGAGCTGGAATCCTACAAGTCGGAGAACATAGAGAGTGTGTACGAGGCTTTGCGCTCAGAGATAGACTTCCTGCAGCAGGTACGTTCCCTCCTGTTCACCTATAGATGAGGCTTTAGTCTCCAGGGAACCTATAGATTTCTTTACACTGTGCTGCAGATTGAGTCCTAATTGTAGTTGAGCAGCTGTGCGGTGCGGGGGATTGTATGTTACTACAGTGAGAGGGACATAAACTGCGCTGCCAGGTGATGTCACCGTATAATGGCGAAAACTGGTCAGCTGATGTGTGAGGATCCAAACAGCTGAGAGGTGTCAGATTATCAAATATTCTGGATTATAAAACTCTCCAAAATCTGCAGGGACCTAAAATGAAATTTGTAAAGTGTAGGATTATAGCACTGCTCCTTAGTTATAGCATGCCTGTATACCCCCCTACTTATAGCATGCCTGTATACCGCCCTAGTTATAGCATGCCTGTATACCCCCACAGTTATAGCATGCCTGTATACCCCCCAGTTATAGCATGCCTGTATACCCCCCCAGGTAATAGCATGCCTGTATACCCCCCTACTTATAGCATGCCTGTATACCGCCCTAGTTATAGCATGCCTGTATACCCCCCAGTTATAGCATGCCTGTATACCCCCCAGTTATAGCATGCCTGTATACCCCCCTAGTTATAGCATGCCTGTATACCCCCCCAGTTATAGCATGCCTGTATACCCCCCTAGTTATAGCATGCCTGTATACCCCCCAGTTATAGCATGCCTGTATACCCCCCTAGTTATAGCATGCCTGTATACCCCCCTAGTTATAGCATGCCTGTATACCCCCTAGTTATAGCATGCCTGTATACCCCCTAGTTATAGCATGCCTGTATACCCCCCTAGTTATAGCATGCCTGTATACCCCCAGTTATAGCATGCCTGTATACCCCCCTACTTATAGCATGCCTGTATACCGCCCTAGTTATAGCATGCCTGTATACCCCCCCAGTTATAGCATGCCTGTATACCCCCTAGTTATAGCATGCCTGTATACCCCCCTACTTATAGCATGCCTGTATACCGCCCTACTTATAGCATGCCTGTATACCGCCCTAGTTATAGCATGCCTGTATACCCCCCCAGTTATAGCATGCCTGTATACCCCCCCAGTTATAGCATGCCTGTATACCCCCCAGTTATAGCATGCCTGTATACCGCCCTAGTTATAGCATGCCTGTATACCCCCCCCCAGTTATAGCATGCCTGTATACCCCCCAGTTATAGCATGCCTGTATACCCCCCTAGTTATAGCATGCCTGTATACCCCCCCAGTTATAGCATGCCTGTATACCCCCCAGTTATAGCATGCCTGTATACCCCCCTACTTATAGCATGCCTGTATACCGCCCTAGTTATAGCATGCCTGTATACCCCCCCAGTTATAGCATGCCTGTATACCCCCCAGTTATAGCATGCCTGTATACCGCCCTAGTTATAGCATGCCTGTATACCCCCCCAGTTATAGCATGCCTGTATACCCCCCAGTTATAGCATGCCTGTATACCCCCCTAGTTATAGCATGCCTGTATACCCCCCCAGTTATAGCATGCCTGTATACCCCCTACTTATAGCATGCCTGTATACCGCCCTAGTTATAGCATGCCTGTATACCCCCCAGTTATAGCATGCCTGTATACCCTCCCTAGTTATAGCATGCCTGTATACCCCCCTAGTTATAGCATGCCTGTATACCCCCTAGTTATAGCATGCCTGTATACCCTCCTAGTTATAGCATGCCTGTATACCCCCCTAGTTATAGCATGCCTGTATACCCCCCAGTTATAGCATGCCTGTATACCCTCCCCTAGTTATAGCATGCCTGTATACCCCCCTACTTATAGCATGCCTGTATACCGCCCTAGTTATAGCATGCCTGTATACCCCCCAGTTATAGCATGCCTGTATACCCTCCCTAGTTATAGCATGCCTGTATACCCCCCTAGTTATAGCATGCCTGTATACCCCCTAGTTATAGCATGCCTGTATACCCCCCTAGTTATAGCATGCCTGTATACCCCCCAGTTATAGCATGCCTGTATACCCTCCCTAGTTATAGCATGCCTGTATACCCCCTAGTTATAGCATGCCTGTATACCCCCAGTTATAGCATGCCTGAATACCCCCTAGTTATAGCATGCCTGTATACCCCCCTAGTTATAGCATGCCTGTATACCCTCCCTAGTTATAGCATGCCTGTATACCCTCCCTAGTTATAGCATGCCTGTATACCCCCCAGTTATAGCATGCCTGAATACCCTCCCTAGTTATAGCATGCCTGTATACGCCCTAGTTATAGCATGCCTGTATACCCCCCTAGTTATAGCATGCCTGTATACCCCCCAGTTATAGCATGCCTGTATACCCCCCTAGTTATAGCATGCCTGTATACCCCCCTAGTTATAGCATGCCTGTATACCCCCCTAGTTATAGCATGCCTGTATACCCCCCAGTTATAGCATGCCTGTATACCCTCCCTAGTTATAGCATGCCTGTATACCCCCCTAGTTATAGCATGCCTGTATACCCCCTAGTTATAGCATGCCTGTATACCCCCCTAGTTATAGCATGCCTGTATACCCCCTAGTTATAGCATGCCTGTATACCCTCCCTAGTTATAGCATGCCTGTATACCCCCCAGTTATAGCATGCCTGTATACCCTCCCTAGTTATAGCATGCCTGTATACCCCCCTAGTTATAGCATGCCTGTATACCCCCCTAGTTATAGCATGCCTGTATACCCCCTAGTTATAGCATGCCTGTATACCCCCCTAGTTATAGCATGCCTGTATACCCCCTAGTTATAGCATGCCTGTATACCCCCCTAGTTATAGCATGCCTGTATACCCCCCTAGTTATAGCATGCCTGTATACCCTCCCTAGTTATAGCATGCCTGTATACCCCCCTAGTTATAGCATGCCTGTATACCCCCCTAGTTATAGCATGCCTGTATACCCCCCTAGTTATAGCATGCCTGTATACCCCCCTAGTTGTATGTCAGTGTAGAAGGCAGACTCCAAGGATGAAATTAGTTGAAAAAATGTGCAATTCCACCACAAATCTACTGCACAATTTAGATTTGTTGCAGATTTTGCTGCAGTTGTTGATCGTGGTGAAATCCTCTGTGAGCACTGTCAGCGTACAGCGGCATACTGAAGATGTAATACTGCAGCTCCTGCACAGTGTGGATTAGGTTTAGTAAAGTCTCGTCAACTTCTGCTACTGGGATCTCCGAACTTTCCCACCTGTAATTCTGCAGCGGAATATGCGCAGTTTATCCATTGTGTGTATGGACATACCCTAAATTGTCATAATGAAGCTAAACTAATGGCAGCGCCCACTGACTGACCCGAGAGGTGGCTAGTACAACAGCGCCCCCTGTCCTTGGGTGTCGTGTGCGTCCTCTCTGTGCTCCAGCCTCAAGGGCTTTGCTTAGTTTGCAGTGTTATGGGTGCTTGACTTTCCTGCTCCTGTGTCCTGTGACAACACTTCCTGGCTCACCATGCACATCACGGCTCACCTGCTGACTAGTTTCTATGTGTGGATTGTGATGAGGATGGTGGACAGTGCACAGGCTGTACATGACTATGTACATGACAAGTAACCTCTTCCTTTTCATCTCTGTCTTCGCCTGTAGAAGCGGCGTGACCTGCGCGGTGACGATACGAGACACGATATCTGACTCCAGGTAGACGGGCGATTACAGTTCAGCGATATTCTCTCCCTGCGATCTGCACCGCCGCCGCCCTGACCGCGCTCAGTCTCCTCCTCACGACGGTTTATTTCATCGCTCACTTCAATTAAATTGAATTATTAATAATTGTTCTGGGCGTACATTAGGAGTTATAGGTGCCGGCGATCGGTTTTGGCGTTTATGCCGTTTATCGGCAGCACAAATGTTCACTTTGCACTAAATGGTTATTACTCTGCTGATGGCGGATGGCTGCGAGTTATTGATGCGCCGCTCGCTAATGTCTCAGGGAACAGAACTTATTGCAGGGAAAATAATTATGATAAAAACTTCAGCTCCATTATAACACGGGGCCACGGCGACTAAGTAACGCTCGCCGGTAATTCAGACATTATGTCACACCCCGCACAGTCCTGCTCAGACCTACCTAGTTGTCACCGCTGGGTTACTTACTTGTAGTTTATTGTCAGTCTGTCCTTCTGTAATTGTAAATCTGCTGTCCATGAATTCACTGCCTGTTTATGTACTGCAGACAAAGAAGCAGAGGCGCAGGGTAAAGCATGGAGGATACACATAGCATTAGGCTGAACCTCTGATAACACAGCGGAGGGTGCCAGAGGACGGCAGAAGTTTATACTCATTGAGTCACTGATTAACATTGTGCCCTATGAGAGCAGTGCTTCAGTGTAAAGTATGAGGAGCTAAACAACTGCGGCCTGACCTGAGGAAGCAGAGCTGCAGTGTAAAGCATGAATCAGACAGACATTTCTGTTCAGCTGGGAGCATTGTTTAGACAGCTGACACTGAAGATATTAGATAGTAAATGTGACAGGCAGAGTTGTCAGTATGGTGGTCCACAGCATACTCCTGCACCCTCGTATTTTCTGTTGTAGTTGTGCCTTTTTCGTGTACAGGGTCCCTAAGCTGTATGTCTGGTGCATCCAATCTGTAGACTTTTTGCAGCATGGTATGAGACAAGGGTGTTGTATAATGCAGCGTCATGGTCTGTGTGTACAGCAGCTTATACAGTGTAAGCAGGATACAAGCACTGGACTAGTGTGAAGAGGTGAGGCCGGTCACCTGCAGCACTTCAGGAGTTAATAGTCTGACATTACTGTAGTGTCAGAGGTGAGGCCGGTCACCTGCAGCACTTCAGGAGTTAATAGTCTGACATTACTGCAGTGTCAGAGGTGAGGCCGGTCACCTGCAGTACTTCAGGGGTTAATAGTCTGACATTACTGCAGTGTCAGAGGTGAGGCCGGTCACCTGCAGCACTTCAGGGGTTAATAGTCTGACATTACTGCAGTGTCAGAGGTGAGGCCGGTCACCTGCAGTACTTCAGGGGTTAATAGTTGACATTACTGTAGTGTCAGAGGTGAGGCCGGTCACCTGCAGTACTTCAGGAGTTAATAGTCTGACATTACTGCAGTGTCAGAGGTGAGGCCGGTCACCTGCAGCACTTCAGGAGTTAATAGTCTGACATTACTGCAGTGTCAGAGGTGAGGCCGGTCACCTGCAGCACTTCAGGAGTTAATAGTCTGACATTACTGCAGTGTCAGAGGTGAGGCCGGTCACCTGCAGCACTTCAGGGGTTAATAGTCTGACATTACTGTAGTGTCAGAGGTGAGGCCGGTCACCTGCAGCACTTCAGGGGTTAATAGTCTGACATTACTGCAGTGTCAGAGGTGAGGCCGGTCACCTGCAGCACTTCAGGAGTTAATAGTCTGACATTACTGTAGTGTCAGAGGTGAGGCCGGTCACCTGCAGCACTTCAGGGGTTAATAGTCTGACATTACTGCAGTGTCAGAGGTGAGGCCGGTCACCTGCAGCACTTCAGGAGTTAATAGTCTGACATTACTGCAGTGTCAGAGGTGAGGCCGGTCACCTGCAGCACTTCAGGAGTTAATAGTCTGACATTACTGCAGTGTCAGAGGTGAGGCCGGTCACCTGCAGCACTTCAGGGGTTAATAGTCTGACATTACTGTAGTGTCAGAGGTGAGGCCGGTCACCTGCAGCACTTCAGGAGTTAATAGTCTGACATTACTGTAGTGTCAGAGGTGAGGCCGGTCACCTGCAGCACTTCAGGAGTTAATAGTCTGACATTACTGCAGTGTCAGAGGTGAGGCCGGTCACCTGCAGCACTTCAGGAGTTAATAGTCTGACATTACTGCAGTGTCAGAGGTGAGGCCGGTCACCTGCAGCACTTCAGGAGTTAATAGTCTGACATTACTGCAGTGTCAGAGGTGAGGCCGGTCACCTGCAGCACTTCAGGAGTTAATAGTCTGACAGTACTGTAAGTGGCCGCGCATGTTCTACGAGGTTATTGACATCCCGGTGTGACCTGTACATTGTACATCTGCAGTCAGACGCTCAATATGAGCCGCTCTAATTAGCTGCAGATTAATTAGCCGCAGCGCTCAGTCCGTACTATGGTGACCGTCGTCCAGTCCTGTATAAATAAAGCTTCAGTGTTGTAGAATGGACGCTCAGGATCTCCACTATCAGATTTCATTATAAACATCCAGAAGCTAAAAAACTGCCCAGACCAAATAAGTCTCACTGCAGAGGGTTTGTTACAATTGCACCTGAGCTAAACAGCAGCACAGCTCACTGTAATCCTGATAGTTTGTTACAATGTGTCAGTATGTGGCTGCGGTAATAACAGCGCCTGGACACAGAGGGTTAAGGTTGCGGGTTAGTAGCAGCGGGGCGGCCATATTTCTTTTTTATGACAGCCATTCCATCTGCAGCCTCTGTCTGATATAGGCGGCCATTATGGCGCGCACATCAGGAGACTGACTTTATTACCGCACCGCTCTGAGCCGAGGAACTATATCAGTAATGTAACGGTGGCGAAAATAACCGCAAGTCTCACCGCCATATCGGAAACCGCCTCAGCCACATGTCACTGCTGAGACCTGTACGGGAATCTAATAAAGCTTCATTGTGTGTCATACTCCAGTCACTGCCAGAGCTGCATTCACAGTCTCCAGTCACTGCCAGAGCTGCATTCACAGTCTCCAGTCACTGCCAGAGCTGCATTCACAGTCTCCAGTCACTGCCAGAGCTGCATTCACAGTCTCCAGTCACTGCCAGAGCTGCATTCACAGTCTCCAGTCACTGCCAGAGCTACATTCACAGTCTCCAGTCACTGCCAGAGCTGCATTCACATCCTCTAGTCATATCCAGAGCAGTGATATAAATGTCTCTGTGAAGGATCTCGCCTTGCCAAGCCTCTTGGCACACCTGTGACCAACCTTCTTTACCTCCCACTCACACGCCGTGAGCGGTCCGGGTCATAAGATGATATGAAACGCGCTTTATAAATTTTATATGTTTATTAACCCCAGTGGGTCGGTACTAAGCACTAACATATACAGAAATACATATCAGTTATCAAGCAAATATGGATAAAAGCAAAATACAGTACAGAAAATGAAAAGGGAAATAAAAGAGAGAATAATACCAGAGCAAATTTGTAGTCAGTTTTTCTGAGCCCCCATGTGGTGGGCCTCAGGGTTCTTCCTTAAGCAAGTTACAGAGCATGTGTCTCCTACATGTGGTCACATCTTCTCCAAAATAACAAAGACCCCTCTTTCCCTGGTCTGAGAACATTTAACTAAACTGGTCTCCTCCCTAAGTGATGTCACCAGGAGGAGGAGCCCCGACCCCCTTCCTGAGATTCCTAGAACCATATTTCGTCATCTTCCCACCCGATGACCGTAGAGTCGGGCAAGAGGTATGATAGGGTTCGTGGCGAGATCCCATCGTGTAAACACCAAGGATGACACCCCAATCCCCTTTGGGTGAGGAGATCTGTCTGGACCTTTCCCCTGCTTTGAACAGTACCTTGTGTGGGCTCTAAACGTGCGCCTGGGCTGGGAGCCCATGAGGAATATATTGGGGCGACGGTAAGAGGTTCCTCGGAAGATATTGTCATAAAACCATAATCCTTTTTTTAGGGCTGTCGGCTCCATGATGTCTGGGCCCTGGACTCCCCCACCACATCCGTGCAGGAACTCCCCCCTGCTGTGACAATGAGTGTAACAAAGGTCTGCAAATGGAGCCATAAATTGGACTAGGAAGGGTGGTTGATAACGGAGTAGACCTACTGCACTCCTCAGCGCTGTACAAACACAGGGGCCTCCTCTCACATTGTAACCCCCAAATAAGTACTGATCATGACACCTAAGCGACCCCAGCACTGTCAGGGGGGTGCCCCATAAAGAGCACTGTCAGCGGGGTGCCCCCATAACAGTGCTGTCAGCAGGGCGCCCTCATAAGTAGCACTGTTAGCAGGGCACCCCATAACAGTACTGTCAGCGGGGTGCCCCCATAACAGTGCTGTCAGCAGGGCACCCCCATACGTAGCACTGTTAGCAGGGCGCCCCATAACAGTACTGTCAGCAGGGCGCCCTCATAAGTAGCACTGTCAGCGGGGTGCCCCATAACAGTACTGTCAGCGGGGTGCCCCTATAAGTAGTGCTGTCAGCGGGGCACCCCCATAAGCAATGATGTCAGTGGGGCACCCCAATAAGCAGTACTGTCAGCGGGGCACTCAAAACAGTGCTGTCAATGGGGTGCCCCCATAAGTAGTTCTGTCAGCGGGGCGCCCCCATAAGCAGTGATGTCAGTGGGGCACCCCCATAAAAGTGCTGTCACTAGGCGATTCTTCACCATCAGTGGAAGCCTTACCAATCTATAGACGTCTAGCTCCTCCTAGTGGCGGCTGCCTATATAACCAGTAAGATGTTCTGGACAATCCCGCAGAGCAGATAAGGATGGCAGTGATGCTGCCCCCTGGTGTTAGCCCAGCATACACACACAGTGAGGTATTTCAGTAGTGGCTCATGTCCGCTGCCGTTTTCCTTCTTACCACTGTATCTGGACAGTAGCGGCCCCTAACTGAACCACAGGGATTGGGGTAACCCTGGACCCTCTTAATGCAGCAGTGAGGCAGCAGGCACTGAGCCCGCAGGGGATGATTCTGCAGCGCTGCAGACTATTCCTCCTGCTGATAGATCAGGGGAGGAGGGTGGCCATGATTATAAGATTACTGTCCCATTCACCTGAACCGAGCTTGTAGAAATCCATCTGCACATTGTATGGTGGAGATATCTGCAACTAATCTGCTGTGTGTGAATTCAGACAACAGTCCTGGAGTTGTCCTGTGTGATATCTGGGTGACAACCACTAGGGGCTGCCCTTACACCAACCATAAGGATGAGTACCCAGCTTTCCACTAGGTGCCTCTGAAACAGATTCTGTGTCAGTCCTTTATAATTGTTCTGGAATTGTATTCTTGAACCAGGAAGCTCAGGATGAACAGATCTCCAGGTCCTACCCATATAATGTGGAGCGGGGGATTGTGGGGTTCCATAGAGTGCAGTGACTATAGATGAATTCAGGATCTAGTATAGGATTGTGATAATCATCTGTAACGACGCTGCAGCTGTGATAAAGCAGGACTGACCTCACAGACGGCATTGTGGAGGTCGTTCCTCTCTAGGTAGGACCTTCCCTTGCGCTCCTCTGTGTCATATCTGTTACACAGCAGACTCGGGGTCAGAACTCCCAGGGGTAATATACAGGTGTACTGATGGCGGGACCCCGCCCCACTATAACCAGTCCACCCAGTAATGCTGCACTGGTGCTCTAATATCTGCTCAATAATAGCAAGAAACCAGAGGAACTGCACTATAATATATAGAACGTCAGTGCCATCTGGTGGGGGAAAGTGATCACTACGCTTGGACACAAAATCATAACTGAGTGATTTTACTGATACAATTGTAACAAAGCCTCAGCTGTGAGAAGTAATCAGTCAGGGCAGTATTTCATACATTTTTCAGTTCATTGACAGCAAGTAGAAGTCTTGAAAACTGCGGCGGTCTGCAGCCACATGGCGGTCACTGCTGCGCTGCCATATCTGTCTTACCCTAAGGGAAGGAATGAGTTCAAGAGGCAAAGAATATTTAGGCTGAGCTCGGCCTGGAAGGCACAACACACTGCCAAAACAAAGGAAGAAAAGACACCTGGAAGCTGAGATATGAGGGCAGCCTGATACATTCAACGCTGTGCTGACCATGACAGAAAGGGATCCCTGAGATCACCGGAATCTTATACTGTACACCTCACTTCATTATTGGCCATCCGAAGAAAATATACAAGAAAAGCAACTCCTCAATGTAAGGACCCTGCAAACAGTTCCATCATCTCAGCTGCATACAGATTATACAGTCACCACTAGGGGGAGCTCACTGCATACAGATTATACAGTCACCACTAGAGGGAGCTCACTACATACAGATTATACAGTCACCACTAGGAGGAACTCACTACATACAGATTATACAGTCACCACTAGGAGGAGCTCACTACATACAGATTATACAATCACCACTAGAGAGAGATCACTACATACAGATTATACAGTCACCACTAGGAGGAGCTCACTACATACAGATTATACAGTCACCACTAGGAGATGCGCACTACATACAGATTATACAGTCACCACTAGAGAGAGCTCACTACATACAGATTATACAGTCACCACTAGGAGATGCGCACTACATACAGATTATACAGTCACCACTAGAGAGAGCTCACTACATACAGATTATACAGTCACCAATAAGGGGAGCACACTACATACAGATTATACAGTCACCACTAGGGGGAGCTCACTACATACAGATTATACAGTCACCACTAGGGGAGCTCACTACATACAGATTATACAGTCACCACTAGGAGGAGCTCTCTACATACAGATTATACAGTCACCACTAGGAGGAGCTCACTACATACAGATTATACAGTCACCACTAGGAGGAGCTCACTACATACAGATTATACAGTCACCACTAGGGGGAGCTCACTACATACAGATTATACAGTCACCACTAGGAGGAGCTCATTACATACAGATTATACAGCCTCCACTAGAGGGAGCTCACTACATACAGATTATACAGTCACCACTAGAGGGAGCTCACTACATACAGATTATACAGTCACCACTAGAGGGAGCTCACTACATACAGAATATACAGTCACCACTAGGGGGAGCTCACTGCATACAGATTATACAGTCACCACTAGAGGGAGCTCACTACATACAGATTATACAGTCACCACTAGGGGGAGCTCACTACATACAGATTATACAGTCACCACTAGGAGGAGCTCTCTACATACAGATTATACAGTCACCACTAGGAGGAGCTCACTACATACAGATTTACAGTCACCACTAGGAGGAGCTCACTGCATACAGATTATACAGTCACCACTAGGGGGAGCTCACTACATACACATTATACAGTCACCACTAGGAGGAGCTCACTACATACAGATTATACAGTCACCACTAGGGGGAGCTCACTACATACAGATTATACAGTCACCACTAGGGGGAGCTCACTACATACAGATTATACAGTCACCACTAGGGGGAGCTCACTACATACAGATTATACAGTCACCACTAGGAGGAGCTCACTACATACAGGTTAAACGGTCACCAATAAGGGGAGCTCACTACATACAGATTATACAGTCACCACTAGGAGGAGCTCACTGCATACAGGTTATACGGTCACCACTAGGGGGAGCTCACTACATACAGATTATACAGTCACCACTAGGGGGAGCTCACTACATACAGATTATACAGTCACCACTAGGGGGAGCTCACTGCATACAGATTATACAGTCACCACTAGGGGGAGCTCACTGCATACAGATTATACAGTCACCACTAGGAGGAGCTCACTGCATACAGATTATACAGTCACCACTAGGGGGAGCTCACTACATACAGATTATACAGTCACCACTAGGGGGAGCTCACTACATACAGATTATACAGTCACCACTAGGGGGAGCTCACTACATACAGATTATACAGTCACCACTAGGGGGAGCTCACTGCATACAGATTATACAGTCACCACTAGGAGGAGCTCACTGCATACAGATTATACAGTCACCACTAGGGGGAGCTCACTACATACACATTATACAGTCACCACTAGGGGGAGCTCACTACATACAGATTATACAGTCACCACTAGGGGGAGCTCACTACATACAGATTATACAGTCACCACTAGGAGGAGCTCACTACATACAGATTATACAGTCACCACTAGGGGGAGCTCACTACATACAGATTATACAGTCACCACTAGGGGGAGCTCACTACATACAGATTATACAGTCACCACTAGAGGGAGCTCACTACATACAGATTATACAGTCACCACTAGGAGGAGCTCACTACATACAGATTATACAGTCACCACTAGGGGGAGCACACTACATACAGACTATACAGCCACCACTAGGAGGAGCACACTATCTACAGATTATACAGTCACCACTAGAGGGAGCCCACTACATACAGATTATACAGGATTATACAGTCACCACTAAAGGAGCTCACTACATACAGATTATACAGTCACCACTAGAGGGAGCTCACTACATACAGATTATACAGTCACCACTAGAGGGAGCCCACTACGTACAGATTATACAGGATTATATAGTCACCACTAAAGGAGCTCACTACATACAGATTATACAGTCACCACTAGAGGGAGCTCACTACATACAGATTATACAGTCACCACTAGAGGGAGCTCACTACATATTGATTATACAGTCACCACTAGGGGGAGCTCACTACATACAGATTATACAGTCACCACTAGGAAGAGCTCACTACATACAGATTATACAGTTACCACTAGGGGGAGCTCACTACATACAGATTATACAGTCACCACTAGAGGGAGCTCACTACATACAGATTATACAGTCATCACTAGGAGGAGCTCACTACATACAGATTATACAGTCACCACTAGAAGGAGCTCACTACATACAGATTATACAGTCACCACTAGAGGGAGCTCACTACTGTACATACAGAATATACAGTCACCACTAGGGGGAGCTCACTACATACTGATTATACAGTCACCACTAGGGGGAGGTCACTACATACAGATTATACAGTCATCACTCGAGGGAGCTCACTACATACAGATTATACAGTCACCACTAGAGGGAGCTCACTACATACAGATTATACAGTCACCACTAGGAGGAGCTCACTGCATACAGATTATACAGTCACCACTAGAGGGAGCTCACTACATACAGATTATACAGTCACCACTAGGAGGAGCTCACTGCATACAGATTATACAGTCACCACTAGGAGGAGCTCACTGCATACAGATTATACAGTCACCACTAGGGGGAGCTCACTACATACACATTATACAGTCACCACTAGGAGGAGCTCACTACATACAGATTATACAGTCACCACTAGGGGGAGCTCACTACATACAGATTATACAGTCACCACTAGGGGGAGCTCACTACATACAGATTATACAGTCACCACTAGGAGGAGCTCACTGCATACAGATTATACAGTCACCACTAGGGGGAGCTCACTACATACACATTATACAGTCACCACTAGGAGGAGCTCACTACATACAGATTATACAGTCACCACTAGGAGGAGCTCACTACATACAGATTATACAGTCACCACTAGGGGGAGCTCACTACATACAGATTATACAGTCACCACTAGGGGGAGCTCACTACATACAGATTATACAGTCACCACTAGAGGGAGCTCACTACATACAGATTATACAGTCACCACTAGGAGGAGCTCACTACATACAGATTATACAGTCACCACTAGGGGGAGCACACTACATACAGACTATACAGCCACCACTAGGAGGAGCTCACTATCTACAGATTATACAGTCACCACTAGAGGGAGCCCACTACATACAGATTATACAGGATTATACAGTCACCACTAAAGGAGCTCACTACATACAGATTATACAGTCACCACTAGAGGGAGCTCACTACATACAGATTATACAGTCACCACTAGAGGGAGCCCACTACGTACAGATTATACAGGATTATACAGTCACCACTAAAGGAGCTCACTACATACAGATTATACAGTCACCACTAGAGGGAGCTCACTACATACAGATTATACAGTCACCACTAGAGGGAGCTCACTACATATTGATTATACAGTCACCACTAGGGGGAGCTCACTACATACAGATTATACAGTCACCACTAGGAAGAGCTCACTACATACAGATTATACAGTTACCACTAGGGGGAGCTCACTACATACAGATTATACAGTCACCACTAGAGGGAGCTCACTACATACAGATTATACAGTCATCACTAGGAGGAGCTCACTACATACAGATTATACAGTCACCACTAGAGGGAGCTCACTACATACAGATTATACAGTCACCACTAGAGGGAGCTCACTACTGTACATACAGAATATACAGTCACCACTAGGGGGAGCTCACTACATACAGATTATACAGTCATCACTCGAGGGAGCTCACTACATACAGATTATACAGTCACCAATAGGGGGAGGTCACTACATACAGATTATACAGCCACCACTAGGAGGAGCTCACTAAATAAAGATTATACACTCACCACTAGAGGGAGCTCACTACATACAGATTATACAGTCACCACTAGGAGGAGCTCACTACATACAGATTATACAGTCACCACTAGGGGGAGCTCACTACATACAGATTATACAGTTACCACTAGGGGGAGCTCACTACATACAGATTATACAGTCATCACTAGGGGGAGCTCACTACATACAGATTATACGGTCACCACTAGAGGGAGCTCACTACATACAGATTATACAGTCACCACTAGGGGGAGCTCACTACATACAGATTATACAGTCATCACTAGGGGGAGCTCACTACATACAGATTATACAGTCACCACTAGAGGGAGCCCACTACGTACAGATTATACAGGATTATACAGTCACCACTAAAGGAGCTCACTACATACAGATTATATAGTCACCACTAGAGGGAGCTCACTACATACAGATTATACAGTCACCACTAGAGGGAGCTCACTACATATTGATTATACAGTCACCACTAGGGGGAGCTCACTACATACAGATTATACAGTCACCACTAGGAAGAGCTCACTACATACAGATTATACAGTTACCACTAGGGGGAGCTCACTACATACAGATTATACAGTCACCACTAGAGGGAGCTCACTACATACAGATTATACAGTCATCACTAGGAGGAGCTCACTACATACAGATTATACAGTCACCACTAGAAGGAGCTCACTACATACAGATTATACAGTCACCACTAGAGGGAGCTCACTACTGTACATACAGAATATACAGTCACCACTAGGGGGAGCTCACTACATACTGATTATACAGTCACCACTAGGGGGAGGTCACTACATACAGATTATACAGTCATCACTTGAGGGAGCTCACTACATACAGATTATACAGTCACCACTAGAGGGAGCTCACTACATACAGAATATACAGTCACCACTAGGGGGAGCTCACTACATACTGATTATACAGTCACCACTATGGGGAGCTCACTACATACAGATTATACAGTCACCACTAAAGGGAGCTCACTACATACAGATTATACAGTCACCACTAGGGGGAGGTCACTACATACAGATTATACAGCCACCACTAGGAGGATCTCACTACATACAGATTATACAATCACCACTAGGGGGACCTCACTGCATACAGATTATACAGTCACCACTAGAGGGAGGTCACTACATACAGATTATACAGTCACCACTAGAGGGAGCTCACTACATACAGATTATACAGTCACCACTAGAGGGAGCTCACTACATACAGATTATACAGTCACCACTAGGGGGAGGTCACTACATACAGATTATACAGCCACCACTAGGAGGAGCTCACTACATACAGATTATACAGTCACCACTAGAGGGAGCTCACTACATACAGATTATACAATCACCACTAGGGGGAGCTCACTGCATACAGATTATACAGTCACCACTAGAGGGAGCTCACTACATACAGATTATACAGTCACCACTAGAGGGAGCTCACTACATACAGAATATACAGTCACCACTAGGGGGAGCTCACTACATACTGATTATACAGTCACCACTATGGGGAGCTCACTACATACAGATTATACAGTCATCACTAGAGGGAGCTCACTACATACAGATTATACAGTCACCACTAGGGGGAGGTCACTACATACAGATTATACAGCCACCACTAGGAGGATCTCACTACATACAGATTATACAGTCACCACTAGAGGGAGCTCACTACATACAGATTATACAATCACCACTAGGGGGAGCTCACTGCATACAGATTATACAGTCACCACTAGAGGGAGGTCACTACATACAGATTATGCAGTCACCACTAGAGGGAGCTCACTACATACAGATTATACAGTCACCACTAGAGGGAGCTCACTACATACAGATTATACAGTCACCACTAGGGGGAGGTCACTACATACAGATTATACAGCCACCACTAGGAAGAGCTCACTACATACAGATTATACAGTCACCACTAGAGGGAGCTCACTACATACAGATTATACAATCACCACTAGGGGGAGCTCACTGCATACAGATTATACAGTCACCACTAGAGGGAGGTCACTACATACAGATTATACAGTCACCACTAGAGGGAGCTCACTACATACAGATTATACAGCCACCACTAGAGGGAGCTCACTACATACAGATTATACAGTCACCACTAGGGGGAGCTCACTACATACAGATTATACAGTCACCACTAGGGGAAGCTCACTACATACAGATTATACAGTCACCACTAGAGGGAGCCCACTACATACATATTATACAGTCACCACTAGGGGGAGCTCACTACATACAGATTATACAGTCACCACTAGGGGGAGCTCACTACATACAGATTATACAGTCACCACTAGGGGGAGCTCACTACATACAGATTATACAGTCACCACTAAGAGGAGATCACTACAAACAGATTATACAGTCACCACTAGGGGGAGCTCACTACATACAGATTATACAGTCACCACTAGGAGGAGCTCACTACATACAGATTATACAGTCACCACTAGGGGGAGCTCACTACATACAGATTATACAGTCACCACTAGGAGGAGATCACTACAAACAGATTATACACTCACCACTAGAGGGAGCTCACTACATACAGATTATACAGTCACCACTAGAGGGAGCTCACTACATACAGATTATACAGTCACCACTAGGAGGAGCTCACTACATACAGATAATACAGTCACCACTAGAGGGAGCCCACTACATACAGATTATACAGTCATCACAAGGAGGAGCTCACTACATACAGATTATACAGTCACCACTAGGGGGCGCTCACTACATACAGATTATACAGTCACCACTAGCGGGAGATCACTACATACAGATTATACAGTCACCACTAGGAGGAGCTCACTACATACAGATTATACAGTCACCACTAGGGGGAGATCACTACATACAGATTATACAGTTACCACTAGGAGGAGCTCACTACATACAGATTATACAGTCACCACTAGAGGGAGCTCACTACATACAGATTATACAGTCACCACTAGGAGGAGCTTACTACCTACAGATTATACAGTCACCACTAGGGGGAGATCACTACATACAAATTATACAGTCACCACTAGAGGGAGCTCACTACATACAGATTATACAGTCACCACTAGGGGGAGATCACTACATACAAATTATACAGTTACCACTAGAGGGAGCTTACTACATACAGATTATACAGTCACCACTAGGGGGAGTTTACTAAATGCAGATTATACAGTCACCACTAGGAGGAGCTCACTACATACAGATTATACAGTCACCACTAGGGGGAGCTCACTACATACAGATTATACAGCCACCACTAGGGGGAGCTCACTACATACAGATTACACAGTCACCACTAGAGGGAGCTCACTACATACAGATTATACAGCCACCACTAGGAGGAGCTCACTACATACAGATTATACAGTCACCACTAGAGGGAGCTGACACAATACAGATTATACAGTCAGCACTAGAGGGAGCTCACTACATACAGATTATACAGTCACCACTAGAGGGAGCTCACTACATACAGATTATACAGTCACCACTAGAGGGAGCTCACTACATACAGATTATACAGTCACCACTAGGAGGAGCTCACTGCATACAGTTTATACAGTCACCACTAGAGGGAGATCACTACATACAGATTATACAGTTACCACTAGGAGGAGCTCACTACATACAGATTATACAGTCACCACTAGAGGGAGCTCACTACATACAGATTATACAGTCACCACTAGGAGGAGCTTACTACCTACAGATTATACAGTCACCACTAGGGGGAGATCACTACATACAAATTATACAGTCACCACTAGAGGGAGCTCACTACATACAGATTATACAGTCACCACTAGGGGGAGATCACTACATACAAATTATACAGTTACCACTAGAGGGAGCTTACTACATACAGATTATA
The DNA here is from genome assembly GCA_947044405.1 of Leptodactylus fallax. Taxonomy (NCBI): domain Eukaryota; kingdom Metazoa; phylum Chordata; class Amphibia; order Anura; family Leptodactylidae; genus Leptodactylus; species Leptodactylus fallax. The sequence goes on from CAMRHE010000773.1 coordinate 405,199, forward strand.
CAGTCACCACTAGGGGGAGTTTACTAAATGCAGATTATACAGTCACCACTAGGAGGAGCTCACTACATACAGATTATACAGTCACCACTAGGGGGAGCTCACTACATACAGATTATACAGTCACCACTAGGGGGAGCTCACTACATACAGATTATACAGCCACCACTAGGGGGAGCTCACTACATACAGATTACACAGTCACCACTAGAGGGAGCTCACTACATACAGATTATACAGCCACCACTAGGAGGAGCTCACTACATACAGATTATACAGTCACCACTAGAGGGAGCTGACACAATACAGATTATACAGTCAGCACTAGAGGGAGCTCACTACATACAGATTATACAGTCACCACTAGAGGGAGCTCACTACATACAGATTATACAGTCACCACTAGAGGGAGCTCACTACATACAGATTATACAGTCACCACTAGGAGGAGCTCACTGCATACAGTTTATACAGTCACCACTAGAGGGAGCTCACTACATACAGATTATACAGCCACCACTAGGGGGAGCTCACTATATAGAGATTAAACAGTCACTGCTAGAGGGAGCTCACTACATACAGATTATACAGTCACCACTAGGGGGAGCTCACTACATACAGATTATACAGTCACCACTAGGGGGAGCTCACTACATACAGATTATACAGTCACCATTAGGAGGAGCTCACTACATACAGATTATACAGTCACCACTAGGAGGAGCTCACTACATACAGATTATACAGTCACCACTAGAGGGAGCTCACTACATACAGATTATACAGTCACCACTAGGGGGAGCTCACTACATACAGATTATACAGTCACCACTAGGGGGAGCTCACTACATGCAGATTATACAGTCACCACTAGAGGGAGCTCACTACATACAGATTATACAGTCACCACTAGGGGGAGATCACTACATACAGATTATACAGTTACCACTAGGAGGAGCTCACTACATACAGATTATACAGTCACCACTAGAGGGAGCTCACTACATACAGATTATACAGTCACCACTAGGGGAAGCTCACTACATACAGATTATACAGCCACCACTAGGGGGAGCTCACTACATACAGAGTATACAGTCACCACTAGAGGGAGCTCACTACATACAGATTATACAGTCACCACTAGAGGGAGCTCACTACATACAGATTATACAGTCACCACTATGGGAGCTCACTACATACAGAGTATACAGTCACCACTAGAGGGAGCTCACTACATACAGATTATACAGTCACCACTAGAGGGAGCTCACTACATACAGATTATACAGTCACCACTAGAGGGAGCTCACTACATACAGATTATACAGTCACCACTAGGAGGAGCTCACTACATACAGATTATACAGTCACCACTAGGAGGAGCTCACTACATACAGATTATACAGGATTATACAGTCACCACTAGGAGGAGCTCACTACATACAGATTATACAGTCACCACTAGAGGGAGCTCACACTGTGCCTACACTAATATATACTGTATGTTTATTGTGCAGGCAGCAGGGATAAGTGCTCCTTCTTCTTCTGCTACTGAACTTCAAATATCAGAGTGTTGGGGAGCAGACCGTACTACACACTGAGCTCTCGGATATGTCTTTACTTACAAGTCTCTGCCATAGTGCGGCACTCTGACTGCAGCTGTGGTGTGCGCCCTGTGTTATATAGTTATGATAGCCTTATAAATGGAACAGTTGTATGTTCGCATGGCTGGAATTGTCATGCAGGCTTTGTAGCTGCCCGGGTTATGGTGGCCTGGCGTCTGGCACTGTTATGGAGATACTGTAGCTGGTAATTTAATAGTGACTCTGTGGTTCACATTGTTAAGTTGGCCATTATTGTGTGAGCGGTGTGCCTGTCACTTCACTGTTATATATGGCTGTGCATTTGAAAAAATCTATTTTTCCCATTGTTTGGTAACTGCATGAGAGTCACAGGTGTGTACACATCCCGACCATGATCTGCTACGGATCTTCTGAGTTATGAAACATCAGAGCAGCCCCTTAGGGAGCATTGTAGTGTGCTAAAATCTCATGATCAGCAGATGAAAGGTGAATCCTGTGGTGGGGCCAGGGTACCCCAGTCTGTTAGTCAGAGCAGCCAGTTCTCTGCTAACATGAGGCATTATCTAAGCTGATAGATTGTGACAAACCCCACACAACTTTGGACAGAAACATAAATTCCGATGCTCAGACGGCTGAAAATCGTGCAAGACAATCAAGTGCAACCCACCTTTGTGTCCTCACTCACCAAAGTGTAAGAAAGAGGTGTGGCACATTTAGAAACGGCAGAGATTTTGTGCACAACAATCGAGGACATCATGTCAGGATCCGAGGACAGTCCCAAATGTCACCAAATTTATTAAGATTCTGAATTGTAGATTTTTTTCATTGCTCAGTGACAGGACTGGCCCTTTAAGGGGGACCCTTAATTTTAGAAGCTGGCGTCAGGCGTGGCGTCTCTGACAACTGAGCAGCCGGAGTTTTACAGTTGTTTACTAATTATATAATTGTCAGTACAGATTAGCGAGGTATGGTGAGGCGATACCACCCCTGTGACTGGGAGCCAGTAGGAGCCGCGCAAATGTTCCGTTACATAAGCGCGCGAGCGGCCCTGTCTGTCAGTAGAATAACAAGTGTCTCCAGTGTCCTTGAGAGTTCATTCTTAGCTGCTCCGCTGGAGCTTTACTTATCTCGGCAAGAAGTGAAATGAATATTATTCCCATCTGTCGATACTTGAGATTTTCACAGGTTGTGCGCAGCGCTCTCTCCCGTAATATAGTCAAGTACATAAGTGCTGATTCTGGCAGAAATGAACCCAATACTTAAGTATATTGTTATGTCAGCTCCGTCTACTCTTCATAAAATCAGTCAGGGATTCACTTTACATCTGCAGAACATCGCATGAAACCGCTACAATGAAAAATCAAAAAATTTCCTTAAAGTGTAGATTTAGCTCTGGTGAGAGCGCTACACTCACACTGTGTCCTCAAGAACAAAGAGGGACTGTACCCATTATGATGTGTGTCTATAGAGAGACTGTTATCATCATGTTGTGTATCCTCAGAGGCTATAACCATCATGTTGTGTGTCCCCAGAGAGGCTATAACCATCATGTTGTGTGTCCTCAGAGACTGTAACCATCATGTTGTGTGTCCTCAGAGACTGTAACCATCATGTTGTGTGCTCTCAGAGACTGTAACCATCATGTTGTGTGTCCTCAGAGACTGTAACCATCATGTTGTGTGTCCTCAGAGACTGTAACCATCATGTTGTGTGTCCCCAGAGAGACTGTAACCATCATGTTGTGTGTCCCCAGAGAGACTGTAACCATCATGTTGTGTGTCCCCAGAGAGGCTATAACCATCATGTTGTGTGTCCTCAGAGACTGTAACCACCATGTTGTGTGTCCTCAGTGACTGTAACCATCATGTTGTGTGTCCTCAGAGACTGAAACCATCATGTTTTGTGTCCTCAGAGACTGTAACCATCATGTTGTGTGCTCTCAGAGACTGTAACCATCATGTTGTGTGTCCTCAGAGGCTATAACCATCATGTTGTGTGTCCTCAGAGACTGTAACCATCATGTTGTGTATCCTCAGAGGCTATAACCATCATGTTGTGTGTCCTCAGAGAGACTGTAACCATCATGTTGTGTGCTCTCAGAGACTGTAACCATCATGTTGTGTGTCCTCAGAGATTGTAACCATCATGTTGTGTGTCCTCAGAGACTGTAACCATCATGTTGTGTGTCCCCAGAGACTGTAACCATCATGTTGTGTGTCCCCAGAGACTGTAACCATCATGTTGTGTGTCCCCAGAGAGACTGTAACCATCATGTTGTGTGCTCTCAGAGACTGTAACCATCATGTTGTGTGTCCTCAGAGATTGTAACCATCATGTTGTGTGTCCTCAGAGACTGTAACCATCATGTTGTGTGTCCCCAGAGACTGTAACCATCATGTTGTGTGTCCCCAGAGACTGTAACCATCATGTTGTGTGTCCCCAGAGAGACTGTAACCATCATGTTGTGTGCTCTCAGAGACTGTAACCATCATGTTGTGTGTCCTCAGAGATTGTAACCATCATGTTGTGTGTCCTCAGAGACTGTAACCATCATGTTGTGTGTCCCCAGAGACTGTAACCATCATGTTGTGTGTCCCCAGAGACTGTAACCATCATGTTGTGTGTCCTCAGAGAGACTGTAACCATCATGTTGTGTGTCCCCAGAGAGACTGTAACCATCATGTTGTGTGCTCTCAGAGACTGTAACCATCATGTTGTGTGCTCTCAGAGACTGTAACCATCATGTTGTGTGTCCTCAGAGATTGTAACCATCATGTTGTGTGTCCTCAGAGATTGTAACCATCATGTTGTGTGTCCTCAGAGACTGTAACCATCATGTTGTGTGTCCCCAGAGAGACTGTAACCATCATGTTGTGTGTCCCCAGAGAGACTGTAACCATCATGTTGTGTGTCCCCAGAGTGTCTCTAGCCCATTTCTGAGGTGTGGGGTCCTTTATTGAATCAGTGTGATGCTGGCTACATACTCTCACACAGAGATATTCTGTATCTGTTACCTTTGCCTCGGTTGTCATTCCAGACCTGGTAAAATTTCCACATTAGGAGTCTTGTGCTGGTCATTATCTCCACAGCCCTAGATGTATTAATAGAATTGTAGGATACTCGGGGCTTTAATCATTAATTCTGCCGCCGCCCCTGCCCTCTGTACATCCAGGTCTATAAATGCTGAGAGGTCCTGTGAGTGCGCAGAAGACAGCAGCTCTGCGGGCTCAAAGGTGAGTGCGATACGTGGTATCTACACACTGTACTGACTGCAACCACTGCCAGAGGGAGCTCTAACCTTCCTTATGTTCTTCCTTCTCTAGATGTTGATTATCTGGACCATTGGTATTTTCTTCTTCAGTGCCGTGAAAGGTAAATAACTAAATCTGGTATTATCTCCTACAACACCCTAATAAATCACTGAGCGAGCCCCCCCACACCTCAGTCATTGGCAGTCATATAGAAGGAATGTTATGTTCGGGGTGTCATATTACAAGTCAGGAGTGTCTGTCTGCACACTTATTTTCAGTATCAGCCAGCAGAATAGTGAGTGCAGCTCTGGAGTATAATACAGGTTGTAACTCAGGATCAGTACAGGATAAGTAATGTAATGTATGTACACAGTGACTGCACCAGCAGAATAGTGAGCACAGCTCTGGAGTATAATACAGGATAAGTAATGTAATGTATGTACACAGTGACTGCACCAGCAGAATAGTGAGCGCAGCTCTGGAGTATAATACAGGATAAGTAATGTAATGTATGTACACAGTGACTGCACCAGCAGAATAGTGACCGCAAATCTGGAGTATAATACAGGATGTAACTCAGGATCAGTACAGGATAAGTAATGTAATGTATGTACACAGTGACTGTACCAGCAGAATAGTGAGCGCAGCTCTGGAGTATAATACAGGATAAGTAATGTAATGTATGTACACAGTGACTGTACCAGCAGAATAGTGAGTGCAGCTCTGGAGTATAATACAGGATAAGTAATGTAATGTATGTACACAGTGACTGTACCAGCAGAATAGTGAGTGCAGCTCTGGAGTATAATACAGGATGTAACTCAGGATCAGTACAGGATAAGTAATGTAATGTATGTACACAGTGACTGCACCAGCAGAATAGTGAGCGCAGCTCTGGAGTATAATACAGGATGTAACTCAGGATCAGTACAGGATAAGTAATGTAATGTATGTACACAGTGACTGCATCAGCAGAATAGTGAGCGCAGCTCTGGAGTATAATACAGGATGTAACTCAGGATCAGTACAGGATAAGTAATGTAATGTATGTACACAGTGACTGCACCAGCAGAATAGTGAGCGCAGCTCTGGAGTATAATACAGGATGTAACTCAGGATCAGTACAGGATAAGTAATGTAATGTATGTACACAGTGACTGCATCAGCAGAATAGTGAGCGCAGCTCTGGAGTATAATACAGGATAAGTAATGTAATGTATGTACACAGTGACTGTACCAGCAGAATAGTGAGTGCAGCTCTGGAGTATAATACAGGATATAACTCAGGATCAGTACAGGATAAGTAATGTAATGTATGTACACAGTGACTGTACCAGCAGAATAGTGAGCGCAGCTCTGGAGTATAATACAGGATAAGTAATGTAATGTATGTACACAGTGACTGCACCAGCAGAATAGTGAGCGCAGCTCTGGAGTATAATACAGGATGTAACTCAGGATCAGTACAGGATAAGTAATGTAATGTATGTACACAGTGACTGTACCAGCAGAATAGTGAGCGCAGCTCTGGAGTATAATACAGGATGTAACTCAGGATCAGTACAGGATAAGTAATGTAATGTATGTACACAGTGACTGTACCAGCAGAATAGTGAGCGCAGCTCTGGAGTATAATACAGGATAAGTAATGTAATGTATGTACACAGTGACTGTACCAGTAGAATAGTGAGTGCAGCTCTGGAGTATAATACAGGATGTAACTCAGGATCAGTACAGGATAAGTAATGTATGTATGTACACAGTGACTGCACCAGCAGAATAGTGAGTGCAGCTCTGGAGTATAATACAGGATAAGTAATGTAATGTATGTACACAGTGACTGTACCAGCAGAATAGTGAGTGCAGCTCTGGAGTATAATACAGGATGTAACTCAGGATCAATACAGGATAAGTAATGTAATGTATGTACACAGTGACTGCACCAGCAGAATAGTGAGCGCAGCTCTGGAGTATAATACAGGATAAGTAATGTAATGTATGTACACAGTGACTGCACCAGCAGAATAGTGAGTGCAGCTCTGGAGTATAATACAGGATAAGTAATGTAATGTATGTACACAGTGACTGCACCAGCAGAATAGTGAACGCAGCTCTGGAGTATAATACAGGATAAGTAATGTAATGTATGTACACAGTGACTGTACCAGCAGAATAGTGAGCGCAGCTCTGGAGTATAATACAGGATAAGTAATGTAATGTATGTACACAGTGACTGCACCAGCAGAATAGTGAGCGCAGCTCTGGAGTATAATACAGGATGTAACTCAGGATCAGTACAGGATAAGTAATGTAATGTATGTACACAGTGACTGTACCAGCAGAATAGTGAGCGCAGCTCTGGAGTATAATACAGGATGTAACTCAGGATCAGTACAGGATAAGTAATGTAATGTATGTACACAGTGACTGTACCAGCAGAATAGTGAGTGCAGCTCTGGAGTATAATACAGGTTGTAACTCAGGATCAATACAGGATAAGTAATGTAATGTATGTACACAGTGACTGTACCAGCAGAATAGTGAGTGCAGCTCTGGAGTATAAAACAGGATAAGTAATGTAATGTATGTACACAGTGACTGCACCAGCAGAATAGTGAGTGCAGCTCTGGAGTATAATACAGGATGTAACTCAGGATCAGTACAGGATAAGTAATGTAATGTATGTACACAGTGACTGCACCAGCAGAATAGTGAGCGCAGCTCTGGAGTATAATACAGGATAAGTAATGTAATGTATGTACACAGTGACTGCACCAGCAGAATAGTGAGCGCAGCTCTGGAGTATAATACAGGATGTAACTCAGGATCAGTACAGGATAAGTAATGTAATGTATGTACACAGTGACTGTACCAGCAGAATAGTGAGCGCAGCTCTGGAGTATAATACAGGATATAACTCAGGATCAGTACAGGATAAGTAATGTAATGTATGTACACAGTGACTGTACCAGCAGAATAGTGAGCGCATCTCTGGAGTATAATACAGGATAAGTAATGTAATGTATGTACACAGTGACTGCACAAGCAGAATAGTGAGCGCATCTCTGGAGTATAATACAGGATAAGTAATGTAATGTATGTACACAGTGACTGCACAAGCAGAATAGTGAGCGCAGCTCTGGAGTAGAATACAGGATGTAACTCAGGATCAGTACAGGATAAGTAATGTAATGTATGTACACAGTGACTGTACCAGCAAAATAGTGAGCGCAGCTCTGGAGTATAATACAGGATGTAACTCAGGGTCAGTGCAGGATAAGTAATGTAATGTATGTACACAGTGACTGTACCAGCAGAATAGTGAGCGCAGCTCTGGAGTATAATACAGGATCAGTACAGGATAAGTAATGTAATGTATGTACACAGTGACTGCACCAGCAGAATAGTGAGCGCAGCTCTGGAGTATAATACAGGATATAACTCAGGATCAGTACAGGATAAGTAATGTAATGTATGTACACAGTGACTGTACCAGCAGAATAGTGAGCGCAGCTCTGGAGTATAATACAGGATAAGTAATGTAATGTATGTACACAGTGACTGTACCAGCAGAATAGTGAGCGCAGCTCTGGAGTATAATACAGGATGTAACTCAGGATCAGTACAGGATAAGTAATGTAATGTATGTACACAGTGACTGTACCAGCAGAATAGTGAGCGCAGCTCTGGAGTATAATACAGGATAAGTAATGTAATGTATGTACACAGTGACTGCACCAGCAGAATAGTGAGCGCAGCTCTGGAGTATAATACAGGATGTAACTCAGGATCAGTACAGGATAAGTAATGTAATGTATGTACACAGTGACTGCACCAGCAGAATAGTGAGCGCAGCTCTGGAGTATAATACAGGATGTAACTCAGGATCAGTACAGGATAAGTAATGTAATGTATGTACACAGTGACTGTACCAGCAGAATAGTGAGCGCAGCTCTGGAGTATAATACAGGATGTAACTCAGGGTCAGTACAGGATAAGTAATGTAATGTATGTACACAGTGACTGTACCAGCAGAATAGTGAGCGCAGCTCTGGAGTATAATACAGGATGTAACTCAGGATCAGTACAGGATAAGTAATGTAATGTATGTACACAGTGACTGCACCAGCAGAATAGTGAGCGCAGCTCTGGAGTATAATACAGGATATAACTCAGGATCAGTACAGGATAAGTAATGTAATGTATGTACACAGTGACTGTACCAGCAGAATAGTGAGCGCAGCTCTGGAGTATAATACAGGATGTAACTCAGGATCAGTACAGGATAAGTAATGTAATGTATGTACACAGTGACTGTACCAGCAGAATAGTGAGTGCAGCTCTGGAGTATAATACAGGATGTAACTCAGGATCAGTACAGGATAAGTAATGTAATGTATGTACACAGTGACTACACCAGCAGAATAGTGAGCGCAGCTCTGGAGTATAATACAGGATAAGTAATGTAATGTATGTACACAATGACTGCACCAGCAGAATAGTGAGCGCAGCTCTGGAGTATAATACAGAATTAATTTTTTTCAATTGTGTATTTTCTTTCAGGTGCTGAAGTTTGTTACAACAGAATCGGCTGCTTCAGTGATGCCAGACCATGGGCTGGCACTGTAGAGAGACCTTTTGCCAAATTACCATGGGCCCCAGAAAAAAATTAACACTCGTTTCCTGCTCTACACCAGGAATAACCAGAACAGCTATCAGGTCAGACTCATGTGATATTGTGTCCAAAGCTGTAGCTCTGAGTTCTTTCAGCTCATTTCCGCACCTCCTGACTTTCTTCTTCTTGTAGACGATCAGCGCCACCAATCCCTCCTCCATCTCCTCATCCAACTTCCGCACTGCCAGAAAAACTCGGTTTGTGATCCATGGCTTCATTGACAGTGGAGAGGCCACCTGGCTGTCTGACATTTGTAGGGTACATAGTTTTATGTTCCTGAATTTGGCTGCTTCTGAAAACACTCCTGTCACATCCAGAGCTGCATTCTTAATTCTGCCTCTTAGAGAAGTCCGACCCACTGTAGTTGATATATTTTTTGTGTATACACATATAATTGATTCTGTTTCCTCTTCCAGAAATTGTTCCAGGTTGAGGACGTGAACTGTATCTGTGTGGACTGGAGCGGAGGATCCCGCACTCTGTATTCTCAGGCCTCCAACAATATCCGCGTCGTGGGGGCTGAAGTTGCTTATTTGTTGGATGTTCTTCAGGTAATTCTGGGCCAGGAAAGATCCGCCACATGGGGAATAGCCGCTGTCGTTATAGAAGTCATTATGTCCATTCCAGATATATATAATAAATAACGCACAAGAAGTATCAGCAGTATACATAGTAGTATCATATAATACCGCCCAGATAACAGCCCTATAGTGTCTGCATAGTAGAGCGCCCATATAATAGAACCAAGAACATCAGTGCATAAACAACAGAACAATGTGCAGTCACACTGTGTCTGTATAATATATACCTACACAGTATGCCATAATAATAACGCACACAGTGCCCCATAATAGTACCACACACAGTGCCCACAGTATAATACCACACACAGTGCCCACAGTATAATACCACACACAGTGCCCCATAATAGTACCACACACAGTGCCCACAGTATAATACCACACACAGTGCCCCATAATAGTACCACACACAGTGCCCACAGTATAATACCACACACAGTGCCCCATAATAGTACCACACACAGTGCCCCATAATAGTAGCACACACAGTGCCCACAGTATAATACCACACACAGTGCCCCATAATAGTACCACACACAGTGCCCCATAATAGTACCACACACAGTGCCCACAGTATAATACCACACACAGTGCCCCATAATAGTACCACACACAGTGCCCACAGTATAATACCACACACAGTGCCCCATAATAGTACCACACACAGTGCCCACAGTATAATACCACACACAGTGCCCCATAATAGTACCACACACAGTGCCCCATAATAGTACCACACACAGTGCCCACAGTATAATACCACACGCAGTGCCCCATAATACCACACACAGTGCCCCCGCTGTAGTCCTCACACTTTCCTCTTCCACACTGCTCTTAAAGTTTCTCTCTTCCCTGTCATTTTGTAGAACAACTTTGGATATTCTCCTGCCAACGTCCACCTGATTGGGCACAGCCTGGGCGCACACACTGCTGGGGAGGTTGGAAAGAGGAAGAGGGGCATCAGCCGGATCACAGGTCAGGGCGGTGACAGGAAGAGGGATGGGGGCCAATATAGTATCAAGTCTTACAGCGCTCCTCCATTCAGCATAGCATGTCATTTTCATAGAATGACTTTACAAATCCTTGAGTTACAATATACTCCAATCACAACTAAAGCCATCTTCACAATTCTAATCTTATACTCCAGTCCAATCTAAAGCTGCATTTTGAATTGTAATGTGACATCAAGAGATGCATTTATAATTCCATGTTTGCTCCATGTCTTACAATGCGATCACATCTAGAGCTGCATTCACAATTCCACTGTTACAATAAGTCGTATTCTCTTTTTCAGTCTAGAGCTTCATTTATAATACTGCTTCACATCCAGAGCTGCTTTTATAAGTCGGTTATCGCATCATGCCACATCCAGAGCTGCGCTCACAATTCTCCTGTCACATAGTGTTCTATACTCCAGCCACATCCAGAGCTGCAATCAGTCCTGTTGTCCAGGATAAAGCCTTATAATTGTGTCCCCCCCTCTCTCCTCAGGCCTGGAGCCCGCTGAACCCTACTTCCAGAACACCCCCGCAGAGGTCCGGCTGGATTCATCCGATGCTAATCTGGTCGATGTCATTCACACAGATTCCGGCCCTCTGGTTCCCAGCCTGGGTCAGTACCTAAGTCACTAAGGGTCGTAATGTATCTAAGCCACTGTGCCTCTTTATGTATCCAATTCTACTATTGTATCTATGTGTCTAAATGTAGCTAATTCTGTGTATCCAAATCTCTGATGATACATAAGCTTCTGAATGTATGTAACTTTGTGACCTTATCTAATCCTCTTCCAATTGCCTTTCAGGCTTTGGGACGAGCCAAATAAGTGGTCACCTGGACTTCTTCCCCAATGGAGGGGTCCACATGCCGGGCTGTCCGCAGAACATCGAAATCCCAAATGTCAATGTGGAGGATATCTGGAGCGGTAATCATTGAATATACCACCCTATATGCTATATGTAACCTATATACAATCTATATACCACCCTATATGCTATATGGAACCTATATACAATCTATATACCACCCTATATGCTATATGTAACCTATATACAATCTATATACCACCCTATATGCTATATGTAACCTATATACAATCTATATACCACCCTATATGCTATATGTAACCTATATCATGTATATACAATCTATACATCATCCTATATATTATATGTAACCTATATTACTTATATACAATCTATATATCATCCTATATACTATATATAACCTATATCAGGTATATACAATCTATATATCATCCTATATACTATATATAACCTATATCAGGTATATACAATCTATATATCATCCTATATACTATGTATACCCTCTATATTTCACTTCCCAACACTGCATAAAACCTCTATATACCACCCAATATACTGTATATAACCTCTATGATGTATATACCCTCTATATATCGCCCCTCTATACTGTATCTACTAGGGGTACTCTCAGTGACGGCCTAATGACCAGGCTCTGCCATCAGGTGAAGATCCAAGCTGAGTAGTACCTGAACATGTCCAGTATTTACATATGATAAGCCACGCCTCTAAACCCGCCCCCCTGTCACGCTCAAGCTACAGTCACTGTGCGCTCGTCTATGTAACATACAGTGATGAAGCTTCCTTAGTGCCCTCCTACAGTATGATGCAAAATACCCCCCACGCACAGTATAATGTCACTTTCGTGCCTCATATATGTAATTCTTTATATATAATTCTCTATATGTAACCCTATATACTGTATATAACCTCTATATATAACACCCTATATGTAATTCTTTATATATAACCCTGTATACTGTACAGAACCTCTCTATATAACCCTTTGCTTTCTGGATTTCCTGCAGGAGTCATGCACTTTATCACATGCAATCACAACAGCGCCAACAAGTATTACACGCAGAGCATCACCAACTCCAATGCGTATGTGAGCTACCCCTGCAGCAACTGGAACACCTACCAGTCTGTAAGTGAATGCCGTCTGTATGGTGCTGCAGTATATGTTGGTACTTATATAAGCCAAGTTTCTAGTATCTAGACTATTACACTCTTTGGTGCAATGTCCCTTCCTGTGTGACCTGTATACAGCACACATGTTCAGGACTGCCCCCTTCATATCAATATCATGTCATTTTCCATATTCCAGGGTGGCTGCAGATCCTGTCCCAGCGCTGGATGTCCTAAGATGGGTCACTACGCTGACACTTATCGGGGTGTCACCTCATCCAGCCAAGTCTTCTATCTGAATGCTTCTTAATCACTTAGAGTCTCAGTAATGGTAAGTTGGCAGGACCCAGAAGAAAAGGACAGTCCTCCAGTAGAGGCAGGGATGGTTCTTCAGAAGATGCTGAGGCTTGTTCTATAGTCAGACAGGGCATAATAGGGTCAGATATTGGTCCAAAATGGACCTTCATCAGACAATCAGATTACCAATAAATGATGCAAAGAACTGTAATCGCTGTAAAGTTGAGGGACACTGCAGAACCTTTTTCTATTAATATAAAGGAGCAAGTTCCTTTCTGAGCACCAGAACTGCTTATTATGGAGTGCCATGATACCAGAGGTATGTGCTCCTTCACTAGAGGCAGAGTTTGGTCAAGAGCAGAGGCAAGAACTTCATTCGCATTTTCCTCAGTGCCTGCAGTTGGGGACAGCTCTGTCAGGGTTGATTTTCCAAGAGAGAAAGAGGCTAGTCCTCTAGTATGGAGAGGGGCTTGTTCTTCAGTATGGAGAGGTTCTGGTCCTCTAGTATGGAGAGGTTCTGGTCCTCTAGTATGGAGAGGTTCTGGTCCTCTAGTATGGAGAGGGGCTTGTTCTTCAGTATGGAGAGGTTCTGGTCATCTAGTATGGAGAGGTTCTGATCTTCAGTATGGAGAGGTTCTGGTCCTCTAGTATGGAGAGGGGCTTGTTCTTCAGTATGGAGAGGTTCTGGTCCTCTAGTATGGAGAGGGGCTTGTTCTTCAGTATGGAGAGGTTCTGGTCCTCTAGTATGGAGAGGGGCTTGTTCTTCAGTATGGAGAGGTTCTGGTCCTCTAGTATGGAGAGGGGCTTGTTCTTCAGTATGGAGAGGTTCTGGTCCTCTAGTATGGAGAGGGGCTTGTTCTTCAGTATGGAGAGGTTCTGGTCCTCTAGTATGGAGAGGGGCTTGTTCTTCAGTATGGAGAGGTTCTGGTCCTCTAGTATGGAGAGGGGCTTGTTCTTCAGTATGGAGAGGTTCTGGTCCTCTAGTATGGATAGGAGATTGTTCTTCAGTATGGAGAGGTTCTGGTCCTCTAGTATGGATAGGAGATTGTTCTTCAGTATGGAGAGGTTCTGGTCCTCTAGTATGGCGAGGTTCTGGTCCTCTAGTATGGCGAGGTTCTGGTCTTCAGTATGGAGAGGTTCTGGTCCTCTAGTATGGAGAGGGGCTTGTTCATCAGTATGGAGAGGTTCTGGTCCTCTATTATGGATAGGAGCTTGTTCTTCAGTATGGAGAGGTTCTGGTCCTCTAGTATGGAGAGGTTCTGGTCCTCTAGTATGGAGAGGTTCTGGTCCTCTAGTATGGAGAGGGGCTTGTTCTTCAGTATGGAGAGGTTCTGGTCCTCTATTATGGAGAGGGGCTTGTTCTTCAGTATGGAGAGGTTCTGGTCCTCTAGTATGGAGAGGGGCTTGTTCTTCAGTATGGAGAGGTTCTGGTCCTCTAGTATGGAGAGGTTCTGGTCCTCTAGTATGGAGAGGTTCTGGTCCTCTAGTATGGAGAGGTTCTGGTCCTCTAGTATGGAGAGGTTCTGGTCCTCTAGTATGGAGAGGGTCTGGTCCTCGAGTATGGAGAGGTTCTGGTCCTCTAGTATGGAGAGGTTCTGGTCCTCTAGTATGGAGAGGGGCTTGTTCTTCAGTATGGAGAGGTTCTGGTCCTCTAGTATGGAGAGGGGCTTGTTCTTCAGTATGGAGAGGTTCTGGTCCTCTAGTATGGAGAGGTTCTGGTCCTCTAGTATGGAGAGGTTCTGGTCCTCTAGTATGGAGAGGTTCTGGTCCTCTAGTATGGAGAGGTTCTGGTCCTCTAGTATGGAGAGGTTCTGGTCCTCTAGTATGGAGAGGTTCTGGTCCTCTAGTATGGAGAGGGGCTTGTTCTTCAGTATGGAGAGGTTCTGGTCCTCTATTATGGATAGGAGCTTGTTCTTCAGTATGGAGAGGTTCTGGTCCTCTAGTATGGAGAGGTTCTGGTCCTCTAGTATGGAGAGGTTCTGGTCCTCTAGTATGGAGAGGTTCTGGTCCTCTAGTATGGAGAGGTTCTGGTCCTCTAGTATGGAGAGGGGCTTGTTCTTCAGTATGGAGAGGTTCTGGTCCTCTAGTATGGAGAGGGGCTTGTTCTTCAGTATGGAGAGGTTCTGGTCCTCTAGTATGGAGAGGTTCTGGTCCTCTAGTATGGAGAGGTTCTGGTCCTCTAGTATGGAGAGGTTCTGGTCCTCTAGTATGGAGAGGTTCTGGTCCTCTAGTATGGAGAGGGGCTTGTTCTTCAGTATGGAGAGGTTCTGGTCCTCTATTATGGATAGGAGCTTGTTCTTCAGTATGGAGAGGTTCTGGTCCTCTAGTATGGAGAGGTTCTGGTCCTCTAGTATGGAGAGGTTCTGGTCCTCTAGTATGGAGAGGGGCTTGTTCTTCAGTATGGAGAGGTTCTGGTCATCTAGTATGGAGAGGTTCTGGTCCTCTAGTAGGGAGAGGTTCTGGTCCTCCAGTAGGGAGAGGTTCTGGTCCTCTAGTAGGGAGAGGTTCTGGTCCTCTAGTATGGAGAGGTTCTGGTCCTCTAGTATGGAGAGGGGCTTGTTCTTCAGTATGGAGAGGTTCTGGTCCTCTAGTATGGATAGGAGATTGTTCTTCAGTATGGAGAGGTTCTGGTCCTCTAGTATGGAGAGGTTCTGGTCCTCTAGTATGGCGAGGTTCTGGTCTTCAGTATGGAGAGGTTCTGGTCCTCTAGTATGGATAGGAGATTGTTCTTCAGTATGGAGAGGTTCTGGTCCTCTAGTATGGAGAGGTTCTGGTCCTCTAGTATGGAGAGGTTCTGGTCCTCTAGTATGGAGAGGTTCTGGTCCTCTAGTATGGAGAGGGGCTTGTTCTTCAGTATGGAGAGGTTCTGGTCCTCTATTATGGAGAGGGGCTTGTTCTTCAGTATGGAGAGGTTCTGGTCCTCTAGTATGGAGAGGGGCTTGTTCTTCAGTATGGAGAGGTTCTGGTCCTCTAGTATGGAGAGGTTCTGGTCCTCTAGTATGGAGAGGTTCTGGTCCTCTAGTATGGAGAGGTTCTGGTCCTCTAGTATGGAGAGGTTCTGGTCCTCTAGTATGGAGAGGTTCTGGTCCTCTAGTATGGAGAGGGGCTTGTTCTTCAGTATGGAGAGGTTCTGGTCCTCTAGTATGGAGAGGGGCTTGTTCTTCAGTATGGAGAGGTTCTGGTCCTCTAGTATGGAGAGGTTCTGGTCCTCTAGTATGGAGAGGTTCTGGTCCTCTAGTATGGAGAGGTTCTGGTCCTCTAGTATGGAGAGGTTCTGGTCCTCTAGTATGGAGAGGTTCTGGTCCTCTAGTATGGAGAGGTTCTGGTCCTCTAGTATGGAGAGGTTCTGGTCCTCTAGTATGGAGAGGTTCTGGTCCTCTAGTATGGAGAGGTTCTGGTCCTCTAGTATGGAGAGGGGCTTGTTCTTCAGTATGGAGAGGTTCTGGTCCTTTATTATGGATAGGAGCTTGTTCTTCAGTATGGAGAGGTTCTGGTCCTCTAGTATGGAGAGGTTCTGGTCCTCTAGTATGGAGAGGTTCTGGTCCTCTAGTATGGAGAGGTTCTGGTCCTCTAGTATGGAGAGGTTCTGGTCCTCTAGTATGGAGAGGTTCTGGTCCTCTAGTATGGAGAGGTTCTGGTCCTCTAGTATGGAGAGGTTCTGGTCCTCTAGTATGGAGAGGTTCTGGTCCTCTAGTATGGAGAGGGGCTTGTTCTTCAGTATGGAGAGGTTCTGGTCCTCTAGTATGGAGAGGTTCTGGTCCTCTAGTAGGGAGAGGTTCTGGTCCTCTAGTAGGGAGAGGTTCTGGTCCTCTAGTAGGGAGAGGTTCTGGTCCTCTAGTAGGGAGAGGTTCTGGTCCTCTAGTAGGGAGAGGTTCTGGTCCTCTAGTAGGGAGAGGTTCTGGTCCTCTAGTATGGAGAGGTTCTGGTCCTCTAGTATGGAGAGGGGCTTGTTCTTCAGTATGGAGAGGTTCTGGTCCTCTATTATGGATAGGAGCTTGTTCTTCAGTATGGAGAGGTTCTGGTCCTCTAGTATGGAGAGGTTCTGGTCCTCTAGTATGGAGAGGTTCTGGTCCTCTAGTATGGAGAGGTTCTGGTCCTCTAGTATGGAGAGGTTCTGGTCCTCTAGTATGGAGAGGTTCTGGTCCTCTAGTATGGAGAGGTTCTGGTCCTCTAGTATGGAGAGGTTCTGGTCCTCTAGTATGGAGAGGTTCTGGTCCTCTAGTATGGAGAGGTTCTGGTCCTCTAGTATGGAGAGGGGCTTGTTCTTCAGTATGGAGAGGTTCTGGTCCTCTAGTATGGAGAGGTTCTGGTCCTCTAGTATGGAGAAAGGCTTGTTCTTCAGTATGGAGAGGTTCTGGTCCTCTATTATGGAGAGGGGCTTGTTCTTCAGTATGGAGAGGTTCTGGTCCTCTAGTATGGAGAGGGGCTTGTTCTTCAGTATGGAGAGGTTCTGGTCCTCTAGTATGGAGAGGTTCTGGTCCTCTAGTATGGAGAGGTTCTGGTCCTCTAGTATGGAGAGGTTCTGGTCCTCTAGTATGGAGAGGGGCTTGTTCTTCAGTATGGAGAGGTTCTGGTCCTCTAGTATGGAGAGGGGCTTGTTCTTCAGTATGGAGAGGTTCTGGTCCTCTAGTATGGAGAGGGGCTTGTTCTTCAGTATGGAGAGGTTCTGGTCCTCTAGTATGGAGAGGGGCTTGTTCTTCAGTATGGAGAGGTTCTGGTCCTCTAGTATGGAGAGGGGCTTGTTCTTCAGTATGGAGAGGTTCTGGTCCTCTAGTATGGAGAGGGGCTTGTTCTTCAGTATGGAGAGGTTCTGGTCCTCTAGTATGGAGAGGGGCTTGTTCTTCAGTATGGAGAGGTTCTCGTCCTCTAGTATGGATAGGAGATTGTTCTTCAGTATGGAGAGGTTCTGGTCCTCTAGTATGGCGAGGTTCTGGTCCTCTAGTATGGCGAGGTTCTGGTCTTCAGTATGGAGAGGTTCTGGTCCTCTAGTATGGAGAGGGGCTTGTTCTTCAGTATGGAGAGGTTCTGGTCCTCTATTATGGATAGGAGCTTGTTCTTCAGTATGGAGAGGTTCTGGTCCTCTAGTATGGAGAGGGGCTTGTTCTTCAGTATGGAGAGGTTCTGGTCCTCTAGTATGGAGAGGTTCTGGTCCTCTAGTATGGAGAGGTTCTGGTCCTCTAGTATGGAGAGGTTCTGGTCCTCTAGTATGGAGAGGGGCTTGTTCTTCAGTATGGAGAGGTTCTGGTCCTCTAGTATGGAGAGGGGCTTGTTCTTCAGTATGGAGAGGTTCTGGTCCTCTAGTATGGAGAGGTTCTGGTCCTCTAGTATGGAGAGGTTCTGGTCCTCTAGTATGGAGAGGTTCTGGTCCTCTAGTATGGAGAGGGGCTTGTTCTTCAGTATGGAGAGGTTCTGGTCCTCTATTATGGAGAGGGGCTTGTTCTTCAGTATGGAGAGGTTCTGGTCCTCTAGTATGGAGAGGGGCTTGTTCTTCAGTATGGAGAGGTTCTGGTCCTCTAGTATGGAGAGGTTCTGGTCCTCTAGTATGGAGAGGTTCTGGTCCTCTAGTATGGAGAGGTTCTGGTCCTCTAGTATGGAGAGGTTCTGGTCCTCTAGTATGGAGAGGTTCTGGTCCTCTAGTATGGAGAGGTTCTGGTCCTCTAGTATGGAGAGGTTCTGGTCCTCTAGTATGGAGAGGTTCTGGTCCTCTAGTATGGAGAGGGGCTTGTTCTTCAGTATGGAGAGGTTCTGGTCCTCTAGTATGGAGAGGGGCTTGTTCTTCAGTATGGAGAGGTTCTGGTCCTCTAGTATGGAGAGGTTCTGGTCCTCTAGTATGGAGAGGTTCTGGTCCTCTAGTATGGAGAGGTTCTGGTCCTCTAGTATGGAGAGGTTCTGGTCCTCTAGTATGGAGAGGGGCTTGTTCTTCAGTATGGAGAGGTTCTGGTCCTCTATTATGGAGAGGGGCTTGTTCTTCAGTATGGAGAGGTTCTGGTCCTCTAGTATGGAGAGGGGCTTGTTCTTCAGTATGGAGAGGTTCTGGTCCTCTAGTATGGAGAGGTTCTGGTCCTCTAGTATGGAGAGGTTCTGGTCCTCTAGTATGGAGAGGTTCTGGTCCTCTAGTATGGAGAGGTTCTGGTCCTCTAGTATGGAGAGGTTCTGGTCCTCTAGTATGGAGAGGTTCTGGTCCTCTAGTATGGAGAGGTTCTGATCCTCTAGTATGGAGAGGGGCTTGTTCTTCAGTATGGAGAGGTTCTGGTCCTCTATTATGGATAGGAGCTTGTTCTTCAGTATGGAGAGGTTTTGGTCCTCTAGTATGGAGAGGTTCTGGTCCTCTAGTATGGAGAGGTTCTGGTCCTCTAGTATGGAGAGGTTCTGGTCCTCTAGTATGGAGAGGTTCTGGTCCTCTAGTATGGAGAGGTTCTGGTCCTCTAGTATGGAGAGGGGCTTGTTCTTCAGTATGGAGAGGTTCTGGTCATCTAGTAGGGAGAGGTTCTGGTCCTCTAGTAGGGAGAGGTTCTGGTCCTCTAGTAGGGAGAGGTTCTGGTCCTCTAGTAGGGAGAGGTTCTGGTCCTCTAGTAGGGAGAGGTTCTGGTCCTCTAGTATGGAGAGGTTCTGGTCCTCTAGTATGGAGAGGTTCTGGTCCTCTAGTATGGAGAGGGGCTTGTTCTTCAGTATGGAGAGGTTCTGGTCCTCTATTATGGATAGGAGCTTGTTCTTCAGTATGGAGAGGTTCTGGTCCTCTAGTATGGAGAGGTTCTGGTCCTCTAGTATGGAGAGGTTCTGGTCCTCTTATATGGAGAGGTTCTGGTCCTCTAGTATGGAGAGGTTCTGGTCCTCTAGTATGGAGAGGTTCTGGTCCTCTAGTATGGAGAGGTTCTGGTCCTCTAGTATGGAGAGGTTCTGGTCCTCTAGTATGGAGAGGTTCTGGTCCTCTAGTATGGAGAGGTTCTGGTCCTCTAGTATGGAGAGGTTCTGGTCCTCTAGTATGGAGAGGGGCTTGTTCTTCAGTATGGAGAGGTTCTGGTCCTCTAGTATGGAGAGGTTCTGGTCCTCTAGTATGGAGAGGGGCTTGTTCTTCAGTATGGAGAGGTTCTGGTCCTCTATTATGGAGAGGGGCTTGTTCTTCAGTATGGAGAGGTTCTGGTCCTCTAGTATGGAGAGGTTCTGGTCCTCTAGTATGGAGAGGTTCTGGTCCTCTAGTATGGAGAGGTTCTGGTCCTCTAGTATGGAGAGGTTCTGGTCCTCTAGTATGGAGAGGTTCTGGTCCTCTAGTATGGAGAGGTTCTGGTCCTCTAGTATGGAGAGGTTCTGGTCCTCTAGTATGGAGAGGTTCTGGTCCTCTAGTATGGAGAGGTTCTGGTCCTCTAGTATGGAGAGGTTCTGGTCCTCTAGTATGGAGAGGGGCTTGTTCTTCAGTATGGAGAGGTTCTGGTCTTCAGTATGGAGAGGTTCTGGTCCTTCAGTAGCAAAATAGATGATCACTTAAGTAGAGGAACAAGTTGGTCCTTAAGTAGAGGAAGAGACGGTGCTTTATTAGAGGAAGAGACTGGTCCTTAAGGAGAGAAAGAGGTTGGTCCTTCATTAGAGCAGATGCTACAAACAGGGCTGGTCCTCCAGTTGAGATAAGAAATGATCCTTCAGTATGGACAGAGACTGGTCCTCTAGTACAGCGATGGCCTCATCCTTTAGCAGAGGAAATGACAGGTATAACGCAGTATGGACAGAGGTTTGTCCTCCAGTATGGATATAAACTGGTCTGTCAGCAGAGGCAGAGTCTGCTCAGAACTAGGATCAAGTCTGATGGAAATCAAGACGTCTCTTAGACTGATTATTGTATCTGGGGAGTCTTTCAGGATTGTGGGTGAAAGCTTGTAGAACTGAGGATCTGTTACTATAGTTATTATATGATAATGATGATTACTTTGTGTCCTGCTGATATTTTATTCCATCCTCTTCTAGCTGATGACCTTGTGACCACAGATTTGTCTCCATCATACTCGGGATAACTGAGCACAATGTATACTGTAATAACATAATAAACATTGCACTTGTGGATTGTCAACATGGAGTTTGGCCATTTACTTTTGTCACATTCAAGTTATTTCTGTGACCATTGTGGGTTTTTCTTTCATTAAACGAGAGAGGGGGACCAACAATTTTGTCCACATGTGTACATGCCCTGTTCTGTCTATACATTGTGTATTACATACGTGTCCTGTTCTGTCTATACATTGTGTATAACATACATGTCCTGACCTATATATACTGTAACTTGTGTACTACATACATGTCCTGTTCTGTCTATACATTGTGTATAACATACATGTCCTGTTCTGTCTATACATTGTGTATAACATACATGTCCTGTTCTGTCTATACATTGTGTATAACATACATGCCCTGTTCTGTCTATACATTGTGTATTACATACATGCCCTGTTCTGTCTATACATTGTGTATTACATACGTGTCCTGTTCTGTCTATACATTGTGTATAACATACATGTCCTGACCTATATATACTGTAACTTGTGTACTACATACATGTCCTGTTCTGTCTATACATTGTGTATAACATACATGTCCTGTTCTGTCTATACATTGTGTATAACATACATGTCCTGTTCTGTCTATACATTGTGTATTACATAGTGTCCTGTTCTGTCTATACATTGTGTATAACATACATGTCCTGACCTATATATACTATAACTTGTGTACTACATACATGTCCTGTTCTGTCTATACATTGTGTATAACATACATGTCCTGTTCTGTCTATACATTGTGTATAACATACATGCCCTGTTCTGTCTATACATTGTGTATTATACGTGTCCTGTTCTGTCTATACATTGTGTATTACATACGTGTCCTGTTCTGTCTATACATTGTGTATTACATACGTGTCCTGTTCTGTCTATACATTGTGTATTACATACGTGTCCTGTTCTGTCTATACATTGTGTATAACATACATGTCCTGACCTATATATACTATAACTTGTGTACTACATACATGTCCTGTTCTGTCTATACATTGTGTATAACATACATGTCCTGTTCTGTCTATACATTGTGTATAACATACATGTCCTGTTCTGTCTATACATTGTGTATAACATACATGTCCTGTTCTGTCTATACATTGTGTATTACATACGTGTCCTGTTCTGTCTATACATTGTGTATAACATACATGTCCTGACCTATATATACTATAACTTGTGTACTACATACATGTCCTGTTCTGTCTATACATTGTGTATAACATACATGTCCTGTTCTGTCTATACATTGTGTATAACATACATGCCCTGTTCTGTCTATACATTGTGTATTATAGGTGTCCTGTTCTGTCTATACATTGTGTATTACATACGTGTCCTGTTCTGTCTATACATTGTGTATTACATACGTGTCCTGTTCTGTCTATACATTGTGTATTACATACGTGTCCTGTTCTGTCTATACATTGTGTATTACATACGTGTCCTGTTCTGTCTATACATTGTGTATAACATACATGTCCTGACCTATATATACTATAACTTGTGTACTACATACATGTCCTGTTCTGTCTATACATTGTGTATAACATACATGTCCTGTTCTGTCTATACATTGTGTATTACATACGTGTCCTGTTCTGTCTATACATTGTGTATTACATACGTGTCCTGTTCTGTCTATACATTGTGTATAACATACATGTCCTGTTCTGTCTATACATTGTGTATAACATACATGTCCTGTTCTGTCTATACATTGTGTATTACATACGTGTCCTGTTCTGTCTATACATTGTGTATTACATACGTGTCCTGTTCTGTCTATACATTGTGTATAACATACATGTCCTGTTCTGTCTATACATTGTGTATAACATACATGTCCTGACCTATATATACTGTAACTTGTGTACTACATACGTGTCCTGTTCTGTCTATACATTGTGTATTACATACGTGTCCTGTTCTGTCTATACATTGTGTATTACATACGTGTCCTGTTCTGTCTATACATTGTGTATTACATACGTGTCCTGTTCTGTCTATACATTGTGTATTACATACGTGTCCTGTTCTGTCTATACATTGTGTATTACATACGTGTCCTGTTCTGTCTATACATTGTGTATTACATACGTGTCCTGTTCTGTCTATACATTGTGTATTACATACGTGTCCTGTTCTGTCTATACATTGTGTATTACATACGTGTCCTGTTCTGTCTATACATTGTGTATTACATACGTGTCCTGTTCTGTCTATACATTGTGTATTACATACGTGTCCTGTTCTGTCTATACATTGTGTATTACATACATGTCCTGTTCTGTCTATACATTGTGTACTACATACATGTCCTGTTCTGTCTATACATTGTGTATTACATACGTGTCCTGTTCTGTCTATACATTGTGTATAACATACATGTCCTGTTCTGTCTATACATTGTGTATTACATACGTGTCCTGTTCTGTCTATACATTGTGTATTACATACGTGTCCTGTTCTGTCTATACATTGTGTATAACATACATGTCCTGTTCTGTCTATACATTGTGTATTACATACGTGTCCTGTTCTGTCTATACATTGTGTATTACATACGTGTCCTGTTCTGTCTATACATTGTGTATAACATACATGTCCTGTTCTGTCTATACATTGTGTATAACATACATGTCCTGTTCTGTCTATACATTGTGTATTACATACATGCCCTGTTCTGTCTATACATTGTGTATTACATACATGTCCTGTTCTGTCTATACATTGTGTATTACATACGTGTCCTGTTCTGTCTATACATTGTGTATAACATACATGTCCTGACCTATATATACTGTAACTTGTGTACTACATACATGTCCTGTTCTGTCTATACATTGTGTATAACATACATGTCCTGTTCTGTCTATACATTGTGTATTACATACATGTCCTGTTCTGTCTATACATTGTGTATAACATACATGTCCTGTTCTGTCTATACATTGTGTATTACATACGTGTCCTGTTCTGTCTATACATTGTGTATTACATACGTGTCCTGTTCTGTCTATACATTGTGTATAACATACATGTCCTGTTCTGTCTATACATTGTGTATAACATACATGTCCTGTTCTGTCTATACATTGTGTATTACATACATGCCCTGTTCTGTCTATACATTGTGTATTACATACGTGTCCTGTTCTGTCTATACATTGTGTATAACATACATGTCCTGTTCTGTCTATACATTGTGTATTACATACATGTCCTGTTCTGTCTATACATTGTGTATTACCTACGTGTCCTGTTCTGTCTATACATTGTGTATAACATACATGTCCTGACCTATATATACTATAACTTGTGTACTACATACATGTCCTGTTCTGTCTATACATTGTGTACTACATACATGTCCTGTTCTGTCTATACATTGTGTATTACATACGTGTCCTGTTCTGTCTATACATTGTGTATTACATACGTGTCCTGTTCTGTCTATACATTGTGTATTACATACGTGTCCTGTTCTGTCTATACATTGTGTATTACATACGTGTCCTGTTCTGTCTATACATTGTGTATTAAATACGTGTCCTGTTCTGTCTATACATTGTGTATTACATACGTGTCCTGTTCTGTCTATACATTGTGTATTACATACGTGTCCTGTTCTGTCTATACATTGTGTATTACATACATGCCCTGTTCTGTCTATACATTGTGTATTACATACGTGTCCTGTTCTGTCTATACATTGTGTATTACATACGTGTCCTGTTCTGTCTATACATTGTGTATTACATACGTGTCCTGTTCTGTCTATACATTGTGTATTACATACGTGTCCTGTTCTGTCTATACATTGTGTATTACATACGTGTCCTGTTCTGTCTATACATTGTGTATAACATACATGTCCTGACCTATATATACTATAACTTGTGTACTACATACATGTCCTGTTCTGTCTATACATTGTGTATAACATACATGTCCTGTTCTGTCTATACATTGTGTATTACATACGTGTCCTGTTCTGTCTATACATTGTGTATTACATACGTGTCCTGTTCTGTCTATACATTGTGTATTACATACGTGTCCTGTTCTGTCTATACATTGTGTATTACATACGTGTCCTGTCCTCATGATAGATGAACATGGGAAGCAGTCTCTAAGTAGCCCTGAAGATGATGGGTGGTTTCTACAGCACACCTCTATGTAGAGAATCGGTGCTATTTGCAGTTAGGGACGTAGCTACCTGCAGATGGGAAAGTCACACTTGAGTCCTGGTGCGATTGGGGGTCCAGGTAGCCCTCCATGGACTTCTCTACTATAACCCCAATTCCAATGAAGTTGGGACGTTGTGTCAGTCCGCCTCAGATGAGCTCGGGCCCAGAGAAGCCGGTGGTGTTTCTGGGTGTTGTTGATATACGGCTTTGGCTTGACATGGTAGAGCTTTAACTTGCACTTGTAGATGTAGCGATGACCTGTGTTCACTGACAAGGGTTTCTGACGTGTTCCTGGGCCCGTGTGACGGTAATATTTGCTGCACAATGATGTCAGTATTTAATGCAGTGCCGTCTGAGGGATCGAAGGTCACCGGCATACAATGTTGGTTTTCGGCCTTGCCGCTTACTTGCAGAGATTTGTCCGGATTCTCTGAATCTTTTGATGATATTATGGACTGTAGATGATGAAATCCTGAAATGACTTGCAATTGTACATTGAGAAACCTTGTTCTTAAACTGTTGGACTATTTGCTCACGCAGTTGTTCACAGAGTGGTGAACCTCGCCCCATCCTTGCTTGTGAAGGACTGAGCCTTTCGGGGAGGTTCCCTTTATACCCAGTCATGACACTCACCTGTTTCCAATTAACCTGTTCACCTCTGGAAGGCTCCAAACAGGTGTTTTTTGAGCAATCCTCAGATTTCCCAGTCTTTTGTTGCTCCTGTCCCAGTTTTTTTGGAATGTGTTGCAGGCATCAAATTTAAAATGTGTGAATATATGCAAAAAACAATAAAGTTTATCCATTTGAACATTAAATATCTTGTCTTTGTAGTGTATTCAATTGAATATAGGCTGAAAAGGATTTGCAAATCATCGTATTCTGTTTTTATTTATGTTTTACACAATGTCCAACTTCATTGGAATTGGCTTGTATTATAACATGATAATACCCTCCCTGTAATATCCTAGCTGCCTGTGCCAGGGAGATGAGCATGATGATGGCTGGGATCTTCCCCTGTGATATCTCTGAGACTATTATCTGCTATCATATTACTTTACAGTCGGGATGGCATGCTGTTATCACGCTGACACCAGGTGTCACCGTACGTCTGCCAAGGAGCACTATGCTGTGCACAACAATGTCTGGAACCAGGGTCAAGGTTTATATCTAAGTGAAGAGAAGTTTATGGAATTTCTTTATAATTCAAACCACAGGTGATACATAACATAGAGGCAGCCAAGGGGTCTTCTAGGGGGCTCTTAGAAAGAGAGGGGGTGGAGAGAACCTGTGCAGAACCGCCCTCTCCAAAATATACAATAGTAGTGTAAAAGGCAATAAAATCAGCTAAAATACATCATGAAAAGCAAAGCTGATGTATGTGGTGCCAGTGCTGAGGAGCTGAGGTATGTGGTGCCAGTTCTGAGGAGCTGATGTGTGTGGTGCCAGTGCTGGGGAGCTGATGTATGTAGTGCCAGTTCTGAGGAGCTGATGTATGTGGTGCCAGTGCTGAGGAGCTGAGGTATGTGGTGCCAGTTCTGAGGAGCTGATGTGTGTGGTGCCAGTGCTGAGGAGCTGATGCATGTGGTGCCAGTGCTGAGGAGGTGATGTAGGTGTTGCCAGTTCTGAGGAGCTGATGTATGTGGTGCCAGTGCTGAGGAGCTGATGTGTGTGGTGCCAGTGCTGAGGAGCTGATGTATGTGGTGCCAGTGCTGAGGAGCTGATGTATGTGGTGCCAGTGCTGAGGAGGTGATGTAGGTGGTGCCAGTGCTGAGGAGCTGATGTATGTGGTGCCAGTGCTCAGGAGCTGATGTATGTGGTGCCAGTGCTGAGGAGCTGATGCATGTGGTGCCAGTGCTGAGGAGGTGATGTAGGTGTTGCCAGTGCTGAGGAGCTGATGTATGTGGTGCCAGTGCTGAGGAGCTGATGCGTGTGGTGCCAGTGCTGAGGAGGTGATGTAGGTGTTGCCAGTGCTGAGGAGCTGATGTATTTAGTACTAGTTCTGAGGAGGTGATGTAGGTGTTGCCAGTGCTGCGTGATTGCTGTAGGTGTTGCCAGGGTCATGGAGCTGATGTATGTGGTGCCAGTGCTGAGGAGGTGATGTATGTGGTGCCAGTGCTGAGGAGCTGATGCGTGTGGTGCCAGTGCTGAGGAGGTGATGTATGTGGTGCCAGTGCTGAGGAGCTGATGTATGTGGTGCCAGTGCTGGGGAGCTGATGTATGTGGTGCCAGTGCTGAGGAGCTGATGTGCATGGTACCACTGCTGAGGAGCTGAGGTATGTGGTGCCAGTTCTGAGGAGCTGATGTGTGTGGTGCCAGTGCTGAGGAGCTGATGCGTGTGGTGCCAGTGCTGAGGAGCTGATGTATGTGGTGCCAGTGCTGAGGAGCTGATGTATGTGGTGCCAGTGCTGAGGAGCTGATGCGTGTGGTGCCAGTGCTGAGGAGCTGATGTATGTGGTGCCAGTGCTGAGGAGCTGAGGTATGTGGCGCCATTGCTGAGGTATGTGGTGCCAGTTCTGAGGAGCTGATGTATGTGGTGCCATTGCTGAGGAGCTGAGGTATATGGTGCCAGTGCTGAGGAGCTGATGTATGTGGTGCCAGTGCTGAGGAGCTGATGTATGTGGTGCCAGTTCTGAGGAGCTGATGTATGTGGTACCAGTTCTGAGGAGCTGATGTGTGTGGTGCCAGTGCTGAGGAGCTGATGTATGTGGTGCCAGTGCTGAGGAGCTGATGTATGTGGTGCCAGTGCTGAGGAGCTGATGTATGTGGTGCCAGTGCTGAGGAACTGATGTATGTGGTGCCAGTTCTGAGGAGCTGATGTATGTGGTGCCAGTGCTAAGGAGCTGATGTATGTGGTGCCAGTGCTGAAGAGGTGATGTAGGTGGTGCCAGTGCTGAGGAGCTGATGTATGTGGTGCCAGTGCTCAGGAGCTGATGTATGTGGTGCCAGTGCTGAGGAGCTGATGCATGTGGTGCCAGTGCTGAGGAGGTGATGTAGGTGTTGCCAGTGCTGAGGAGCTGATGTATGTGGTGCCAGTGCTGAGGAGCTGATGCGTGTGGTGCCAGTGCTGAGGAGGTGATGTAGGTGTTGCCAGTGCTGAGGAGCTGATGTATTTAGTACTAGTTCTGAGGAGGTGATGTAGGTGTTGCCAGTGCTGCGTGATTGCTGTAGGTGTTGCCAGGGTCATGGAGCTGATGTATGTGGTGCCAGTGCTGAGGAGGTGATGTATGTGGTGCCAGTGCTGAGGAGCTGATGTATGTGGTGCCAGTTCTGAGGAGCTGATGTATGTGGTGCCAGTGCTGAGGAGCTGATGTATGTGGTGCCAGTGCTGAGGAGCTGATGTATGTGGTGCCAGTTCTGAGGAGCTGATGTATGTGGTGCCAGTGCTGAGGAGCTGATGTATGTGGTGCCAGTGCTGAGGAGCTGATGTATGTGGTGCCAGTTCTGAGGAGCTGATGTATGTGGTGCCAGTGCTGAGGAGCTGATGTATGTGGTGCCAGTGCTGAGGAGCTGATGTATGTGGTGCCAGTTCTGAGGAGCTGATGTATGTGGTGCCAGTGCTGAGGAGCTGATGTATGTGGTGCCAGTGCTGAGGAGGTGATGTATGTGGTGCCAGTGCTGAGTTGCTGATGTATGTGGTGCCAGTGCTGAGGAGCTGATGTATGTGGTGCCAGTGCTGAGGAGCTGATGTGCATGGTACCACTGCTGAGGAGCTGAGGTATGTGGTGCCAGTTCTGAGGAGCTGATGTGTGTGGTGCCAGTGCTGAGGAGCTGATGCGTGTGGTGCCAGTGCTGAGGAGCTGATGTATGTGGTGCCAGTGCTGAGGAGCTGATGTATGTGGTGCCAGTGCTGAGGAGCTGATGCGTGTGGTGCCAGTGCTGAGGAGCTGATGTATGTGGTGCCAGTGCTGAGGAGCTGAGGTATGTGGCGCCATTGCTGAGGTATGTGGTGCCAGTTCTGAGGAGCTGATGTATGTGGTGCCATTGCTGAGGAGCTGAGGTATGTGGTGCCAGTGCTGAGGAGCTGATGTATGTGGTGCCAGTGCTGAGGAGCTGATGTATGTGGTGCCAGTTCTGAGGAGCTGATGTATGTGGTACCAGTTCTGAGGAGCTGATGTGTGTGGTGCCAGTGCTGAGGAGCTGATGTATGTGGTGCCAGTGCTGAGGAGCTGATGTATGTGGTGCCAGTGCTGAGGAGCTGATGTATGTGGTGCCAGTGCTGAGGAACTGATGTATGTGGTGCCAGTTCTGAGGAGCTGATGTATGTGGTGCCAGTGCTAAGGAGCTGATGTATGTGGTGCCAGTGCTGAAGAGGTGATGTAGGTGGTGCCAGTGCTGAGGAGCTGATGTATGTGGTGCCAGTGCTCAGGAGCTGATGTATGTGGTGCCAGTGCTGAGGAGCTGATGCATGTGGTGCCAGTGCTGAGGAGGTGATGTAGGTGTTGCCAGTGCTGAGGAGCTGATGTATGTGGTGCCAGTGCTGAGGAGCTGATGCGTGTGGTGCCAGTGCTGAGGAGGTGATGTAGGTGTTGCCAGTGCTGAGGAGCTGATGTATTTAGTACTAGTTCTGAGGAGGTGATGTGGGTGTTGCCAGTGCTGCGTGATTGCTGTAGGTGTTGCCAGGGTCATGGAGCTGATGTATGTGGTGCCAGTGCTGAGGAGGTGATGTATGTGGTGCCAGTGCTGAGGAGCTGATGTATGTGGTGCCAGTTCTGAGGAGCTGATGTATGTGGTGCCAGTGCTGAGGAGCTGATGTATGTGGTGCCAGTGCTGAGGAGCTGATGTATGTGGTGCCAGTTCTGAGGAGCTGATGTATGTGGTGCCAGTGCTGAGGAGCTGATGTATGTGGTGCCAGTGCTGAGGAGGTGATGTAGGTGGTGCCAGTGCTGAGGAGCTGATGCATGTGGTGCCAGTGCTGAGGAGGTGATGTAGGTGTTGCCAGTGCTGAGGAGCTGATGTATGTGGTGCCGGTGCTGAGGAGCTGATGCGTGTGGTGCCAGTGTTGAGGAGGTCATGTAGGTGTTGCCAGTGCTGAGGAGCTGATGTATGTGGTGCCAGTGCTGAGGAGCTGATGTATGTGGTGCCAGTGCTGAGGAGCTGAGGTATGTGGCGCCATTGCTGAGGTATGTGGTGCCAGTTCTGAGGAGCTGATGTATGTGGTGCCAGTGCTGAGGAGCTGATGTATGTGGTGCCAGTGCTGAGGAGCTGATGTATGTGGTGCCAGTGCTGAGGAGGTGATGTAGGTGGTGCCAGTGCTGAGGAGCTGATGTATGTGGTGCCAGTGCTCAGGAGCTGATGTATGTGGTGCCAGTGCTGAGGAGCTGATGCATGTGGTGCCAGTGCTGAGGAGGTGATGTAGGTGTTGCCAGTTCTGAGGAGCTGATGTATGTGGTGCCAGTGCTGAGGAGCTGATGCGTGTGGTGCCAGTGCTGAGGAGCTGATGTATGTGGTGCCAGTGCTGAGGAGCTGATGTATGTGGTGCCAGTGCTGAGGAGGTGATGTAGGTGGTGCCAGTGCTGAGGAGCTGATGTATGTGGTGCCAGTGCTCAGGAGCTGATGTATGTGGTGCCAGTGCTGAGGAGCTGATGCATGTGGTGCCAGTGCTGAGGAGGTGATGTAGGTGTTGCCAGTGCTGAGGAGCTGATGTATGTGGTGCCAGTGCTGAGGAGCTGATGCGTGTGGTGCCAGTGCTGAGGAGGTGATGTAGGTGTTGCCAGTGCTGAGGAGCTGATGTATTTAGTACTAGTTCTGAGGAGGTGATGTAGGTGTTGCCAGTGCTGCGTGATTGCTGTAGGTGTTGCCAGGGTCATGGAGCTGATGTATGTGGTGCCAGTGCTGAGGAGGTGATGTATGTGGTGCCAGTGCTGAGGAGCTGATGTATGTGGTGCCAGTGCTGAGGAGCTGATGCGTGTGGTGCCAGTGCTGAGGAGGTGATGTAGGTGTTGCCAGTGCTGAGGAGCTGATGTATTTAGTACTAGTTCTGAGGAGGTGATGTAGGTGTTGCCAGTGCTGCGTGATTGCTGTAGGTGTTGCCAGGGTCATGGAGCTGATGTATGTGGTGCCAGTGCTGAGGAGGTGATGTAGGTGTTGCCAGTGCTGCGGGATTGCTGTAGGTGTTGCCAGGGTCATGGAGCTGATTTAGGTGGGGTCAGTTCTGTGGAGTTCATGTACTGTAGGTGGAACCAGTGGTGAGAAGCTGTTATAAGTGATGCCAGTGCTGGTCAGAACTGAGGAGCCAGATGTAGGTGGTGCAAGTACTGAAAGATTGATGTGACTACAGAGAGGTCGTTCCAGACATTTCTGTCCATACAGACATTGCTCCTGACCGTTCAGGACACTGATACTCTGTGAAACATGCTGTGGGGAAGGTATAACGCCCTAAGCCGCAGCATCTGCATTCTGACTGCAGAATAGAACTTAGGAGCATAAGTGAGTGTAACAGCCAGCCTTAAAGGGAGTGTGTCACCAGAACCAGCATATCACCCAGCCCTGCAGATAGATAGGTTACTGTCACCAGAACCAGCATATCACCCAGCCCTGCAGATAGATAGGTTAGTGTCACCAGAACCAGCATATCACCCAGCCCTGCAGATAGATAGGTTACTGTCACCAGAACCAGCATATCACCCAGCCCTGCAGATAGATAGGTTAGTGTCACCAGATCCAGCATATCACCCCAGCCCTGCAGATAGATAGGTTACTGTCACCAGAACCAGCATATCACCCAGCCCTGCAGATAGATAGGTTACTGTCACCAGAACCAGCATATCACCCAGCCCTGCAGATAGATAGGTTACTGTCACCAGAACCAGCATATCACCCAGCCCTGCAGATAGATAGGTTACTGTCACCAGAACCAGCATATCACCCAGCCCTGCAGATAGATAGGTTAGTGTCACCAGAACCAGCATATAACCCAGCCCTGCAGATAGATAGGTTAGTGTCACCAGAACCAGCATATCACCCCAGTCCTGCAGATAGATAGGTTAGTGTCACCAGATCCAGCATATCACCCCAGCCCTGCAGATAGATAGGTTAGTGTCACCAGAACCAGCATATCACCCTAGCCCTGCAGATAGATAGGTTAGTGTCACCAGTATCAGCATATCACCCAGCCCTGCAGATAGATAGGTTAGTGTCACCAGAACCAGCATATCACCCAGCCCTGCAGATAGATAGGTTAGTGTCACCAGAACCAGCATATCACCCCAGCCCTGCAGATAGATAGGTTAGTGTCACCAGAACCAGCATATCACCCAGCCCTGCAGATAGATAGGTTACTGTCACCAGAACCAGCATATCACCCAGCCCTGCAGATAGATAGGTTAGTGTCACCAGAACCAGCATATCACCCCAGTCCTGCAGATAGATAGGTTAGTGTCACCAGAACCAGCATATAACCCAGCCCTGCAGATAGATAGGTTAGTGTCACCAGAACCAGCATATCACCCCAGTCCTGCAGATAGATAGGTTAGTGTCACCAGATCCAGCATATCACCCCAGCCCTGCAGATAGATAGGTTAGTGTCACCAGAACCAGCATATCACCCTAGCCCTGCAGATAGATAGGTTAGTGTCACCAGTATCAGCATATCACCCAGCCCTGCAGATAGATAGGTTAGTGTCACCAGAACCAGCATATCACCCAGCCCTGCAGATAGATAGGTTAGTGTCACCAGAACCAGCATATCACCCCAGCCCTGCAGATAGATAGGTTAGTGTCACCAGAACCAGCATATCACCCAGTCCTGCAGATAGATAGGTTAGTGTCACCAGAACCAGTATATTACCCCAGCCCTGCAGATAGATAGGTTAGTGTCACCAGTATCAGCATATCACCCCAGTCCTGCAGATAGATAGGTTAGTGTCACCAGTATCAGCATATCACCCCAGCCCTGCAGATAGATAGGTTACTGTCACCAGACCCAGCATATCACCCCAGCCCTGCAGATAGATAGGTTAGTGTCACCAGATCCAGCATATCACCCCAGCCCTGCAGATAGATAGGTTAGTGTCACCAGAACCAGCATATCACCCCAGCCCTGCAGATAGATAGGTTACTGTCACCAGGCCCAGCATATCACCCCAGTCCTGCAGATAGATAGGTTAGTGTCACTAGAACCAGCATATCACCCCAGCCTTGCAGATAGATAGGTTACTGTCACCAGACCCAGCATATCACCCCAGCCCTGCAGATAGATAGGTTAGTGTCACCAGAACCTGCATATCACCCCAGCCCTGCAGATAGATAGGTTAGTGTCACCAGAACCAGCATATCACCCCAGCCCTGCAGATAGATAGGTTAGTGTCACCAGAACCAGCATATCACCCAGCCCTGCAGATAGATAGGTTACTGTCACCAGAACCAGCATATCACCCAGCCCTGCAGATAGATAGGTTAGTGTCACCAGAACCAGCATATCACCCCAGTCCTGCAGATAGATAGGTTAGTGTCACCAGAACCAGCATATCACCCAGCCCTGCAGATAGATAGGTTAGTGTCACCAGAACCAGCATATCACCCCAGCCCTGCAGATAGATAGGTTACTGTCACCAGTATCAGCATATCATCCCAGTCCTGCAGATAGATAGGTTAGTGTCACCAGACCCAGCATATCACCCCAGTCCTGCAGATAGATAGGTTAGTGTCACCAGACTCCAGCATATCACCACAGCCCTGCAGATAGATAGGTTAGTGTCACCAGAACCAGAATATCACCCAGCCCTGCAAATAGATAGGTTAGAGTCACCAGAACCAACATATCACCCCAGCCCTGCAGATAGATAGGTTAGTGTCACCAGTATCAGCATATCACCCCAGCCCTGCAGATAGATAGGTTAGTGTCACCAGAACCAGCATATCACCCAGCCCTGCAGATAGATAGGTTAGTGTCACCAGAACCAGCATATCACCCCAGTCCTGCAGATAGATAGGTTAGTGTCACCAGAACCAGTATATCACCCCAGCCCTGCAGATAGATAGGTTAGTGTCACCAGTATCAGCATATCACCCCAGTCCTACAGATAGATAGGTTAGTGTCACCAGTATCAGCATATCACCCCAGCCCTGCAGATAGATAGGTTACTGTCACCAGACCCAGCATATCACCCCAGCCCTGCAGATAGATAGGTTAGTGTCACTAGAACCAGCATATCACCCCAGCCCTGCAGATAGATAGGTTACTGTCACCAGGCCCAGCATATCACCCCAGTCCTGCAGATAGATAGGTTAGTGTCACTAGAACCAGCATATCACCCCAGCCCTGCAGATAGATAGGTTAGTGTCACCAGAACCAGCATATCACCCAGCCCTGCAGATAGATAGGTTAGTGTCACTAGAACCAGCATATCACCCCAGCCCTGCAGATAGATAGGTTACTGTCACCAGAACCAGCGTATCACCCCAGCCCTGGAGATAGATAGGTTAGTGTCACTAGAACCAGCATATCACCCCAGCCCTGCAGATAGATAGGTTACTGTCACCAGGCCCAGCATATCACCCCAGTCCTGCAGATAGATAGGTTAGTGTCACTAGAACCAGCATATCACCCCAGCCCTGCAGATAGATAGGTTAGTGTCACCAGAACCAGCATATCACCCAGCCCTGCAGATAGATAGGTTAGTGTCACTAGAACCAGCATATCACCCCAGCCCTGCAGATAGATAGGTTACTGTCACCAGAACCAGCGTATCACCCCAGCCCTGGAGATAGATAGGTTAGTGTCACTAGAACCAGCATATCACCCCAGCCCTGCAGATAGATAGGTTAGTGTCACCAGTATCAGCATATCATCCCAGCCCTGCAGATAGATAGGTTAGTGTCACCAGAGCCAGCATATCGCCCCAGCCCTGCAGATAGATAGGTTACTGTCACCAGACCCAGCATATCACCCCAGTCCTGCAGATAGATAGGTTAGTGTCACCAGTATCAGCATATCACCCCAGCCCTGCAGATAGATAGGTTACTATCACCAGACCCAGCATATCACCCCAGCCCTGCAGATAGATAGGTTAGTGTCACCAGAACCAGCATATCACCCCAGCCCTGCAGATAGATAGGTTAGTGTCACCAGAACCTGCATATCACCCCAGCCCTGCAGATAGATAGGTTAGTGTTACCAGAACCAGCATATCACCCCAGCCCTGCAGATAGATAGGTTAGTGTCACTAGAACCAGCATATCACCCCAGCCCTGCAGATAGATAGGTTACTGTCACCAGAACCAGCGTATCACCCCAGCCCTGGAGATAGATAGGTTAGTGTCACTAGAACCAGCATATCACCCCAGCCCTGCAGATAGATAGGTTACTGTCACCAGAACCAGCATATCACCCCAGCCCTGCAGATAGATAGGTTAGTGTCACCAGAACCTGCATATCACCCCAGCCCTGCAGATAGATAGGTTAGTGTTACCAGAACCAGCATATCACCCCAGCCCTGCAGATAGATAGGTTAGTGTCACTAGAACCAGCATATCACCCCAGCCCTGCAGATAGATAGGTTACTGTCACCAGAACCAGCGTATCACCCCAGCCCTGGAGATAGATAGGTTAGTGTCACTAGAACCAGCATATCACCCCAGCCCTGCAGATAGATAGGTTAGTGTCACCAGTATCAGCATATCATCCCAGCCCTGCAGATAGATAGGTTAGTGTCACCAGATCCAGCATATCACCCCAGTCCTGCAGATAGATAGGTTACTGTCACCAGACCCCAGCATATCACCCCAGCCCTGCAGATAGATAGGTTAGTGTCACCAGACCCCAGCATATCACCCCAGCCCTGCAGATAGATAGGTTAGTGTCACCAGATCCAGCATATCACCCCAGCCCTGCAGATAGATAGGTTAGTGTCACCAGAACCAGCATATCACCCCAGCCCTGCAGATAGATAGGTTACTGTCACCAGAACCAGCATATCACCCCAGCCCTGCAGATAGATAGGTTAGTGTCACCAGAACCAGCATATCACCCCAGTCCTGCAGATAGATAGGTTAGTGTCACCAGAACCAGCATATCACCCCAGTCCTGCAGATAGATAGGTTAGTGTCACCAGTATCAGGATATCACCCCAGCCCTGCAGATAGATAGGTTACTGTCACCAGACCCAGCATATCACCCCAGCCCTGCAGATAGATAGGTTAGTGTCACCAGAACCATCTTTATTGGCATGTTTTCTGTTGAACAGCTAAGTCCTGCCCTGAGGGCATCTTTGATGGCATCATTACCTTCATAGCCATAGCACGCAACTTCAATATCTGCTCGGATCTTCACAGCTTGTGGAGTGAGACGCCTGTTAATATTGTCAATGAGAACTCGCCTCTCCTCTTCGGTTAAATCTAACCCATCCAGAACTGAAGGGTCCGACACAGCATGCTTGAAGGCATCATAGGCTCCGTATCCCGGCCTCTTGTATCTTTCATCAAATACCCAGGCTGTTCTCTGAAACAAGCTCTCTAGCTGCTCATCCTTTGTGTATTCCAAGACCTCTGCTACATGGCGCAAAATGCTGTAGACGGTTTTGGACTTTGTGAATTTATCTTCACATTTTAGCGCTTCCTCGGGTGAAACTCTTCTTTTGGACAAATCTATGTATCCTTTATCTTTATCGACTCTTATGACCACGACGCACTCGTTCCTGCCGATTCGGATAAGTTTGTTGATGGATCGGATACGCCTCCTGGACAGCTCGCTGAGGAGGATCATGCCCTCAATGTTGTTATATTCTAAGAGGCTGACGTAGACGCCCATCTCCGCGATGGAGCGCACATTGACCATGACCACATCATCTACCTCTGGAAACTTGTGGTGGTAAAACCGACAACTTAACCCAGGCATCTTGTCTTATCAGCCTCCTCCGCAGCTCCGTGATCGAATCGGTGACTGGGCCCCTGGTGCCTTCCTGTAGCACACGCCACACTATTTCATCAGCATGCGTCCCGGCGCACGCGCAGTCACGTCTTGGAAAGGAAGCAGAAAAAGTTTGATCAGCGGCTTGGTGAAGAGAAGACTCTTTCTGCTAGATATGCAGAAGAACGTGACCGTGCTGAAGCAGAGGCCCTTGAATTGAAGGCCGAGTTAGAGAGGCTCAACAAGCAACTGTGCACTGAAATGGAGGATTTGGTTAGCTCCAAGGATGAAGTTGAGAAAAACCTGGACTCTGCGCAGATATTGTATGAGAACAAAGCTAATGCTTATGACAAGCTGGAAAAGGCCAAGAGAGAATTGGACCTCCAGATAGAAGACATGAAGATTCAGTTTGAGGGAAACCTGTCTAATTTGTATGCTGAGATTGTAGATCTAAAAATGCTTGTTGCTAAACTAAAGGTGCAAGTGAACAAGCAGGAGGAAATCAAGAAACAGCTGGAGTTTCAGATAGATCAAGTGAAGCGCGAGTCAGAAATAAAGTTGGAAGAGCGCACTTTTCAGATAGAACAGTTAAAAACAGAACTGGAATCTAAAAGAGAAGAATTGGATTGATTGCAGCAGTCTTTATCCAATACTGAACAGTCGGCATCTGCACTGTCTTCAAAGCTGGCAGCACTAGAAGCTGAGAGAGACTCGCTGCAGAGCCTGTTAACCTCTAAATAATCAGAGCTGTTATCCCTGAAAAACGTGACTCAAGAAATAGAGGCTTTATTCAACCAAGAGCAAGATAAGAGAGCCACTGAGATACGGGACTTGACTTGACAAAAAGTCTGCAGATGAGCAGAAGCTTTATCAGAAGATGTTGGAGTGTCAGTTCAATATAATTCAGGGAACAATGGAGGAAGCAGAAAATATCATCCAGGATGCTGACATGACAAATGTTAGAAGAACATTGCAGAATATCCTAGAATTAGGAGGCGTAGTGGATAAAGAGATGGCATCTACATCTGCTGCCATAGAAGATGTCAGGAAAATTGAGGAAGTTCTGCAAGTTGCAATAGTAAAAACTGAGATTGAGGCTGCTCAGAAAAATGTGGCAGTGAAGAAAGTTCTGGAGCTGGAATCAGAGATGTGTGCGCTATAGAAGGCGTTAGAATTGGAGAAAGCTGCCAGCATAGAGGCAGAGAAAGCAGAGCCATTAAGGCAGCCAGAACATGTAACCAAAAAGCATCTGGGTACTGACAGTAAAGACTGTAATGTTGGAAACTTGGTATCCCAGTCCTCCGGTGTTAGCACAGAGAATGATAATAACTCAGAGAATTTTGAGATGACGATATCACCAGCTCCTGTACTGTCAGAAAGGAGTTGGCACGAAAATACTTGCAATCTATCACAGTACCGCAACATGCCTCCAGGAAGTTATGTGTATGAGAGAGAGGAGGTAAGACTAGAGTATGGAAGTGGTTCTCCTGCTGCCGTACAGGTGTGGAAGCATTATATAGAAACCATTCCAATATATGATGTGACAGTTGTTAAAGACATACCAGAAAATGTAGTTCAGCGTGATCTATTATGTGAGGGTGTACTGTATGGCCCTGGTGCAGAAGGAGAAGATATTGCAGTACAGAGCTTGTGTATCTCAAACAAAGAGGAGAGCAAGCAGCCTATGTCTCCTAAACTTCTAAGCCTTGATGGTGAGGGCAAAGTTTCCTTTGAGATGAAGGTTACGGAAAAAGTACCCGTGAAACATTTATACTCTAAAGACATTGATCTGCATGAAGTACGTGTTAGTTGGTCTCTGAGCTCCTGTGGATTCGTGATAGGAGAAGATGAAGATTCTTATGGCTATTTACTAAAGGAATCAAAGTCATGCAATGGGATGGCTGAAGACTATGGCGAGAAACGTGATGAAAATGATGTGATCCCCTGTATGGCGAATTGTGAAGGTGATGAAGTAAAACTTGCCTTTGCACAGAATGGCCAGGATCTTGGCGTCGCATTTAAAGTGAGGAGAAAACGGAGAACTCAACGGAGCGGTATTTGGAAGAAAAGACCGCCAGATTGGGACTTCTGGAGAGACACTGGACAGGCATACATGGTTGAAAAGGGACTTCGTCATAGGATGTCTCGTCCCATTGTAGCTCACCCCATGGATAGTGAGCTGAGGGGGAGGGTATGTGAGTATGTGAACCTAGAGGGCGCTAGGGAGCGACCCAGGCCAGCCCTGAAAAGGCCCTCAGCCACACCGTTGGGTGGGGCGCGCATCTCCAGAGGGGCTGGAGTATCCTGCAGGGAGCACGAGATGGTGGACCAGCCAAGGACAGAGAGAGAGGCGGTCTGTCCCAGAAGGGCTGGGGTCCACAGGGGACTTTTGCTAGAGCTGAGCAGGAGTCAGGCTAGTTAGGGGCTCAAGGAGTGAGTTAGGCCCTAACTGTGGCCTAGGTTTTTTTGTTGTTTTGCTGTGTTGCACCTATGCTGAATAAAGCCAGTTTTGTTTTGCACTTGGACCGTCTGAACGCTGTCTATCCGGCGCCCAGTACCACGAACCACCGCTGTCCTGACCAGGAGTCTGCTGCCATTTTGAGATTAATTCCCCCCAAGTTGTCATATATATATCCTGCTCCTCATACATATATATCCTGTTTCTCTCGGCTCCTCATACATATATATCCTGCTTCTCTCGCCTCCTCATACATATATATCCTGCTCCTCATACATATATATCCTGCTTCTCTCGGCTCCTCATACATATATACCCTGCTCCTCATACATATATATCCTGCTCCTCATACATATATATCCTGCTCCTCATACATATATATCCTGCTCCTCATACATATATATCCTGCTCCTCATACATATATATCCTGCTCCTCATACATATATATCCTGCTCCTCATACATATATATCCTGCTCCTCTCGGCTCCTCATACATATATATACCCTGCTCCTCTCGGCTCCTCATACATATATATCCTGCTCCTCATACATATATATGCCCTGCTCCTCTCGGCTCCTCATACATATATATCCTGCTCCTCATACATATATATACCCTGCTCCTCTCGGCTCCTCATACATATATATCCTGCTCCTCATACATATATATCCTGCTCTTCATACATATATATCCTGCTCCTCATACATATATATCCTGCTTCTCTCGGCTCCTCATACATATATATCCTGCTCCTCATACATATATATCCTGCTCCTCATACATATATATCCTGCTTCTCTCGGCTCCTCATACATATATATCCTGCTTCTCTCAGCTCCTCATACATATATATCCTGCTCCTCATACATATATATCCTGCTCCTCATACATATATATCCTGCTCCTCTCGGCTCCTCATACATATATATACCCTGCTCCTCTCGGCTCCTCATACATATATATCCTGCTCCTCATACATATATATGCCCTGCTCCTCTCGGCTCCTCATACATATATACCCTGCTCCTCATACATATATATCCTGCTCCTCTCGGCTCCCCATACATATATATCCTGCTCCTCATACATATATATGCCCTGCTCCTCTCGGCTCCTCATACATATATATCCTGCTCCTCATACATATATATACCCTGCTCCTCTCGGCTCCTCATACATATATATCGTGCTCCTCATACATATATATCCTGCTCCTCTCGGCTCCTCATACATATATATCCTGCTCCTCATACATATATATGCCCTGCTCCTCTCGGCTCCTCATACATATATATCCTGCTCCTCATACATATATATACCCTGCTCCTCTCGGCTCCTCATACATATATATCCTGCTCCTCATACATATATATCCTGCTCCTCATACATATATATCCTGCTCCTCATACATATATATCCTGCTCCTCATACTATATATATCCTGCTCCTCATACATATATACCCTGCTTCTCTCGGCTCCTCATACATATATATCCTGCTCCTCATACATATATATACCCTGCTCCTCTCGGCTCCTCATACATATATATCCTGCTCCTCATACATATATATCCTGCCCTCATACATATACATCCTGCTCCTCTCGGCTCCTCATACATATATATCCTGCTCCTCATACATATATATACCCTGCTCCTCTCGGCTCCTCATACATATATATCCTGCTCCTCATACATATATATCCTGCTCCTCATACATATATATCCTGCTCCTCTCGGCTCCTCATACATATATATCCTGCTCCTCATACATATATATCCTGCTCCTCATACATATATACCCTGCTCCTCATACATATATATCCTGCTCCTCATACATATATATCCTGCTCCTCTCGGCTCCTCATACATATATATCCTGCTCCTCATACATATATATCCTGCTCCTCATACATATATATCCTGCTCCTCCTCATACATATATATCCTGCTCCTCATACATATATATCCTGCTCCTCATACATATATATCCTGCTCCTCATACATATATATCCCTGCTCTCTCCCATACATATATATCCTGCTCCTCATACATATATATACCCTGCTCCTCATACATATATATCCTGCTCCTCATACATATATATCCTGCTCCTCATACATATATATCCTGCTCCTCATACATATATATCCTGCTCCTCATACATATATATCCTGCTCCTCATACATATATATCCTGCTCCTCATACATATATATCCTGCTCCTCTCGGCTCCTCATACATATATATCCTGCTCCTCTATACATAATATATACCCTGCTCCTCATACATATATATCCTGGCTCCTCATACATATATATCCTGCTCCTCATACATATATATCCTGCTCCTCATACATATATACCCTGCTCCTCATACATATATATCCTGCTCCTCATACATATATATACCCTGCTCCTCATACATATATATCCTGCTCCTCATACATATATATCCTGCTCCTCATACATATATATCCTGCTCCTCATACATATATATCCTGCTCCTCATACATATATATCCTGCTTCTCTCGGCTCCTCATACATATATATCCTGCTCCTCATACATATATATCCTGCTCCTCATACTTATATATATACCCTGCTCCTCATACATATATATCCTGCTTCTCTCGGCTCCTCATACATATATATCCTGCTCCTCATACATATATATCCTGCTCCTCATACATATATATCCTGCTCCTCATACATATATATACCCTGCTCCTCATACATATATATCCTGCTCCTCATACATATATATCCTGCTCCTCATACATATATATCCTGCTCCTCATACATATATATCCTGCTCCTCATACATATATATCCTGCTCCTCATACATATATATCCTGCTCCTCATACATATATATCCTGCTCCTCATACATATATATCCTGCTCCTCATACATATATATCCTGCTCCTCATACATATATATCCTGCTCCTCATACATATATATCCTGCTCCTCATACATATATATCCTGCTCCTCATACATATATATCCTGCTCCTCATAATATATATACCCTGCTCCTCATACATATATATCCTGCTCCTCATACATATATATACCTGCTCCTCATACATATATATCCTGCTCCTCATACATATATATCCTGCTCCTCATACATATATATCCTGCTCCTCATACATATATATCCTGCTCCTCATACATATATATCCTGCTCCTCATACATATATATCCTGCTCCTCATACATATATATCCTGCTCCTCATACATATATATCCTGCTCCTCATACATATATATCCTGCTCCTCTCTGCTCCTCATACATATATATCCTGCTCCTCATACATATATATACCCTGCTCCTCATACATATATATATCTGCTCCTCATACATATATATCCTGCTCCTCATACATATATATCCTGCTCCTCATACATATATATCCTGCTCCTCATACTATATATATCCTGCTCCTCATACATATATATCCCTGCTCCTCATACATATAACCTGCCTCCCCCCCATACATATATATCCTGCTCCTCATACATATATATCCTGCTCCTCATACATATATATCCTGCTCCTCATACATATATATCCTGCTTCTCTCGGCTCCTCATACATATATATCCTGCTCCTCATACATATATATCCTGCTCCTCATACATATATATCCCTGCTCCTCATACATATATATCCTGCTCCTCATACATATATATCCTGCTCCTCATACATATATATCCTGCTCCTCATACATATACATCCTGCTCCTCTCGCCTCCACATCCCTCCCCCCCCCCCATACATATATATCCTGCTCCTCATACATATATATCCTGCTCCTCATACATATATATACCCTGCTCCTCATACATATACATCCTGCTTCTCTCGGCTCCTCATACATATATATCCTGCTCCTCATACATATATATCCTGCTCCTCTCATCGCCTTGTCTTTACTGTTTAGAACAGGTTTTCGTATCTTTAATATTTTTCTCATTATATATAATTTGTTTGTTTTCTCTGGAGCAGATATATTGTGTCCTTGTAGGTATTAGCAGCGCCAGGTGACGCTGTCCTTCATGTGTCCAAACCATATGTTCTACAGGTGTTTGCACACAATGTATAGGAGGACATGGGAGGGGGGGGGTGGTCATTGCCAATCCCGAGGGCCAAAATAATCACATAAAAAATTCTTACAATCTGACATCTCGTAGTCTGGAAAACACCAAACCTGGATCAGTACATGATACGTAATGTAATGTATGTACACAGTGACTGTACCAGCAGAATAGTGAGCGCAGCTCTGGAGTATAATACAGGATGTAACTCAGGATCAGTACAGGATAAGTAATGTAATGT
Organism: Leptodactylus fallax; assembly: GCA_947044405.1. Classification (NCBI taxonomy): domain Eukaryota; kingdom Metazoa; phylum Chordata; class Amphibia; order Anura; family Leptodactylidae; genus Leptodactylus; species Leptodactylus fallax. Next base: position 449,418 of record CAMRHE010000773.1, read on the forward strand.
ATGTACACAGTGACTGTACCAGCAGAATAGTGAGTGCAGCTCTGGGGTATAATACAGGATGTAACTCAGGATCAGTACAGAATAAGTAATGTAATGTATGTACACAGTGACTGTACCAGCAGAATAGTGAGCGCAGCTCTGGAGTATAATACAGGATGTAACTCAGGATCAGTACAGAATAAGTAATGTAATGTATGTACACAGTGACTGTACCAGCAGAATAGTGAGCGCAGCTCTGGAGTATAATACAGGATAAGTAATGTAATGTAATGTATGTACACAGTGACTGTACCAGCAGAATAGTGAGTGCAGCTCTGGAGTATAATACAGGATGTAACTCAGGATCAGTACAGGATAAGTAATGTAATGTATGTACACAGTGACTGTACCAGCAGAATAGTGAGCGCAGCTCTGGAGTATAATACAGGATGTAACTCAGGATCAGTACAGGATAAGTAATGTAATGTATGTACACAGTGACTGTACCAGCAGAATAGTGAGCGCAGCTCTGGAGTATAATACAGGATAAGTAATGTAATGTATGTACACAGTGACTGTACCAGCAGAATAGTGAGTGCAGCTCTGGAGTATAATACAGGATATAACTCAGGATCAGTACAGGATAAGTAATGTAATGTATGTACACAGTGACTGTACCAGCAGAATAGTGAGTGCAGCTCTGGAGTATAATACAGGATGTAACTCAGGATCAGTTCAGGATAAGTAATGTAATGTATGTACACAGTGACTGTACCAGCAGAATAGTGAGCGCAGCTCTGGAATATAATACAGGATGTAACTCAGGATCAGTACAGGATAAGTAATGTAATGTATGTACACAGTGACTGTACCAGCAGAATAGTGAGCACAGCTCTGGAGTATAATACAGGATAAGTAATGTAATGTATGTACACAGTGACTGTACCAGCAGAATAGTGAGCGCAGCTCTGCAGTATAATACAGGATGTAACTCAGGATCAGTACAGGATAAGTAATGTATGTACACAGTGACTGTACCAGCAGAATAGTGAGCGCAGCTCTGGGGTATAATACAGGATGTAACTCAGGATCAGTACAGGATAAGTAATGTAATGTATGTACACAGTGACTGTACCAGCAGAATAGTGAGCGCAGCTCTGCAGTATAAAACAGGATGTAACTCAGGATCAGTACAGGATAAGTAATGTAATGTATGTACACAGTGACTGCACCAGCAGAATAGTGAGTGCAGCTCTGGAGTATATAATACAGGATAAGTAATGTAAGGTATGTACACAGTGACTGTACCAGCAGAATAGTGAGTGCAGCTCTGGAGTATAATACAGGATAAGTAATGTAATGTATGTACACAGTGACTGTACCAGCAGAATAGTGAGCGCAGCTCTGGAGTATAATACAGGATGTAACTCAGGATCAGTACAGGATAAGTGATGTAATGTATGTACACAGTGACTGCACCAGCAGAATAGTGAGTGCAGCTCTGGAGTATAATACAGGATGTAACTCAGGATCAGTACAGGATAAGTAATGTAATGTATGTACACAGTGACTGCACCAGCAGAATAGTGAGCGCAGATCTAGTGTATAATACAGGATGTAACTCAGGCTCAGTACAGGATAAGTAATGTAATGTATGTACACAGTGACTGTACCAGCAGAATAGTGAGTGCAGCTCTGGAGTATAATACAGGATGTAACTCAGGATCAGTACAGGATAAGTAATGTAATGTATGTACACAGTGACTGCACCAGCAGAATAGTGAGCGCAGCTCTGGAGTATAATACAGGATGTAACTCAGGATCAGTACAGGATAAGTAATGTAAGGTATGTACACAGTGACTGTACCAGCAGAATAGTGAGCGCAGCTCTGGAGTATAATACAGGCTATAACTCAGGATCAGTACAGGATAAGTAATATAATGTATGTACACAGTGACTGTACCAGCAGAATAGTGAGTGCAGCTCTGGAGTATAATACAGAATAAGTAATGTAATGTATGTACACAGTGACTGTACCAGCAGAATAGTGAGCGCAGCTCTGGAGTATAATACAGGATGTAACTCAGGATCAGTACAGGATAAGTAATGTAATGTATGTACACAGTGACTGTACCAGCAGAATAGTGAGCGCAGCTCTGGAGTATAATACAGGCTCTAACTCAGGATCAGTACAGGATAAGTAATGTAATGTATGTACACAGTGACTGCACCAGCAGAATAGTGAGCGCAGCTCTGGAGTATAATACAGGATGTAACTCAGGATCAGTACAGGATAAGTAATGTAATGTATGTACACAGTGACTGCACCAGCAGAATAGTGAGCGCAGCTCTGGAGTATAATACAGGCTCTAACTCAGGATCAGTACAGGATAAGTAATGTAATGTATGTACACAGTGACTGTACCAGCAGAATAGTGAGCGCAGCTCTGGAGTATAATACAGGATGTAACTCAGGATCAGTACAGGATAAGTAATGTAATGTATGTACACAGTGACTGCACCAGCAGAATAGTGAGCACAGCTCTGGAGTATAATACAGGATGTAACTCAGGATCAGTACAGGATAAGTAATGTATGTACACAGTGACTGTACCAGCAGAATAGTGAGTGCAGCTCTGGAGTATAATACAGGATGTAACTCAGGATCAGTACAGGATAAGTAATGTAATGTGTGTACACAGTGACTGTACCAGCAGAACAGTGAGCGCAGCTCTGGAGTATAATACAGGATAAGTAATGTATGTACACAGTGACTGCACCAGCAGAATAGTGAGTGCAGCTCTGGAGTATAATACAGGATAAGTAATGTAATGTATGTACACAGTGACTGTACCAGTAGAATAGTGAGTGCAGCTCTGGAGTATAATACAGGATAAGTAATGTAATGTATGTACACAGTGACTGCACCATCAGAATAGTGAGCGCAGCTCTGGAGTATAATACAGGATAAGTAATGTAATGTATGTACACAGTGACTGCACCAGCAGAATAGTGAGTGCAGCTCTGCAGTATAATACAGGATGTAACTCAGGATCAGTACAGGATAAGTAATGTAATGTATGTACACAGTGACTGCACCAGCAGAACAGTGAGCGCAGCTCTGGAGTATAATACAGGATGTAACTCAGGATCAGTACAGGATAAGTAATGTAATGTATGTACACAGTGACTGCACCAGCAGAATAGTGAGCGCAGCTCTGGAGTATAATACAGGATAAGTAATGTAATGTATGTACACAGTGACTGCACCAGCAGAATAGTGAGCGCAGCTCTGGAGTATAATACAGGATGTAACTCAGGATCAGTACAGGATAAGTAATGTAATGTATGTACACAGTGACTGCACCAGCAGAATAGTGAGCGCAGCTCTGGAGTATAATACAGGATGTAACTCAGGATCAGTACAGGATAAGTAATGTGATGTATGTACACAGTGACTGTACCAGCAGAATAGTGAGTGCAGCTCTGGAGTATAATACAGGATAAGTAATGTAATGTATGTACACAGTGACTGCACCAGCAGAATAGTGAGCGCAGCTCTGGAGTATAATACAGGATGTAACTCAGGATCAGTACAGGATAAGTAATGTAATGTATGTACACAGTGACTGTACCAGCAGAATAGTGAGCGCAGCTCTGGAGTATAATACAGGATAAGTAATGTAATGTATGTACACAGTGACTGCACCAGCAGAATAGTGAGTGCAGCTCTGGAGTATAATACAGGATGTAACTCAGGATCAGTACAGGATAAGTAATGTAATGTATGTACACAGTGACTGTACCAGCAGAATAGTGAGTGCAGCTCTGGAGTATAATACAGGATTAGTACTTTTCAATGTACAAAATATTTTACAGTATTCTTGCAATATATTAAGAGAATACTACACAGCTGTACTTCGGGTCCTTATAGGGTAGGTGGTCTGTATATGGAGGCAGTGGGTGGAGCTATAAGCCATTATCCATCCATTAATGGATGATGGGGTCACTGGTGAAACTGGGGATAGGTTACCAGCGTTTGGTTGCAATTTAGTGTAAATTTGTTGTGCCACTGAGTGTAAACTGTGCCATCTCCTGGGGCAGAGGGGTAAGACTTAGGAGTAATTGTCTTAAAGGTCAATCATAAGGTCTGGCTTTATTATGATGACATGGATTTTCTTCATGGCCATGGTCTTACAGACCAGCGCTGAAGGAAAGAAATTGCTGGGATGATATAATATATTTAGTATATCATGTATATATAATGTAGAAGGGAGGGTGGCGGGCTGCACTTTATTGCACTTTGTGACTTGCACGACCTTTGGATTTATCTGTAGGAGAGAGAAGATGGTGCAGGAAAATATAAGAAGGAAGATCACCAGAGGATCACGCCCAATGTTTATAGGGCAATAAATGACACAGGTGGGGTCAGTATTGGTGCCGCTTATCTCAGACATTCCCAGGGGTGCAGGATGATCCTCTCATGTAACAGTTTATGGCTGCACCTCGCTCTCCTCTGATATGACCCTGATCAGACAGCGCCCCCCTCCTCCACCTACTCCTATATAGCGGGGAGCTGGCACCCGAGCCACAGATGGGGAGCTGGAGGCAGCAAGGTGAGTGAGGGGGCGGGACAGGAGGGATATTTATTATTATTATTATTCTCGCTGATACATTGTGACGCTTCTATCAAATATTGTTATTATTATTATTCTCGCTAATACATTGTGACGCTTCTATCAAATATTGTTATTATTATTCTCGCTGATACATTGTGACGCTTCTATCACATATTATTGTTATTATTATTCTAGCTGATACATTGTGACGCTTCTATCAAATATTGTTATTATTATTCTCGCTAATACATTGTGACGCTTCTATCAAATATTGTTATTATTATTCTCGCTGATACATTGTGACGCTTCTATCACATATTATTGTTATTATTATTCTAGCTGATACATTGTGACGCTTCTATCAAATATTGTTATTATTATTCTCGCTGATACATTGTGACGCTTCTATCACATATTATTGTTATTATTATACTAGCTGATACATTGTGACGCTTCTATCAAATATTGTTATTATTATTCTAGCTGATACATTGTGACGCTTCTATCAAATATTGTTATTATTATTCTCGCTGATACATTGTGACGCTTCTATCACATATTATTGTTATTATTATTCTCGCTGATACATTGTGACGCTTCTATCAAATATTGTTATTATTATTATTCTCGCTGATACATTGTGACGCTTCTATCAAATATTGTTATTATTATTATTCTCGCTGATACATTGTGACGCTTCTATCAAATATTGATAGACTTTGGGACACAACGAAACAGGTTTAATAAATTTCTCTCATAATCTATTAGAAATTTGCAGAACTTTTCAATATAGAAGGATTAAAATTACATAAAATCAAAACAATTGCTTTAACTTTGGGTCCTTGGATCTTCTTGATACGTTACAGCTGCTGCAGCGTCACAATGTGTTAGAATATTCAGGATCTGATGTATATTAGAAAGATATTCAGCAATAGAATATAATTCACTTCCACTGACACCTGACTCTCTGTACCTGTATGTACCATTTATATCACAGATGATCCGGGTTCTACTGCCCATCGTCTTCCTGGTGGGGGCTGTGAAAGGTAAGTGTGATTTATGCAATGTTCTGCAGATCGCTAGAGAGGTCAGTGGTGTAATACTCTGCAGTGTATATCACTATGTATCAGGATGTAGAGAGGACAGAGCGATGCTCTGCAGATCTGTAGAGAGGTCAGTGGTGTAATACTCTGCAGGAGATATCACTATGTATCAGGAGGTAGAGAGGACAGAGCGATGCTCTGCAGATCTGTGGAGAGGTCAGTGGTGTAATACTCTGCAGGAGATATCACTATGTATCAGGAGGTAGAGAGGACAGAGCGATGTTCTGCAGATCTGTAGAGAGGTCAGTGGTGTAATACTCTGCAGGATAGATCACTATGTATCAGGAGGTAGAGAGGACAGAGCGATGTTCTGCAGATCGCTAGAGAGGTCAGTGGTGTAATACTCTGCAGTGTATATCCCTATGTATCAGGATGTAGAGAGGACAGAGCGATGCTCTGCAGATCTGTAGAGAGGTCAGTGGTGTAATACTCTGCAGGAGATATCACTATATATCAGGAGGTAGAGAGGACAGAGCGATGTTCTGCAGATCTGTAGAGAGGTCAGTGGTGTAATACTCTGCAGGATATATCACTATGTATCAGGAGGTAGAGAGGACAGAGCGATGTTCTGCAGATCTGTAGAGAGGTCAGTGGTGTAATACTCTGCAGGAGATATCACTATGTATTAGGAGGTAGAGAGGACAGCAATGCTCTGCAGATCTGTAGAGAGGTCAGTGGTGTAATACTCTGCAGGAGATATCACTATGTATCAGGAGGTAGAGAGGACAGAGCGATGTTCTGCAGATCTGTAGAGAGGTCAGTGGAGTAATACTCTGCAGGATAGATCACTATGTATCAGGAGGTAGAGAGGACAGCGCGATGTTCTGCAGATCTATAGAGAGGTCAGTGGAGTAATAATCTGCAGGAGATATCACTATGTATCAGGAGGTCGAGAGGACAGCGCGATGTTCTGCAGATCTGTAGAGAGTTCAGTGGTGTAATACTCTGCAGGAGATATCACTATGTATCAGGAGGTAGAGAGGACAGAGCGATGTTCTGCAGATCTATAGAGAGGTCAGTGGTGTAATACTCTGCAGGAGATATCACTATGTATCAGGAGGTAGAGAGGACAGAGCGATGTTCTGCAGATCTGTAGAAAGGTCAGTGGTGTAATACTCTGCAGTGTATATCACTATGTATCAGGAGGTAGAGAGGACAGAGCGATGTTCTGCAGATCTATAGAGAGGTCAGTGGTGTAATACTCTGCAGGAGATATCACTATGTATCAGGAGGTAGAGAGGACAGAGCGATGTTCTGCAGATCTGTAGAGAGTTCAGTGGTGTAATACTCTGCAGGAGATATCACTATGTATCAGGAGGTAGAGAGGACAGAGCGATGTTCTGCAGATCTGTAGAGAGGTCAGTGGAGTAATACTCTGCAGGATAGATCACTATGTATCAGGAGGTAGAGAGGACAGCGCGATGTTCTGCAGATCTATAGAGAGGTCAGTGGAGTAATAATCTGCAGGAGATATCACTATGTATCAGGAGGTCGAGAGGACAGCGCGATGTTCTGCAGATCTGTAGAGAGGTCAGTGGTGTAATACTCTGCAGGAGATATCACTATGTATCAGGAGGTAGAGAGGACAGAGCGATGTTCTGCAGATCGCTAGAGAGGTCAGTGGTGTAATACTCTGCAGGAGATATCACTATGTATCAGGAGGTAGAGAGGACAGAGCGATGTTCTGCAGATCTGTAGAGAGGTCAGTGGTGTAATACTCTGCAGGAGATATCACTATGTATCAGGAGGTAGAGAGGACAGAGCGATGTTCTGCAGATCTGTAGAGAGGTCAGTGGTGTAATACTCTGCAGGAGATATCACTATGTATCAGGAGGTAGAGAGGACAGAGCGATGTCCTGCAGGTCTGTAGAGAGGTCAGTGGTGTAATACTCTGCAGGAGATATCACTATCAGGAGGTCGAGAGGACAGAGCGATGCTTTGCAGATCTGTAGAGAGGTCAGTGGTGTAATACTCTGCAGGATAGATCACTATGTATCAGGAGGTAGAGAGGACAGAGCGATGTTCTGCAGATCTATAGAGAGGTCAGTGGTGTAATACTCTGCAGGAGATATCACTATGTATCAGGAGGTAGAGAGGACAGAGCGATGTTCTGCAGATCTGTAGAGAGGTCAGTGGTGCAATACTCTGCAGGATAGATCACTATGTATCAGGAGGTAGAGAGGACAGAGCGATGTCCTGCAGATCTGTAGAGAGGTCAGTGGTGTAATACTCTGCAGGAGATATCACTATGTATCAGGAGGTAGAGAGGACAGAGCGATGTTCTGCAGGTCTGTAGAGAGGTCAGTGGTGTAATACTCTGCAGGAGATATCACTATGTATCAGGATGTAGAGAGGACAGAGCGATGTTCTGCAGATCTGTAGAGAGGTCAGTGGTGTAATAATCTGCAGGATAGATCACTATGTATCAGGAGGTAGAGAGGACAGAGCGATGTTCTGCAGATCTATAGAGAGGTCAGTGGTGTAATACTCTGCAGGATAGATCACTATGTATCAGGAGGTAGAGAGGACAGAGCGATGTTCTGCAGATCGCTAGAGAGGTCAGTGGTGTAATACTCTGCAGGAGATATCACTATGTATCAGGAGGTCGAGAGGACAGAGCGATGTTCTGCAAATCTGTAGAGAGGTCAGTGGTGCAATACTCTGCAGGATAGATCACTATGTATCAGGAGGTAGAGAGGACAGAGCGATGTTCTGCAGATCTGTAGAGAGGTCAGTGGTGTAATACTCTGCAGGAGATATCACTATGTATCAGGAGGTAGAGAGGACAGAGCGATGCTCTGCAGATCTGTAGAGAGGTCAGTGGTGTAATACTCTGCAGGAGATATCACTATGTATCAGGAGGTAGAGAGGACAGCGATGTTCTGCAGATCTATAGAGAGGTCAGTGGTGTAATACTCTGCAGGAGATATCACTATGTATCAGGAGGTAGAGAGGACAGAGCGATGTTCTGCAGATGTGTAGAGAGGTCAGTGGTGTAATACTCTGCAGGATAGATCACTATGTATCAGGAGGTAGAGAGGACAGAGCGATGTCCTGCAGATCTGTAGAGAGGTCAGTGGTGTAATACTCTGCAGGAGATATCACTATGTATCAGGAGGTAGAGAGGACAGAGCGATGTTCTGCAGATCTGTAGAGAGGTCAGTGGTGTAATACTCTGCAGGAGATATCACTATCAGGAGGTAGAGAGGACAGAGCGATGTTCTGCAGATCTATAGAGAGGTCAGTAGTGTAATACTCTGCAGGAGATATCACTATGTATCAGGAGGTAGAGAGGACAGAGCGATGTTCTGCAGATCTGTAGAGAGGTCAGTGGTGTAATACTCTGCAGGAGATATCACTATGTATCAGGAGGTAGAGAGGACAGAGCGATGTTCTGCAGATCTGTAGAGAGGTCAGTGGTGTAATACTCTGCAGTGTATATCACTATGTATCAGGAGGTAGAGAGGACAGAGCGATGTTCTGCAGATCTATAGAGAGGTCAGTGGTGTAATAATCTGCAGGATATATCACTATGTATCAGGAGGTAGAGGACAGAGCGATGTTCTGCAGATCTGTAGAGAGGTCAGTGGTGCAATACTCTGCAGGATAGATCACTATGTATCAGGAGGTAGAGAGGACAGAGCGATGTTCTGCAGATCTGTAGAGAGGTCAGTGGTGTAATACTCTGCAGGAGATATCACTATGTATCAGGAGGTAGAGAGGACAGAGCGATGTTCTGCAGATGTGTAGAGAGTTCAGTGGTGTAATACTCTGCAGGAGATATCACTATGTATCAGGAGGTAGAGAGGACAGAGCGATGTTCTGCAGATCTGTAGAGAGGTCAGTGGTGTAATACTCTGCAGGAGATATCACTATGTATCAGGAGGTAGAGAGGACAGAGCGATGTTCTGCAGGTCTGTAGGGAGGTCAGTGGTGTAATACTCTGCAGGATAGATCACTATGTATCAGGAGGTAGAGAGGACAGAGCGATGTTCTGCAGATCTATAGAGAGGTCAGTGGTGTAATACTCTGCAGGAGATATCACTATGTATCAGGAGGTAGAGAGGACAGCGCGATGTTCTGCAGATGTGTAGAGAGGTCAGTGGTGTAATACTCTGCAGTGTATATCACTATGTATCAGGAGGTAGAGAGGACAGAGCGATGTTCTGCAGATCTATAGACAGTTCAGTGGTGTAATACTCTGCAGGAGATATCACTATGTATCAGGAGGTAGAGAGGACAGAGCGATGTTCTGCAGATCTGTAGAGAGGTCAGTGGAGTAATACTCTGCAGGATATATCACTATGTATCAGGAGGTAGAGAGGACAGAGCGATGTTCTGCAGATCGCTAGAGAGGTCAGTGGTGTAATACTCTGCAGGAGATATCACTATGTATCAGGAGGTAGAGAGGACAGAGCGATGTTCTGCAGATCTGTAGAGAGGTCAGTGGTGTAATACTCTGCAGGAGATATCACTATGTATCAGGAGGTAGAGAGGACAGAGCGATGTTCTGCAGATCTATAGACAGTTCAGTGGTGTAATACTCTGCAGGAGATATCACTATGTATCAGGAGGTAGAGAGGACAGAGCGATGTTCTGCAGATGTGTAGAGAGGTCAGTGGTGTAATACTCTGCAGGAGATATCACTATGTATCAGGAGGTAGAGAGGACAGAGCGATGTTCTGCAGATCTATAGACAGTTCAGTGGTGTAATACTCTGCAGGAGATATCACTATGTATCAGGAGGTAGAGAGGACAGCGATGTTCTGCAGATCTGTAGAGAGGTCAGTGGTGTAATACTCTGCAGGAGATATCACTATGTATCAGGAGGTAGAGAGGACAGAGCGATGTTCTGCAGATCTGTAGAGAGGTCAGTGGTGTAATACTCTGCAGGAGATATCACTATGTATCAGGAGGTAGAGAGGACAGAGCGATGTTCTGCAGATGTGTAGAGAGGTCAGTGGTGTAATACTCTGCAGGATAGATCACTATGTATCAGGAGGTAGAGAGGACAGAGCGATGTTCTGCAGATCTATAGACAGTTCAGTGGTGTAATACTCTGCAGGAGATATCACTATGTATCAGGAGGTAGAGAGGACAGAGCGATGTTCTGCAGATCTGTAGAGAGGTCAGTGGTGTAATACTCTGCAGGAGATATCACTATGTATCAGGAGGTAGAGAGGACAGAGCGATGTTCTGCAGATCTGTAGAGAGGTCAGTGGTGTAATACTCTGCAGGAGATATCACTATGTATCAGGAGGTAGAGAGGACAGAGCGATGCTCTGCAGAGGTCACCAGTGTACTGATCTGCCTCCTGGCTCACGTTGCAGGTGGTGAGGTCTGTTTCAGCAGGATCGGATGTTTCACAGACAACGTTCCTTGGGCCGGGACGGTGGAGCGTCCGATCTCTAGGTTGCCGTGGTCTCCGGAGCAGATGAAAGTGAGATTCTTGCTTTTCACCAAAGCTAATCCCAACATCTTCCAGGTAAGAAACACAAAGAAGGGAAAGGAAATAATTTTTGAAGCCTTGCACGCCAAATATTAAGGATTAGCTACTTTTTCAGTTTATTTGCCAAATAGTTTTGCAACTTTTTGCATTTTTTCACCGCTCATTCCACCAAAAGTAGGCGGGTCAGTGGGTGTGGTTAGCCTGGCGAGCCGTCAGTACTCCAACGGCAGTTGCAAAAATTGTAGCAATCTCACTCCAGTAGGGGGCGGTGTAGAGTGTGCATGAGCATCTCAGGACAGAAGGGTTAGACTTGTAGCTGTGCCAAATTTCTCAAACCTGGTGTGACATTTCATACGTTTGTTGTAAATTTCAGCAAAAAAGAGTCCGATTGTAGGGTAATGAGGCTTTATGTCCACTGTACTGGCCCTTTAAATGAGCACAATCTTTTGATGGTTACGTGGCCTTGTTGATGGCTGACATGGCGTTTCTCCTGTCACATTATACAACTTACATCTGATCCCCTGCCGCGTACATGTCCACTGATGTCACTGATGATGTCACTGTGTCACTCTAACCTGATTTATCCCACTATCATCCGCAGGAGGTGAACGCTGCCAATCCTTCGACCATCTCATCCTCAAACTTCAGTGCCATCAAGAAGACGCACCTCATCATCCATGGCTACATTGATAAGGGGGAGGAGAGCTGGCTGATAGACATGTGTAAGGTGCGTGTCCTGCCTCACTACACGCTCCCTGCCGGGGTCACTGCAGTGCTCTGACATGTGTGATCTCTTCTATTTCCAGGCCATGTTACAGGTCCAGGACGTCAACTGTTTCTGCATCGACTGGAGCGGCGGCTCGCGGACTCTGTACACTCAGGCGGCCAATAACATCCGAGTGCTGGGGGCAGAAGTCGCTTATTTCATTGATGTTCTCTTGGTAGGTGGTTCACAGCAATGACCAAGACTGTATGATGGGGATTGTAGTTACTGAGTGATTAATATGTAAGGTTATTATATGGAATGGTACAGGGGTAGCGGGGTCCTGGGCAGAAGATTATAATGTAGTGTAGCCACCACTAGGGGGAGCTCACTACATACAGATTATACAGCCACCACTAGGGGGAGCTCACTACATACAGATTATACAGCCACCACTAGGGGGAGCTCACTACATACAGATTATACAGTCACCACTAGGAGGAGCTCACTACATACAGGTTATACAGTCACCACTAGAGGGAGCTCACTACATACAGATTATACAGTCTACTAGGGGGAGCTCATTACATACAGATTGTACAGTCACCACTAGAGGGAGCTCACTACATACAGATTATACAGTCACCACTAGGAGAAGCTCACTACATAGAGATTATACAGTCACCACTAGGGGGAGCTCACTACATACAGATTATACAGTCACCACTAGGGGGAGCTCACTACATACAGATTATACAGTCACCACTAGGAGGAGCTCACTACATACAGATTATACAGTCACCACTAGAGGGAGCTCACTACATACAGATTATACAGCCACCACTAGGGGGAGCTCACTACATACAGATTATACAGCCACCACTAGGAGGAGCTCACTACATACAGATTATACAGTCACCACTAGGAGGAGCTCACTACATACAGATTATACAGTCACCACTAGGAGGAACTCACTACATACAGATTATACAGTCACCACTAGAGGGAGATCACTACATACAGATTATACAGCCACCACTAGATAGAGCTCACTACATACAGATTATACAGCCACCACTAGGGGGAGCTCACTACATACAGATTATACAGTCACCAGTAGGGGGAGCTCACTACATACAGATTATACAGTCACCACTAGCAGGAGCTAACTACATACAGATTATACAGTCACCACTAGGAGGAGCTCACTACATACAGATTATACAGTCACCACTAGAGGAGCTCACTACATACAGATTATACAGTCACCAGTAGGGGGAGATCACTACATACAGATTATACAGTCACCACTAGATAGAGCTCACTACATACAGATTATACAGTCACCACTAGAGGGAGCTCACTACATACAGATTATACAGTCACCACTAGATAGAGCTCACTACATACAGATTATACAGTCACCACTAGGAGGAGCTCACTACATACAGATTATACAGTCACCACTAGAGGGAGCTCACTACATACAGATTATACAGTCACCACTAGGAGGAGCTCACTACATACAGGTTATACAGTCACCACTAGAGGGAGCTCACTACATACAGGTTATACAGTCACCACTAGGGGGAGCTCACTACATACAGATTATACAGTCACCACTAGAGGGAGCTCACTACATACAGATTATACAGTCACCACTAGGAGGAGCTCACTACATATAGATTATACAGCCACCACTAGGGGGAGCTCACTACATACAGATTATACAGCCACCACTAGGAGGAGCTCACTACATACAGATTATACAGTCACCAGTAGGGGGAGCTCACTACATACAGATTATACAGTCACCACTAGGAGGAGCTCACTACATACAGATTATACAGTCACCACTAGGGGGAGCTCACTACATACAGATTATACAGTCACCACTAGAGGGAGCTCACTACATACAGATTATACAGTCACCACTAGAGGGAGCTCACTACATACAGATTATACAGTCACCACTAGAGGGAGATCACTACATACAGATTATACAGTCACCACTAGATAGAGCTCACTACATACAGATTATACAGCCACCACTAGGGGGAGCTCACTACATACAGATTATACAGTCACCAGTAGGGGGAGCTCACTACATACAGATTATACAGTCACCACTAGGAGGAGCTCACTACATACAGATTATACAGTCACCACTAGATAGAGCTCACTACATACAGATTATACAGTCACCACTAGAGGGAGCTCACTACATACAGATTATACAGTCACCACTAGATAGAGCTCACTACATACAGATTATACAGTCACCACTAGGAGGAGCTCACTACATATAGATTATACAGTCACCACTAGAGGGAGCTCACTACATACAGATTATACAGTCACCACTAGAGGGAGCTCACTACATACAGATTATACAGACACCACTAGGAGGAGCTCACTACATACAGATTATACAGTCACCACTAGAGGGAGCTCACTACATACAGATTATACAGTCACCACTAGAGGGAGCTCACTACATACAGATTATACAGTCACCACTAGGGGGAGCTCACTACATACAGATTATACAGTCACCACTAGAGGGAGCTCACTACATACAGATTATACAGTCACCACTAGAGGGAGCTCACTACATACAGATTATACAGTCACCACTAGGGGGAGCTCACTACATACAGATTATACAGTCACCACTAGAGGGAGCTCACTACATACAGATTATACAGTCACCACTAGGAGGAGCTCACTACATACAGATTATACAGTCACCACTAGAGGGAGCTCACTACATACAGATTATACAGTCACCACTAGAGGGAGCTCACTACATACAGATTATAAAGTCACCACTAGGGGGAGCTCACTACATACAGATTATACAGTCACCACTAGGGGGAGCTCACTACATACAGATTATACAGTCACCACTAGGGGGAGCTCACTACATACAGATTATACAGTCACCACTAGAGGGAGCTCACTACTTACAGATTATACAGTCACCACTAGGGGGAGCTCACTACATACAGATTATACAGTCACCACTAGAGGGAGCTCACTACATACAGATTATACAGTCACCACTAGAGGGAGCTCACTACATACAGATTATACAGTCACCACTAGAGGAAGCTCACTACATATAGATTATACAGTCACCACTAGAGGGAGCTCACTACATACAGATTATACACTCACCACTAGGGGGAGCTCACTACATACAGATTATACAGTCACCACTAGGAGGAGCTCACTACATACAGATTATACAGTCACCACTAGGGGGAGCTCACTACATACAGATTATACAGTCACCACTAGGGAGAGCTCACTACATACAGATTATACAGTCACCACTAGGGGGAGCTCACTACATACAGATTATACAGTCACCACTAGGAGGAGCTCACTACATACAGATTATACAGTCACCACTAGGAGGAGCTCACTACATACAGATTATACAGTCACCACTAGAGGGAGCTCACTACATACAGATTATACAGTCACCACTAGGAGGAGCTCACTACATACAGATTATACAGTCACCACTAGAGGGAGCTCACTACATACAGATTATACAGTCACCACTAGAGGGAGCTCACTACATACAGATTATACAGTCACCACTAGAGGGAGCTCACTACATACAGATTATACAGTCACCACTAGAGGGAGCTCACTACATACAGATTATACAGTCACCACTGCATATATACAGTACAATAACAAAGTATTGCATAAATACAGCACTAAAATCAAGCTTACTACATAGATACGGTACAAGACCCATGAAGCAAGCAGACGTAATGTCTTATCTATGTTCTTTAACTATGTAGTAAGCTTGGTACTCATACTGTATCTATGTAGTAAGCATGTTTATGGTTCTGTGTCTATGTAGTAAGCTTGGTACCTCCACTGTATCTTGGGTTTCATAACCAGCCAGATATGATAGCAGCACCCTGGCACTACTAGGGTGGGAAGTACCATGATATTTGGATTTTTTTTGAGCCAAATAACACCAGCCTGCAGCATCCCCGTATGTTATCATTATCATCACAAGATAGGTTATTACTACTGGACCATACCCGGCTCTTCATTGCTCCGCTGGTGGCGGTCAGAACTAAAATAATTATGGTGGGATAGAGTTACGCTAGGTTCACACTAGCGTTCAAGTTTCCGTTCTTCGGGTCCGCTTGGGGACCTGAAAAATGGAAACCCAATCCACTTAATAAAAAGCGGTTACCCACAGAAACCCACGAACCCCATAGACTATAAAAATGCCTGAAAAATGCGGAGAGAGAAGTCCTGCTTGCATTTTAGTAAAAATAATATTATTTTGAATATTTAAAAAAAAAAAAAAGAACACTGTCACTGATGGTGAATGGAGTCCACTGAGTCTAAGGGAGTCCAATTAGTAGATCTGGAAAAAGAACAGAAAGATTTAATAAATAAATAAACCATTAGTAAAACATAAATAAACAATAAAATTAAAACAATCTGTAGTAGCCCCCAATTTGGGGTACAGAGTCCTGGAATGTGGCACATCTGGGGGCTCTGTGTGCCAGAGGGTGGGGATTCCTTTTATTATTGAAGGGGTCCCCACAATCAAAGGGTTAATCATCATCATGGCACAATTAACTCCTTGATGGGCAATCATTGATTCCATCTCTGATCACTGAGAGGGAATTGCACGAATACTACACCGCCGCTCCCCAGACACAGTGGGTGGTGTATACAGTATAGCGGACCTGACGTGTGCTTATTAGGGCTGGTATACAGACACAGTATAGTGGTCATAATGTTAGGGCTGTATATCTGTATAGGAGCCCTAACAAATGTCATGGCTGCTATACTGTACATTTAGACCAGATTCATTCTTGGGACTGGACAATTCTGAAATGAAACTTTACAGGTTTGACACTAAATATGAGGCTGTGGCCCCGGAGGACCCCTTCATTGTGACTGTATTCTCTGCTCTTGTGGTTTTCAGAGTAATTTTGGGTACTCTCCAGGAAATGTCCACGTCATCGGCCACAGTCTGGGGGCTCACGCGGCCGGAGAGGTCGGGAAGAGGAGGCGAGGAATCGCCAGAATTACAGGTTGGTTTGAGGCTTATGGTTTGACTTTTCATGTCCTCTGACATTGATGGGGTTACAGCTCAGCGTCATCACTGGGCTGTGAGGAACGCCTCCCTAACAGTACAAGGTTATGGAAGAGTCAGGGGGGCGTTCCTCACTGCCCAGCAATGATGCTAGGCTGTAAGGCCCACCCTTCTGACACTTAAGGGATATTGGTACCGAATCTAACAGCACCAATATCTCTGCAACCAGGGCAGTGCGCCGATCGCTTTCTAGCAGTATCTAACTCCTCTGTTGTCAGAGGAAATTGGGGAACACGCTTAGTCTTAGCTGAGCTCTACATGTGTAACACTGTTAATATGTCAGACCCGTGCTCAGGTGTCAGAGTTGCCCTTCTGGGTCATTATCCACATTGTCTATGGCTGGGCAGATGAATATTACTATGTATCTGGTCTCACCTCCTTGTAGGATAAGGGACGCTCATCTGGGGCAGACACTTGACCATCTGCCCATCCTTACAGGCATTTCATTGTATCCAGGATCCTCCTGCCTGCCACCCCCCATAGTTACCTTTACTCCCTGCCTATCTATAATCCAGGATCACTTACAGTCACTTTTTATTAATGTCCACAGGACTGGATCCCGCTGAACCCTATTTCCAGGGAACCCCAATTGAAGTGCGCCTGGACCCATCAGATGCCACTTTTGTTGATGTCATCCACACAGACGCTGCCCCCTTGATCCCTAATATAGGTGGGTATATTCCAGCAGGCGACACCTCAGGGTATAACTTATATTAGCACTTGTCTTACTTACAGGCCAACTGATAGGAGTTATTGTTTCCCAGGTTTAGGAATGAGTCAGCTGGCCGGACATATAGACTTCTTCCCAAATGGCGGAGAGGAAATGCCAGGATGTAAGAAGAACGCCCTCTCCCAGATTGTGGATATTGATGGGATCTGGCAAGGTGAAGATGTGACCTGCAGTCCTTTGTAACACCACAGATAACACAGTAATAACTCTCTGAGTACAGATAATGTAGTAGTGTCACCTGCAGTCCTATGTAACACCCCAGATAATACACAGTGATAATTCTCTGAGTACAGATAATGTAGTAGTGTCACCTGCAGTCCTATGTAACACCACAGATAACACAGTGATAACTCTCTGAGTACAGATAATGTAGTAGTGTCACCTGCAGTCCTATGTAACACCCCAGATAACACAGTGATAACTCTCTGAGTACAGATAATGTAGTAGTGTCACCTGAAGTCCTATGTAACACCACAGATAACACAGTGATAACTCTCTGAGTACAGATAATGTAGTAGATGTCACCTGCAGTCCTATGTAACACCACAGATAACACAGTGATAACTCTCTGAGTACAGATAATGTAGTAGTGTCACCTGCAGTCCTATGTAACACCACAGATAACACAGTGATAACTCTCTGAGTACAGATAATGTAGTAGTGTCACCTGCAGTCCTATGTAACACCACAGATAACACAGTGATAACTCTCTGAGTACAGATAATGTAGTAGTGTCACCTGCAGTCCTATGTAACACCACAGATAACACAGTGATAACTCTCTGAGTACAGATAATGTAGTAGATGTCACCTGCAGTCCTATGTAACACCACAGATAACACAGTGATAACTCTCTGAGTACAGATAATGTAGTAGGTGTCACCTGCAGTCCTATGTAACACCACAGGTAACACAGTGATAACTCTCTGAGTACAGATAATGTAGTAGATGTCACCTGCAGTCCTATGTAACACCACAGATAACATACAGTGATAACTCTCTGAGTACAGATAATGTAGTAGATGTCACCTGCAGTCCTATGTAACACCACAGATAACACAGTGATAACTCTCTGAGTACAGATAATGTAGTAGTGTCACCTGCAGTCCTATGTAACACCACAGATAACACACAGTGATAACTTTCTGAGTACAGATAATGTAGTAGATGTCACCTGCAGTCCTATGTAACACCACAGATAACACAGTGATAACTCTCTGAGTACAGATAATGTAGTAGATGTCACCTGCAGTCCTATGTAACACCACAGATAACACAGTGATAACTCTCTGAGTACAGATAATGTAGGAGATGTCACCTGCAGTCCTATGTAACACCACAGATAACACAGAGATAACTCTCTGAGTACAGATAATGTAGTAGTGTCACCTGCAGTCCTATGTAACACCACAGATAACACAGTGATAACTCTCTGAGTACAGATAATGTAGTAGTGTCACCTGCAGTCCTATGTAACACCACAGATAACACACAGTGATAACTCTCTGAGTACAGGTAATGTAGTAGATGTCACCTGCAGTCCTATGTAACACCACAGATAACACAGTGATAACTCTCTGAGTACAGATAATGTAGTAGATGTCACCTGCAGTCCTATGTAACACCACAGATAACACAGTGATAACTCTCTGAGTACAGATAATGTAGTAGGTGTCACCTGCAGTCCTATGTAACACCACAGATAACACAGTGATAACTCTCTGAGTACAGATAATGTAGTAGTGTCACCTGCAGTCCTATGTAACACCACAGATAACACAGTGATAACTCTCTGAGTACAGATAATGTAGTAGTGTCAACTGCAGTCCTATGTAACACCACAGATAACACAGTGATAACTCTCTGAGTACAGATAATGTAGTAGATGTCACCTGCAGGCCTATGTAACACCACAGATAACACAGTGATAACTCTCTGAGTACAGATAATGTAGTAGTGTCACCTGCAGTCCTATGTAACACCACAGATAACACAGTGATAACTCTCTGAGTACAGGTAATGTAGTAGATGTCACCTGCAGTCCTATGTAACGCCACAGATAACACAGTGATAACTCTCTGAGTACAGATAATGTAGTAGATGTCACCTGCAGTCCTATGTAACACCACAGATAACACAGTGATAACTCTCTGAGTACAGATAATGTAGTAGATGTGACCTGCAGTCCTATGTAACACCACAGATAACACAGTGATAACTCTCTGAGTACAGATAATGTAGTAGTGTCACCTGCAGTCCTATGTAACACCACAGATAACACAGTGATAACTCTCTGAGCACAGATAATGTAGTAGATGTCACCTGCAGTCCTATGTAACACCACAGATAACACAGTGATAACTCTCTGAGTACAGATAATGTAGTAGATGTCACCTGCAGTCCTATGTAACACCACAGATAACAGTAGAACTATCTTTGCTGTTTCCGGCAGGCACTCGGGATTTCGTCGCCTGCAATCACCTGCGCAGTTACAAGTATTACACGGAGAGTATCCTGAAGCCGGACGCCTTTGTTGGGTTCCCCAGCTCCACATACAGCTCATTCATATCTGTAGGTTTTTGCTTGTGGGGGTCACATAGTTTGATAATTTGGTAAATCTCCTGTGTGATATGACTATCCTGCTATGTAGCAAATGTTTGTGTAAGTTGTACTGGGAGCTATACTGGTTGTCATCCAGCTTTCCCAGTATCAGATATTACTGAGAAAAAGCTGGGTGACAGATAAGGAGACTTCAGGGGTTGGGGGTGTCAGGAACCTCTTTACCCTCGATGTCTAGCTGATCTTTATCTTCTCTGCTCTGTTTTAGGGGTCGGGGTTCCCGTGCCCCAGCGGTGGATGCCCACTAATGGGTCACTATGCTGATGGTTACAGAGGGGCCACCGGCCAGAAGTTCTATCTGACAACCGGAGATCAGTCCGGCAGCTTCGCTCGTAGGTTTCATTTCCTCACCGGTTTATCTTCTTTGTGTCAGTAAATGGGGACTTTCATAATTTACATTCATAGCCTGAAACCCATCCTCTCCTGATACTTTTTACAGCTGAAGGTTTGCTACATTTGTTTATAGTCTAACAATAATCTGTTCACACCTGCGTTCAGCTTTCCCCCAAGCAGACCCGAGAAACGGAAATCTAATCCGCTTAAAAAGTCGTTACCTGCGGAATCCTGCGGATCCCATAGACTATAATGGGGTCAGGAGGGTTTCTGTCCAGTTTCCGCTCGAAAAATGAGAAAAGTCGTGCTTGCAGCCTGAGACAGACAGATACACTGCAGACTTGTTTAGCTCACAGAAGACTGACTAGACTGGATACATTGTAACAAGTCATCAGCCTCAGTCATGATAAAACTTAGAGCAGGGTTTGGTGTCCTGTGACAGACGAGTTTCTCTTCTTTCATGTGACACCAAAACGACTGTTCTAGTTTTATAATGCCCTAGATATAATAGTTGGAAGTGACCCCCTCCAAGCCTCAGCTTCCCTTCATTATAGAAGAGCCTCTCTGTAACCCAGTGAGAAGAAACCAGGGAAAGAATACAGAAGGGACCGGGAGTGGATTTCATGGAATGGAGCCAAAATATATATATATATATATATCTAGTAAAACCTACTAATATAAGCTGCACAATGTAATAATATAATATATACAACATATATAGAATATAAATAACAATAATATGTTACACATAAAATAACCATACCCTACACACCGTATAACCCGCGGTCTCTTCCTGTCATCCCTCCAGGCTGGAGATACAAGGTCACGGTCCAGGTCTCGGGTTCTCTGAATGTTCAGGGATACTTCCATGTTTCTTTGTTTGGTCCTAATGGGAACACTCGGCAATATCAAATCTACAGGTGAGTAAAGTGACAATGATTGGGGCAGATTCTGTATGCCAGTCTTAAGAAAGGCAATAACAAAAGCAAGGCATGGCTGATTTAGGAATAAGCTCCGGCCTCCCCGTAAACGAGGTGCCCTCTATGCCAGTTCCTAAGATTTCCATTATAAGTTATGACAGAAATCTTGCATGAGTTAATAAATATATCAGGTCAGGGTGTACAATGTAGCAAGAGAAATGTGCTACGCAATGTCATCTCTATGCCATAAAACTGGTGACTGATAAATTTATATTAGTATCTATGTGCAGAGGAAGTGTCCTTATAATGCTATGCTGTGGTCACTTAGTGCCAGTGTCCACTTTATGCTGTACTGTGCCATTCAGGGCCATGAATTGCCCATATAGTGCCATACTTTAAGAAACAAACCCATACATCATGGCTACAGTGCCCATAGAGTGCTGTACATGTCACATGTAATGATCTGACGCAGGCGCTGACATTCTGACCCTCCATCTCATATACACTTATGGTGTCCTGCAGACCAGCACCAGACAGGGGGGTGCTGCTGTGTACTGATACAGAACATTGTAACAACCCCTCATATACAGGTCAGAGCAGGACGAGGTCAGGACAGGAGACAGGTGTGTGCGGCTGTGCACTGATACAGGACATTGTAACAAACCCTCAGATACAGATCAGAGCAGGACGAGGTCAGTACAGGAGAGTGCTGCTGTGCACTGATACAGAATATTGTAACAACCCCTCATATACAGATCAGAGCAGGACGAGGTCAGGACAGGAGACAGGAGAGTGCTGCTATATACTGATACAGAACATTGTAACAACCCCTCATATACAGGTCAGAGCAGGACGAGGTCAGGACAGGAGACAGGAGAGTGCTGCTGTGCACTGATACAGGACATTGTAACAAACCCTCATATACAGGTCATAGCAGGACGAGGTCAGGACAGGAGACAGGTGTGTGCGGCTGTGCACTGATACAGGACACTGTAACAACCCCTCATATACAGGTCAGAGCAGGACGAGGTCAGGACAGGAGACGGGAGTGCGGCTGTGCACTGATACAGAACATTGTAACAACCCCTCATATACAGGTCAGAGCAGGACGAGGTCAGGACAGGAGACAGGAGAGTGCTGCTGTGCACTGATACAGGACATTGTAACAAACCCTCATATACAGGTCATAGCAGGACGAGGTCAGGACAGGAGACAGGTGTGTGCGGCTGTGCACTGATACAGGACACTGTAACAACCCCTCATATACAGGTCAGAGCAGGACGAGGTCAGGACAGGAGACAGGGAAGTGCGGCTGTGCACTGATACAGGACATTGTAACAAACCCTCAGATACATCTCAGAGCAGGTTTTTAGCCTCTAAATACTCAGACACACAGGAAATGAAAATCAAAATACATCAGGAGTTGGAGCAGACGCCGGCCCTTTAAAACCTCTACATATTAAGAAGCAAAACATCATATTGCACAGTATAGCTGCAGGTGAACCGCACAGCCCAGCATTCTCTGTCCATCTCACATGGCAGGGCTGCAGCTTGTAGTTCTCGGCCTTGTCTGTCCTGTAGGAGAATGAGGGTTATACTGATCGTGTTCTTCCCGCTTGCAGTGGATACATCAACACAGGGAACGCGTACACGCAGTACATTGATGTAGAGAGCGATGTCGGGGCCCTCAACAGAGTCAAATTCATCTGGAACAATAAAATCATTAACCCTCTGTTCCCCACTATTGGGGCATCATCTATAACTGTCCAGTATGGAAAAGATAGCAAAATGTAAGTGACCCGTGTTACACACCCCAAACTACTCCATGTCCAATCCTGATGCCCTATGAGACCTTGTATATACATCACATCTATGATACATTGTTATGGGGGCACATACTATAGAGGCCGCACCTCCTCACATCACATGGCTCTATATGATACATTGTTATGGGGGCACATACTATAGAGGCCGCACCTCCTATCCTCACATTACATGGCTCTATATGATACATTGTTATGGGGGCACATACTATAGAGGCCGCACATCCTCACATCACATGGCTCTATATGATACATTGTTATGGGGACACATACTATAGAGGCCGCACATCCTCACATCACATGGCTCTATATGATACATTGTTATGGGGACACATACTATAGAGGCCGCACATCCTTACATCACATGGCTCTATATGATATATTGTTATGGGGGCACATACTATAGAGGCCGCACATCCTCACATCACATTACATGGCTCTATATGATACATTGTTATGGGGGCACATACTATAGAGGCCGCATCTCCTCACATCACATGGCTCTATATGACACATTGTTATGGGGGCACATACTATAGAGGCTGCACCTCCTCACATCACATGGCTCTATATGACACATTGTTATGGGGGCACATACTATAGAGGCCGCACCTCCTCACATCACATGGCTCTATATGATACATTGTTATGGGGGCACATACTATAGAGGCCGCACCTCCTATCCTCACATTACATGGCTCTATATGATACATTGTTATGGGGGCACATACTATAGAGGCCGCACCTCCTCACATCACATGGCTCTATATGATACATTGTTATGGGGACACATACTATAGAGGCCGCACCTCCTCACATCACATGGCTCTATATGATATATTGTTATGGGGGCACATACTATAGAGGCCGCACCTCCTCACATCACATGGCTCTATATGATACATTGTTATGGGGACACATACTATAGAGGCCGCACCTCCTCACATCACATGGCTCTATATGATACATTGTTATGGGGGCACATACTATAGAGGCCGCACCTCCTCACATCACATGGCTCTATATGATACATTGTTATGGGGACACATACTATAGAGGCCGCACCTCCTATCCTCACATCACATGGCTCTATATGATACATTGTTATGGGGACACATACTATAGAGGCCGCACCTCCTATCCTCACATCACATGGCTCTATATGATACATTGTTATGGGGACACATACTATAGAGGCCGCACCTCCTCACATCACATGGCTCTATATGATACATTGTTATGGGGACACATACTATAGAGGCCGCACCTCCTATCCTCACATCACATGGCTCTATATGATACATTGTTATGGGGGCACATACTATAGAGGCCGCACATCCTCACATCACATGGCTCTATATGATACATTGTTATGGGGGCACATACTATAGAGGCCGCACATCCTTACATCACATGGCTCTATATGATATATTGTTATGGGGACACATACTATAGAGGCCGCACCTCCTATCCTCACATCACATGGCTCTATATGATACATTGTTATGGGGGCACATACTATAGAGGCCGCACCTCCTATCCTCACATTACATGGCTCTATATGATACATTGTTATGGGGGCACATACTATAGAGGCCGCACCTCCTCACATCACATGGCTCTATATGATACATTGTTATGGGGACACATACTATAGAGGCCGCACCTCCTATCCTCACATCACATGGCTCTATATGATACATTGTTACATTGTTATGGGGACACATACTTTAGAGGCCGCACCTCCTATCCTCACATCACATGGCTCTATATGATACATTGTTATGGGGGCACATACTATAGAGGCCGCACCTCCTCACATCACATGGCTCTATGTGATATATTGTTATGGGGGCACATACTATAGAGGCCGCACCTCCTATCCTCACATTACATGGCTCTATATGATACATTGTTATGGGGACACATACTATAGAGGCCGCACCTCCTCACATCACATGGCTCTATGTGATATATTGTTATGGGGGCACATACTATAGAGGCCGCACCTCCTATCCTCACATTACATGGCTCTATATGATACATTGTTATGGGGACACATACTATAGAGGCCGCACCTCCTCACATCACATGGCTCTATATGACACATTGTTATGGGGACACATACTATAGAGGCCGCACCTCCTCACATCACATGGCTCTATATGATATATTGTTATGGGGACACATACTATAGAGGCCGCACCTCCTATCCTCACATCACATGGCTCTATATGATACATTGTTATGGGGACACATACTATAGAGGCCGCACATCCTCACATCACATGGCTCTATATGATATATTGTTATGGGGGCACATACTATAGAGGCCGCACCTCCTCACATCACATGGCTCTATATGATACATTGTTATGGGGGCACATACTATAGAGGCCGCACCTCCTCACATCACATGGCTCTATATGATACATTGTTATGGGGACACATACTATAGAGGCCGCACCTCCTCACATCACATGGCTCTATATGATACATTGTTATGGGGGCACATACTATAGAGGCCGCACCTCCTCACATCACATGGCTCTATATGATACATTGTTATGGGGACACATACTATAGAGGCCGCACCTCCTATCCTCACATCACATGGCTCTATATGATACATTGTTATGGGGACACATACTATAGAGGCCGCACCTCCTATCCTCACATCACATGGCTCTATATGATACATTGTTATGGGGACACATACTATAGAGGCCGCACCTCCTCACATCACATGGCTCTATATGATACATTGTTATGGGGACACATACTATAGAGGCCGCACCTCCTATCCTCACATCACATGGCTCTATATGATACATTGTTATGGGGGCACATACTATAGAGGCCGCACATCCTCACATCACATGGCTCTATATGATACATTGTTATGGGGGCACATACTATAGAGGCCGCACATCCTTACATCACATGGCTCTATATGATATATTGTTATGGGGACACATACTATAGAGGCCGCACCTCCTATCCTCACATCACATGGCTCTATATGATACATTGTTATGGGGGCACATACTATAGAGGCCGCACCTCCTATCCTCACATTACATGGCTCTATATGATACATTGTTATGGGGGCACATACTATAGAGGCCGCACCTCCTCACATCACATGGCTCTATATGATACATTGTTATGGGGACACATACTATAGAGGCCGCACCTCCTATCCTCACATCACATGGCTCTATATGATACATTGTTACATTGTTATGGGGACACATACTTTAGAGGCCGCACCTCCTATCCTCACATCACATGGCTCTATATGATACATTGTTATGGGGGCACATACTATAGAGGCCGCACCTCCTCACATCACATGGCTCTATATGATACATTGTTATGGGGGCACATACTATAGAGGCCGCACCTCCTCACATCACATGGCTCTATGTGATATATTGTTATGGGGGCACATACTATAGAGGCCGCACCTCCTATCCTCACATTACATGGCTCTATATGATACATTGTTATGGGGACACATACTATAGAGGCCGCACCTCCTCACATCACATGGCTCTATGTGATATATTGTTATGGGGGCACATACTATAGAGGCCGCACCTCCTATCCTCACATTACATGGCTCTATATGATACATTGTTATGGGGACACATACTATAGAGGCCGCACCTCCTCACATCACATGGCTCTATATGACACATTGTTATGGGGACACATACTATAGAGGCCGCACCTCCTCACATCACATGGCTCTATATGATACATTGTTATGGGGACACATACTATAGAGGCCGCACATCCTCACATCACATGGCTCTATATGATATATTGTTATGGGGGCACATACTATAGAGGCCGCACCTCCTCACATCACATGGCTCTATATGATACATTGTTATGGGGGCACATACTATAGAGGCCGCACCTCCTCACATCACATGGCTCTATGTGATATATTGTTATGGGGGCACATACTATAGAGGCCGCACCTCCTATCCTCACATTACATGGCTCTATATGATACATTGTTATGGGGGCACATACTATAGAGGCCGCACCTCCTCACATCACATGGCTCTATATGATACATTGTTATGGGGACACATACTATAGAGGCCGCACATCCTCACATCACATGGCTCTATATGATATATTGTTATGGGGGCACATACTATAGAGGCCGCACCTCCTCACATCACATGGCTCTATATGATACATTGTTATGGGGACACATACTATAGAGGCCGCACCTCCTCACATCACATGGCTCTATATGATACATTGTTATGGGGGCACATACTATAGAGGCCGCACCTCCTCACATCACATGGCTCTATATGATACATTGTTATGGGGACACATACTATAGAGGCCGCACCTCCTCACATCACATGGCTCTATGTGATATATTGTTATGGGGGCACATACTATAGAGGCCGCACCTCCTATCCTCACATTACATGGCTCTATATGATACATTGTTATGGGGACACATACTATAGAGGCCGCACCTCCTCACATCACATGGCTCTATATGACACATTGTTATGGGGACACATACTATAGAGGCCGCACCTCCTCACATCACATGGCTCTATATGATACATTGTTATGGGGACACATACTATAGAGGCCGCACATCCTCACATCACATGGCTCTATATGATATATTGTTATGGGGGCACATACTATAGAGGCCGCACCTCCTCACATCACATGGCTCTATATGATACATTGTTATGGGGACACATACTATAGAGGCCGCACCTCCTCACATCACATGGCTCTATATGATACATTGTTATGGGGGCACATACTATAGAGGCCGCACCTCCTCACATCACATGGCTCTATATGATACATTGTTATGGGGACACATACTATAGAGGCCGCACCTCCTATCCTCACATCACATGGCTCTATATGATACATTGTTATGGGGACACATACTATAGAGGCCGCACCTCCTATCCTCACATCACATGGCTCTATATGATACATTGTTATGGGGACACATACTATAGAGGCCGCACCTCCTATCCTCACATCACATGGCTCTATATGATACATTGTTATGGGGGCACATACTATAGAGGCCGCACCTCCTCACATCACATGGCTCTATATGATATATTGTTATGGGGGCACATACTATAGAGGCCGCACCTCCTATCCTCACATTACATGGCTCTATATGATACATTGTTATGGGGGCACATACTATAGAGGCCGCACCTCCTCACATCACATGGCTCTATATGACACATTGTTATGGGGACACATACTATAGAGGCCGCACCTCCTCACATCACATGGCTCTATATGATACATTGTTATGGGGGCACATACTATAGAGGCCGCACCTCCTATCCTCACATCACATGGCTCTATATGATACATTGTTATGGGGACACATACTATAGAGGCCGCACATCCTCACATCACATGGCTCTATATGATACATTGTTATGGGGGCACATACTATAGAGGCCGCACCTCCTATCCTCACATCACATGGCTCTATATGATACATTGTTATGGGGACACATACTATAGAGGCCGCACCTCCTCACATCACATGGCTCTATATGATACATTGTTATGGGGACACATACTATAGAGGCCGCACCTCCTATCCTCACATTACATGGCTCTATATGATACATTGTTATGGGGGCACATACTATAGAGGCCGCACATCCTTACATCACATGGCTCTATATGATACATTGTTATGGGGACACATACTATAGAGGCCGCACCTCCTCACATCACATGGCTCTATATGATACATTGTTATGGGGACACATACTATAGAGGCCGCACATCCTCACATCACATGGCTCTATATGACACATTGTTATGGGGGCACATACTATAGAGGCCGCACCTCCTCACATCACATGGCTCTATATGATACATTGTTATGGGGGCACATACTATAGAGGCCGCACCTCCTATCCTCACATCACATAGCTCTATATGATACATTGTTATGGGGGCACATACTATAGAGGCCGCACCTCCTCACATCACATGGCTCTATATGATACATTGTTATGGGGACACATACTATAGAGGCCGCACCTCCTATCCTCACATCACATGGCTCTATATGATACATTGTTATGGGGACACATACTATAGAGGCCGCACCTCCTCACATCACATGGCTCTATATGATACATTGTTATGGGGACACATACTATAGAGGCCGCACCTCCTCACATCACATGGCTCTATATGATACATTGTTATGGGGACACATACTATAGAGGCCGCACATCCTCACATCACATGGCTCTATATGACACATTGTTATGGGGGCACATACTATAGAGGCCGCACCTCCTCACATCACATGGCTCTATATGATACATTGTTATGGGGGCACATACTATAGAGGCCGCACCTCCTATCCTCACATCACATAGCTCTATATGATACATTGTTATGGGGGCACATACTATAGAGGCCGCACCTCCTCACATCACATGGCTCTATATGATACATTGTTATGGGGACACATACTATAGAGGCCGCACCTCCTATCCTCACATCACATGGCTCTATATGATACATTGTTATGGGGACACATACTATAGAGGCCGCACCTCCTCACATCACATGGCTCTATATGATACATTGTTATGGGGACACATACTATAGAGGCCGTAGATGGGCCACAGATGGCCTCGGCAGGTTTAACCCCTTGTAATCTTCCCTTGCAGGTATAAATTTTGCGGCAGCGGTACGGTCAGAGAAGAAGTGCTGCAGACCCTCAATCCCTGCTAAATCTTCTGTAAAATAAAGATCTTTCTGTAAATTGTCTGTGAGTTTTTCCTGCCAGGTGTGAGGAGCAGTGACCCAAGTGTGGCCGGCTAGCGTAGTGTGATATATAGATCCCCCTGTGCCTGCTGTACCTCACGCCTCCTACAGAGGGCAGTCTGGAGGTTTGGGCCTTGTATTGTGGTATCATTGGTGATGTTGGTTAATACTCCAGTCACATCATGAAAAGGAGCCTGAAGCAGCCCGTTGTGATCCCACATCCCCAAGGAGCGGGGGCGGCCATGTCACCTATAATGTGCCAGCATTCTGCCACTTACCACTAACGATTCAGGAGAGTTGGCAAATATGGCCAACAAGATCAAGGTGTAATGGAGTTGTCTGTGAGTGGAGGATCTTCTGGGCCACGTACGTGGATGACCATGGACCACAACATGAGCAGATCTACAGACAACCCGGGACATCCAAGGTGTTAGAGATCAGAAATTTGAACTTTTTTGAACTTTTGGTCTGACCCAGTAAAGATGGGACGTGAAGGTTTGCTGATCCCTTGTGTTACCCTGTCATATGTAGGACAAACTGCACAAGTGTTGTGTAATTGTCTCAGTGGCCTCACTATATACTCGCTATATATACTCACTATAAATACTCACTATATATATTCACTATATACTCACTACGTACAGTGCTGGCCAAAAGTATTGGCACCCCTGCAATTCTGTCAGATAATACTCCATTTCTTCCAGAAAATGATTGCAATCACAAATGCTTTGGTAATAATATCTTCATTTAATTTGTCGTCAATGGAAAACCACAAAAAGAATTGTCAAAAAGCCAAATTGGATATAATTCCACACCACACATAAAAAAGGGGGTGGACAAAAGTATTGGCACCCTTTGAAAAATCATGTGATGCTTCTCTAATTTGTGTAATTAACAGCACCTGTTACTTCCCTGTGGCACATAACAGGTGGCGGCAATAACTAAATCACACTTGCAGCCAGTTGAAATGGATTAAAGTTGACTCAACCTCTGTCCTTTGTCCTTGTGTGTACCACATTGAGCATGGAGAAAAGAAAGAAGACCAAAGAACTGTCTGAGGACTTGAGAAGTAAAATTGTGAGGAAGCATGAGCAATCTCAAGGCTACAAGTCCATCTCCAAAGACCTGAATGTTCCTGTGTCTACCGTGCGCAGTGTCATCAAGAAGTGTAAAGCCCATGGCACTGTGGCTAACCTCCCTAGATGTGGACGCAAAAGAAAGATTGTGTGGATGGTGGCTAAAGAACCTCGACTAACATCCAAACAAGTTCTAGCTGCCCTGCAGTCCGAGGGTACAACAGTGTCAACCCGTACTATCCGTCGGCGTCTGAATGAAAAGGGACTCTATGGTAGGATACCCAGGAAGACCCCACTTCTGACCCAGAGACAGAAAAAAGCCAAAACTTACCTGAGAAAGCCAAAAACTTTTTGGAAGAATGTTCTCTGGTCAGATGAGACAAAAGTAGAGCTTTTTGGGAAAAGGCATCAACATAGAGTTTACAGGAAAAAAAAAGAGGCCTTCAAAGAAAAGAACATGGTCCCTACAGTCAGACATGGCGGAGGTTCCCTGATGTTTTGGGGTTGCTTTGCTGCCTCTGACACTGGACTGCTTGACCGTGTGCATGGCATTATGAAGTCTGCAGCATAATGTAGGGCCCAGTGTGAGAAAGCTGGGTCTCCCTCAGAGGTCATGGGTCTTCCAGCAGGACAATGACCCAAAACACACTTCAAAAAGCACTAGAAAATGGTTTGAGAGAAAGCACTGGAGACTTGTAAAGTGGCAGCAATGAGTCCAGACCTGAATCCCATAGAACACCCAAGGAGAGATCTCACAATGGCAGTTTGGAGAAGGCGCCTTCACATCTCAGGGACCTGGAGAAATTCCAGCAGAGCATTGGAAGAAACTCATTGATGGTTACCGGAAGCGGTTGTTCGCAGTTATTTTGTCTAAAGGTTGCGCTACCAAGTATTACGCTGAGGGTGCCAATACTTTTGTCCGGCCCATTTTTGGAGTTTTGTGGACAATGATCAATGATTTGACTTTTTTTTTCATTCTCTTTTGTGTTTTTTCATTGCAAGCAAAATAAATGAAGATCTTATTACCAAGGCATTTGTGATTGCCATCATTTTCTGGAAGAAATTGAGTATTATCTGACAGAATTGCAGGGGTGCCAATACTTTTGGCCAGCACTATATACTTGCTATATATACTCGCTATAAATACTCACTATATATATATATATACTCGCTATATATACTCACTATATACTCACTACATACTCACTACATATATTCACTATATACTCACTATATACTCACTACATACTCACTATATACTCACTACATATACTCACTATATATATTCACTATATATGACAAGGTTTATTGAGACACCACACCATCCACCACAAACTGAACAATAAACATCAGAATCCTTGTGGGAGATTTTTTTGTATTTACAAACTAGAGACAATAAATCCTGATGACCTGAGTAACAATCCTGGAATTGTAAAGAGCCAAAAACTGTTCAAATGCTCCAAAAACTAAGACGGGTCAACTGAATTTATTCCGAAAACCTCAACACTGACATCTTGTGTGAAGCATCACAAGTAACCGAAATTCCGGGTATCACGAGGCCCTCTTGTGGCCAGCAATGTTTATAGCAGCTGTATAGACGTCACGTGGGCTGTGGACCTCTAGTGGTGATTTTGGTAAACAGGGCAAAGTTTTTGCCTTCCACAGTTCACTTGCTAAACCAGCACTAATAGACAACACTGGGGCAGATTTCTTATGTCCCTTACCTCTGTTATCTGGTGTACAAGGCATAAAAAGTTGCAATTTTTGCGCAAAACGCAGCTTTGCACAAAAAAGTGACTTTTTTACATTTTCACCACCTTCATCACTTTCCTCAAAAGGAGACGCATTGAAAATGTCCCCCAGGGCTATGAAGACTGGTGATAGTGATGTCAGTCTTCAGAAATCTGCCGCGTTGTATCTGGATTGTCTGTTCTTATCTCTTGTATCTGATTAATTTACTCTTATTATTATCATCATCATCATGAGGAATCCTATAACACTTACTGTGTAGTTCCTAATAAGTCCTCTTGTAGTCTTGTAGTGTTGTACTCCCTGCTGGTTACTCCATTACTGCTCTATGTGAACGCCGTGCTCTTCGGGATATTAGAAAACAATATTCTGAATTATACCTAACTCACCAAGCCTCATCCTATACAGTGGCGTACCTCCAATGGAGGCAGACCACATAGATGCTATGGGGCCAGGAGACAAGGGGGGACCAATTGAATTTAGATGGCTCCACCTCCTGACCAGTTAGCCTCAGATAGACCCGCCTCCCGACCAGTTCGCCTGTGGTTGGCAGGCCTGCTTACTCAAACAGCTTTTGATTTGGCCAGAACTGTCAGGAGTCGCTGCTGCTTGTTGGCCAGTGGAATCACTTTGACAGATTTTCTGCTATGTCAGGGTGACAGGGCTGCGTGGAATTGAGGAGGGGGTGACAGGGCTGCGGGGAGTTGAGGAGGGGGTGAAAGGACTGCGGGGAATTGAGGAGGGGGTGACAGGGCTGCGGGGAGTTGAGGAGGGGGTGAAAAGACTGCGGGGAATTGAGGAGGGGGTAACAGGGCTGTGGGGAGTTGAGGAGGGGGTGACGGGGCTGCGGGGAATTGAGGAGGGGGGTGACGGGGCTGCGGGGAATTGAGGGGGGTGACGGGGCTGCGGGGAATTGAGGAGGGGGTGACGGGGCTGCGTGGAATTGAGGAGGGGGGTGACGGGGCTGCGGGGAATTGAGGGGGGTGACGGGGCTGCGGGGAATTGAGGAGGGGGTGACGGGGCTGCAGGGAATTGAGGAGGGGGTGACAAGGCTGTGGGAAATTGAGGAGGGGGTGACGGGGCTGCGGGGAATTGAGGAGGGGGTGACGGGGCTGCGGGGAATTGAGGAGAGGGGTGACAGGGCTGCGGGGAATTGAGGGGTGACGGGGCTGCAGGGAATTGAGGAGGGGGTGACGGGGCTGCGGGGAATTAAGGAGGGGGTGACAAGGCTGCGGGGAATTGAGGGGTGACGGGGCTGTAGGGATTTGAGGAGAGGGGTGACGGGGCTGCGGAGAAATGATGAGGGGGTGACGGGACTGCGAGGAATTGAGGAGGGGGGGTGACAGGGCTGTGGTGAATTGAGGAGGGGGGGTGACAGGGCTGTGGGGAATTCAGGAGGGGGTGATGGGGCTGCGGGGAATTGAGGAGGGGGGTGACGGGGCTGCAGGGAATTGAGGAGGGGGTGACGGGGCTGCGGGGAATTGAGGAGGGGGTGACGGGGCTGTGGGGAATTCAGGAGGGGGGTGATGGGGCTGCGGGGAATTGAGGAGGGGGGTGACGGGGCTGCAGGGAATTGAGGAGGGGGTGACGGGGCTGCGGGGAATTGAGGAGGGGGTGACGGGGCTGCGGGGAATTGAGGAGGGGGTGACGGGGCTGCAGGGAATTGAGGAGGGGGGTGACAAGGCTGTGGGAAATTGAGGAGGGGGTGACGGTGTGAACCGAGAGCAAGGCAGGTGGTTTGGACTCCGCAACCAGAAATGAACGCACACGCGGTAGTTCAAGAAAAAAATATATATTTACTATAAGTTAATAAAGGTTAGTTAAAGGTAAAATGACAGGGATAAAGACAAGCAAAATATACAATATAGCATGAACAATTTCAAGGCAAATTCTGCAATGGTTTCTACTTTTACTCTGTCCACTTCTGCAGTATGGACACTGAATGAACAATATACTCAAAACTATCCCTAACTGACCCTGACATCACATTTGGGCGCACCCCCTTTTCCCCAGTGGTCCAGGTGGACCGCTTACAGTCTGTAGAAACGCGCGGTGGGGCCCAAAGTCGTTCCTTTCTTTTATAGTGAAGCGTCCTCTCCTCACTGTTATCAGGATCTCAGGAGAAATGAAGTCCTCTTTAACAGGGAAACCCAATGAATGCAATGTAATCCAACAGCAGATTCTACTCAGCACACTGACAGTCCTGCCGAATCCATACACTGAGCTGGGATGTAAGCCGGGGTTTAGCAGGTGCTGTCCAGTACATCAACAGCACTGCGAGTCTCTATCTGTGGTATCCATATACACAGTCACAATGTCAGTCTCACTGATCAGCCACTGAGCACAGTTCCTTTCACGTGGACTCACTAGTCCTGTTGTCTCTTTACACTCTGTTTGTCTCTGGACCAAGATACAGCTTAGCTGTACAGAAAAATCTCCACACCAGTTCAACACAGCACAGACACCTGTCTTCTCTATTGCCAAGATGGCTGCTGCTCTCTGTCTCGTCACTTCCTGCTTCTCTGCTCACACTCTGTCTGCAGAACAGGCAAGCTGACATAAAAGGGGGGGGGGTCTCACTCCAGCATCATGTCACAATTACAATGGCTGCTGTCTTAAAGGAACAGAATCACAGAAATACATTCAACATTAACAGTTTATACAGACAAATGAAGCTTAGGACAACATTGGCTGTCTCTTACACACTGACTGATAATACCTCCATACACTGATAATACCCCCATACACTGACTGATAATACCTCCATACACTGACTGATAATACCCCCATACACTGACTGATAATACCCCCATACACTGACTGATAATACCTCCATACACTGACTGATAATACCCCCATACACTTGTGAACCGAGAGCAAGGCAGGTGGTTTGGACTCCACAACCAGAAATGAACGCACACGCGGTAGTTCAAGAAAAGAATATATATTTACTATAAGTTAATAAAGGCTAGTTAAAGGTAAAATGACAGTGATAAAGACAAGCAAAATATACAATATAGCATGAACAATTTCAAGGCAAATTCTGCAATGGTTTCTACTTTTACTCTGTCCACTTCTGCAGTATGGACACTGAATGAACAATATACTCAAAACTATCCCTAACTGACCCTGACTTCACATTTGGGTGCACCCCCTTTTCCCCAGTGGTCCAGGTGGACCGCTTACAGTCCGTAGAAGCGCGCGGTGGGGCCCAAAGTCGGTCCTTTCTTTTATAGTGAAGCGTCCTCTCCTCACGGTTATCAGGATCTTGGGAGAAATGAAGTCCTCTTTAACAGGGAAACCCAATGAATGCAATGTAATCCAACAGCAGATTCCACTCAGCACACTGACAGTCCTGCCGAATCCATACACTGAGCTGGGATGTAAGCCGGGGTTTAGCAGGTGCTGTCCAGTACATCAACAGCACTGCGAGTCTCTATCTGTGGTATCCATATACACAGTCACAATGTCAGTCTCACTGATCAGCCACTGAGCACAGTTCCTTTCACGTGGACTCACTAGTCCTGTTGTCTCTTTACACTCTGTTTGTCTCTGGACCAAGATACAGCTTAGCTGTACAGAAAAATCTCCACACCAGTTCAATACAACACTTGCCAAGATGGCTGCTGCTCTCTGTCTCGTCACTTCCTGCTTCTCTGCTCACACTCTGTCTGCAGAACAGGCAGGCTGACATAAAAGGGGGGGTGTGAACCGAGAGCAAGGCAGGTGGTTTGGACTCCGCAACCAGAAATGAACGCACACGCGGTAGTTCAAGAAAAAAAATATATATTTACTATAAGTTAATAAAGGCTAGTTAAAGGTAAAATGACAGGGCTAAAGACAAGCAAAATATACAATATAGCATGAACAATTTCAAGGCAAATTCTGCAATGGTTTCTACTTTTACTCTGTCCACTTCTGCAGTATGGACACTGAATGAACAATATACTCAAAACTATCCCTAACTGACCCTGACTTCACATTTGGGTGCACCCCCTTTTCCCCAGTGGTCCAGGTGGACCGCTTACAGTCCGTAGAAGCGCGCGGTGGGGCCCAAAGTCGGTCCTTTCTTTTATAGTGAAGCGTCCTCTCCTCACGGTTATCAGGATCTTGGGAGAAATGAAGTCCTCTTTAACAGGGAAACCCAATGAATGCAATGTAATCCAACAGCAGATTCTACTCAGCACACTGACAGTCCTGCCGAATCCATACACTGAGCTGGGATGTAAGCCGGGGTTTAGCAGGTGCTGTCCAGTACATCAACAGCACTGCGAGTCTCTATCTGTGGTATCCATATACACAGTCACAATGTCAGTCTCACTGATCAGCCACTGAGCACAGTTCCTTTCACGTGGACTCACTAGTCCTGTTGTCTCTTTACACTCTGTTTGTCTCTGGACCAAGATACAGCTTAGCTGTACAGAAAAATCTCCACACCAGTTCAATACAACACTTGCTAAGATGGCTGCTGCTCTCTCTCTCGTCACTTCCTGCTTCTCTGCTCACACTCTGTCTGCAGAACAGGCAAGCTGACATAAAAGGGGGGGGGGGGGGTCTCACTCCAGCATCATGTCACAATTACAATGGCTGCTGTCTTAAAGGAACAGAATCACAGAAATACATTCAACATTAACAGTTTATACAGACAAATGAAGCTTAAGACAACATTGGCTGTCTCTTACATATTCCCCCCCCCACTTTAAGATTGGCAGTCCCTGCCTATGACTGTATATCCAGAGGGTTGTACTTTTATGCACAGGGTGGTAGTATACCGATGTATGGCAGGCCAAACAAACTCATCCTGCGCATACCGAACAGGGGGAATACCAGCATTTGGCCTAGTGGTCCGTCTGAGGACCGGTGGTATATTATGGGGTGCTGCAGCTATGGGCTGAGAAGGACCAGCGGATTCCGCACCAGAGGGGGCACAGGCCGGAGATACAGTAGTCACAGGTGGAACATCCCCAGGAGCAGGGATCGGCCAACAATCATCCTCCTCGTCGGAGGCCCATTCCGCACCTCCATTCTCTGACTGTGGGAGCTCATTCACATTGGCAGGCCCATCGTGATTTGTCCCTTCAGAATGACACAGGCGCAACATATTTCGGTGAAGTACTCGAACACAATCAGTTCCTTCTTTCTGGACCTGGTACACTGGCCCATTCGCATACTTGCGGCCAACAACACGATACGGCAAAGCCTCCCATCTGCTTTCCAATTTCCCTTGGGGTTTCTTGACACGAACTAGCACCAGGTCGCCTGGTTGCAATGGTGCTTCTTGCACTGGGGTCTTATCAGGATGGGGATGTTCTTGCAGGCGCTGCCGCACCAATCGATGGATCGTCTCAAGTCTCTGCCGATGCGCCCGCACCCAAGAGGTTGGATCCCTCGGAGGGAACCCATCCACATCATTCAACTGTAATTCTCCTATACTTCGCCCAGACCGCCCAAAGAGAAGTGTATAAGGAGAGTACCCCGTTGTAGAATGGACCTGATTGTTATAGGCCCACACCATTTCAGACAAGAACTGAGGCCACTGTAACTTCTTGTCTTCCTCCAGAGTCCGCAGCATCTGTAGCAGAGTTCTGTTGAATCTTTCACAGGCCCCATTTCCCTGAGGGTGGTATGGAGTCGTGTGCGACTTCTTTATCCCGTAGATACGTTGAACTTCTTTCATTATGTGTCCCTCAAAGCAGGCGCCCTGGTCGGAGTGGATGCGTTGGGGGCACCCATATACTCGAATGAAATCTTGGCACAGAGCACGAGCTGCTGACTCAGCTGTCTGGTCCTTGGTGGCGGTTACCACCGCAAATTTGGTGAAGTGATCCACCATTACGAGGCAATACTGGTGTCCGCTATTGGATGGGCCCACCATTAGATAGTCTATCATGACGATTTCTAAAGGTTCCTGGGTCACGATGGTTTGTAGGGGAGCTCTCTGTTCTATTGCCTTATGGATCTCACAAGTTCGACAGCTGCGGCATACTTCTTCGACCATTTGACGAAGACCAGGGCAGTAAATCAGTCGCTGTAACCAACGAAAGGTCTTCTCATGACCAAAATGTCCATTCTTATTATGAGCCTCAACTGCCAACGAGCGAGCCAGTTCACTAGGCACCACAATTTGGTATCGAATGTCGATCTCAGAAGGTAAATAGACCTTTCGGCAAAGCACCCCAATTTTCACCCCCAACTTTCCCCCCCCACCCAAAAAAGAAAAAATCTCACGTGTCAGTCGCTCTCTCCCCCCCCCCCAGGGCTTCTGCCCTCCCCCAACAAAATCAACCCCCCCCGCCGCCCCCCCCCTGGGTCTGTTGTATCTGTGCCCATTCCTGTCGTGAGGGACCAAAGAAAGGAGCCATTTCAGTCCCCTCCATCTCAAACTGATTAGTGGCGGTCAAGGCCTGTGAAAATCTGCTGAAATCGGGCACCTCCACATGCTCCAACTCATGATCCACGTCTTCTGTGGGGGTCTGGGCAGTTACCCTAGAAAGTCCGTCAGCATTCTGGTTCTCTGTCTTGGACCGATACTTAATGCGGTAATTGAATGTAGACATTCGGGCTATCCACCTCTGCTCTAACGCCCCGAGCTTGGCATTTTCCAGGTGAGCTAGTGGGTTGTTGTCAGTCAGTACTAAAACTTCAGCACCGGTCAAATATTCAGAGAATTTCTCGGTCATGGCCCATACCAGTGCCAACAGCTCCAATTTAAATGAACTATAATTCTCGGGGTTTCTTTCAGAATCTCTCAAAGACCGGCTGCCGTACGCTATGACCCTCTCCTGGCCATCCTGAAGCTGGGAAAGCACTGCTCCAAGACCATACAGGCTTGCATCTGTATATAGCTGGAACGGCAAGTGGTAATCAGCATATGCCAAGATTGGGGCTGTTGTCAGTGCATCCTTCAATGCCTGGAAGGCTTGTTCCTGTTCAGGTCCCCACTTCACGGACCGGTTCTTTGGACCACCGGATGTGCCTCGTAGGAGAGCATTAAGTGGTGCTGCTACCTTGGCGAAATCCTTAATAAACCATCGATAGTAACCGGCTACTCCAAGGAACGCCCTCACTTCTCGCAGGGTAGTCGGTATCGGCCAATCTTGAACAGCCGCTATCTTGTCTCTTGATGGTCTCACCCCTTCTCCTGATACGCGGTGACCCAAGTAATCAATTTCAGATTGGAACAACCGACATTTACTGGGTTTCAATTTGAGCCCATGTTCCCGCAATCTTCGAAATACTTGCCCCAACTGGTGGAGATGGTCTTCAAAGGTCGCAGAATACACTATAATGTCATCCAAGTAGATGAGAGTGAACTCAAAGTTGAAGTCACCGAGACATTTCTCCATCAACCGCTGAAACGTTCCGGGTGCATTTGTCAACCCGAAGGGCATCCGGTTAAATTCGTATAGTCCCATGGGCAAGATGAATGCCGTCTTCTCCTTGTCTTTTGTGGCCATCGGCACCTGCCAATACCCACTAGCCAGATCTAGTGAGGAGAAGTACCGGGCTCTCCCTAGCGCTGAGAGGGACTCCTCAATCCGTGGCAAGGGGTAGGAATCTCGTACGGTGCAAGCGTTTAACTTCCGATAGTCTACGCAAAATCGGATGGACCCATCTTTTTTTCTTACTAACACCACAGGAGCCGCCCAGGGACTCTGGCTTTCTTGGATGATCCCACCCTGTAGCATCTTAGCTAACAGTTCTTTCACTTCCTGATACAACTGTGGAGGAATTTGTCGGTAGCGCTCTCTAATTGGAGGGGTGTCTCCTGTGGGAATCTCATGGTAGATCCCTGTGGTACATCCAAAATCTTCAGCATACCGTGCAAAGGTGGCTTGGTTCTCCCACAACAGCTCATCTACCTTCTGCACCCATTCCAGAGAACATGAACTTACATCCATCTTCATCTGTTCTCGAATTGCACAGCCATTCCATTCAGAGGTGGGTTCCTCATCTTCTCCCATGGACACAGTTACGGTCCACTCATCCCTTTCAGTCGGCTTCAGCTGCATTGGAGTTACTTTCCTTACTTCCTCCGGAGTCACATAGATGTTAGCCAGCAGCCTCCCTGGGGTCAGGTCCACACTCTGGTCCTGAGTGTTTACACATCGAAGTGGTACTCTTCCATTGCGAACTATTGCCAAGGAACGGGCCACTAGCGGATCAACACCTCCTTCGGCTGCCTGCAGTGGTTCTACCAACACAGCTATGCCCTCTAGTTTCCGACAGGTGCCTACGGGCATGGACACTATTGTCTCCCGACTGGGTGGCAGTGTAACTTTTGTATGCAAAGGAACTGAAATTCGAGCCAGAGGACGCTGTGCATCTGAACTTTTCTGTAAGCCACATGTCCGGATCAGCCGCTGGAAAGCTGTTTGAGTAGGCCGATGGGTGGTGGTTTCTTTCCAATAACCGTGACCTTTCTTTTCAAAGAGGATCTGATCTAATTCTTTTAACACATTCATCCCCAAAATGACAGGGACCTTTACTTCATGTGACTCCTGTACCACCACAATGCCTTTCCTACCTAGATCTTGGCCACATACCCGGACATTCATCCAGGCCACTCCCACGACCGGAACTGGTAACTGGTTAGCTGCGACCACTCGTACGAATGTATGGGAATCATATTTCACATGTTGCCGGAAGTACCGTTCATAACAGTCTCTACTCAAGGTCGTTACTTGGGAACCCGTGTCAATCATCCCGGTAACCGGAATACCCTCCATTTCCACCTGTATGACAGGACTTGCAGCGATCAGGTCATCATCAGGGCATTCCCCCCACATAGTCTCCTTGTCAGTCTCCCCTACTACACGCCCTTCAGCAGCAGGGGACTTCAGTTTAACGGCGGTCTCTCATAAGTTTGTCGCTGCTCTGGACATCTAGCAGCAACGTGGCCCAT
The DNA here is from genome assembly GCA_947044405.1 of Leptodactylus fallax. NCBI lineage: Eukaryota > Metazoa > Chordata > Amphibia > Anura > Leptodactylidae > Leptodactylus > Leptodactylus fallax. Next base: position 491,403 of record CAMRHE010000773.1, read on the forward strand.
CCGTCCACACTCCCAGCAGCGTATCCCCCGTCGTTCTGGCCATCTGTTTGGGCCCCTTCGGTAAGCCCCTTCGATTTCTCCTGAGCACTGCACTAAATGATTTGGACCCCTTCGGTAGGTCCTATCCTCACCCCTCCAGCGGGGTGGTGGGTGATTCTGACTTGCTGGGTGTGGATGGCTCACCCTTTCATCTCCAGTCTTCTGGAAGTCTGCAATTTTCATAGACTGCTCATCACAACGAGTGTGCAAGTGTTCCATTTGTTCTTGCAGTTTCTGCATTACTGTGAGAATTTCTTTAACCGTCCCTTTTTCTACTGTCTCTGAGCCAGAACTAGCCCCCTGTGACAAAGTAACTCCAACTGCGGTCTGCGGCCTCGGGACCATACTATTGGCACGGGAGATGGCCTCTACCTGTACATCATGGAATTTAGCATCAGTCTCTCGTCGTATAAAATCCTGCATAGTCACAGTTAAACTGCCGTCACGTATCCCCAGGACAAACTGGTCACGGAGAGTCCGATCAGGGTTACAGAAGGCTGGCGAGCCCCCTCTTTCCTTCCTTTGAATATCTCGGAGCAGTTCTTGTAGGGCATTTGCATATTGGGGAAGGCTTTCATTCTCCTGTTGTACCCTCTGGAAGAACCGAGCCTGCAGAGACCCCAGCAATGCAGTTTCTCCATAGATGGTTTCTAGAATCTGGACTACTTGCTCAAATGTCTGCCTTTGTTCAAATGGCCTCAGTATCACCGTGGTCTTAGCATCCCCTTGTAATGTCAATATTGCTAGCTCTACTAGTACTTCTGGTGCGGTCTGGTACATTCGCTGTATCATTCGTATCTGTTCCACCCACATACTCACTGACATATTATTGCCATCAAATTTAGCTAACTGACTCATTATAGCCCCTGCTGGCATTCTTCCTCCAGCACCATTCTCCCGAACGGGTGCGTCACCGTCCATTCTGGTAAGCGGATCCTGCCGACTACGCCAATTTGTGAACCGAGAGCAAGGCAGGTGGTTTGGACTCCGCAACCAGAAATGAACGCACACGCGGTAGTTCAAGAAAAAAATATATATTTACTATAAGTTAATAAAGGCTAGTTAAAGGTAAAATGACAGGGCTAAAGACAAGCAAAATATACAATATAGCATGAACAATTTCAAGGCAAATTCTGCAATGGTTTCTACTTTTACTCTGTCCACTTCTGCAGTATGGACACTGAATGAACAATATACTCAAAACTATCCCTAACTGACCCTGACTTCACATTTGGGTGCACCCCCCTTTTCCCCAGTGGTCCAGGTGGACCGCTTACAGTCCGTAGAAGCGCGCGGTGGGGCCCAAAGTCGGTCCTTTCTTTTATAGTGAAGCGTCCTCTCCTCACGGTTATCAGGATCTTGGGAGAAATGAAGTCCTCTTTAACAGGGAAACCCAATGAATGCAATGTAATCCAACAGCAGATTCTACTCAGCACACTGACAGTCCTGCCGAATCCATACACTGAGCTGGGATGTAAGCCGGGGTTTAGCAGGTGCTGTCCAGTACATCAACAGCACTGCGAGTCTCTATCTGTGGTATCCATATACACAGTCACAATGTCAGTCTCACTGATCAGCCACTGAGCACAGTTCCTTTCACGTGGACTCACTAGTCCTGTTGTCTCTTTACACTCTGTTTGTCTCTGGACCAAGATACAGCTTAGCTGTACAGAAAAATCTCCACACCAGTTCAATACAACACTTGCTAAGATGGCTGCTGCTCTCTCTCTCGTCAC